>JAHHFK020004181.1:0-312812 GCA_024533555.2 Aedes koreicus
ACGATTTTATCTCGAAGTTAGCCCCCTTTTATGGTTTCCCGAATGCGTCCTCTGGTCCAACCATTCCTAATGTTTTCATCGCTAGGAATCCGTTACGTTCGCTCTGATGGCTGGAGCGCAAGCTGATTCTGGTGAGTGGATTGTGGACTCTGGAGCTTCCCGGCACATGTGCGGCGAGCGAGAATTTTTCAACGAAATCGTCGAAAGCCCCGTGAAATCGGTCAGCCTGGCCGATGGAAAAATCGCAAAGGTGGAAGGTGTCGGTTCTGGACGGTTGTTGTGTTACCATGACAACGGAAAAACGACCACGGTTACCCTTAGCAACGTGCTCTTTGTACCAAGTTTGCAGATCAACCTGCTGTCTGTACCGAAGCTGGTGGAAAAAGGAGCTGAGGTGATGTTCAACGAAGTAGGGTGCCGGATTCTCGTTGGTGGCCAAATAGCAGCGGGCGCAGTCAAGACTGGCGGACTCTACAAGGTACGAACAACGAAGGAAGTGTTGATGGCGGCAAGGAGATCACCACAATATAGACTGCCAGCACGTGTGGCATCGGCGCTTTGGACATCGTGACCTCAATGCTCTCGGTGAGATGATGCAGAAGAATCTGGTGGACGGACTGAAGATGTACGATTGCGGAGTGCGAGAGGGGTGCGATTGCTGCCAGAAGGCGAAAATGAGCAGGAAACCGTTCCCGAAGTCGGTGTAGAGGAAGTCCTGTGCAGTCCTCGATCTTGTGCACACCGATGTTTGCGGTCCTGTGGACAACGTGTCGGTGTCCGGTTATCGCTATTTCATGACCGTCATCGACGACTACAGCAGATTCTGTGTCCTGTATCTATTGCGAAAGAAGGATGAAGTTCCCGAGAAGATAATGGAGTACGTGGCCATGATGAAAACGCAGTTTGGACGGCCGCCGAAAGTGGTCAGAAGCGACCAAGGTGGCGAATATACGGGAAGCGAGCTGAGGAAGTTCTACAAACGAGAAGGCATCCAAGCACAGTTTACCGCAAGTTACTCTCCTCAGCAGAATGGCGTCGCAGAAAGGAAGAACCGGTACCTGATCGAGATGAGCCGGTGCATGCTGTTCGAAGCCAAACTTCCTGATTGCTACTGGACTGAGACGGTAAGTACTGCCGTTTATTTGCAGAACGTTCTACCGTCGAAGTCGGTCCCTACAACGCCTTTCGAGCTCTGGCATGGAAGGAAGCCGGACGTAACGCATCTGAAGGTCCTCGGCAGCGCGGCGCACGTCCATATCGTCAAGCAGAAGAGGAAGAAGCTGAGCCCGGCATCGAAGAAGCTAACGTTTGTGGGTTATTTGTTGGACCACAAAGCATACCGCTTCTTGGACAGGTCAACACGCAAGGTAATTATCAGCCGAGATGCCAATTTCGTTGAGAAAAAGCGCCTCGCGAAGGAGAGCTCCGAGCAGCAGGATGGCGTTGGTGACAACCGACACGTAGAAAATGTTGTGGAATTCGAGTATTCTATTAAGCCGGCCGAAGATGAAGCTACTCCGGCGATCGACGACGAAGAATCGTCGGATGAGTCGGACGTGGATGACGATCAACCGGACGACGATGGTTTCGATTACGATACTGCGACTGATTCTACGTTAACCGAAGCTGATGTCACTGAAACCGCTGAAACCCCCCGAAGATCGACTCGCCAAACCAAGGGTGTACCACCGGTTCGCTCTCGTGACACTATTGGCAAGGTATCGGAAGCGCCTATCGAACCACGAAGCTATGAGGAAGCAATCAACGGTCCTGAGAGCGTGTTCTGGAAGGCAGCCATGGACGACGAATTTCGTTCCTTGATGGAAAAAGATACCTGGGAGATCACGAAGCTACCACCTGGTCGAAAGAAGGTAGGCTGCAAGTGGGTCTTCAAACGCAAGGAGACGAGACCGGCAACGTTGTGAGGTATAAAGCCAAGTTAGTAGCCCAAGGGTACTCGCAAAAGTACGGAGCAGATTTTGACGAGGTCTTTGCGCCGGTGGCTAGGCAAGTCACTTTCCGCGCATTGCTGACCGTGGCAGCTGAATGAAATCTCTACATCAAGCATGTGGACATCAAGACTGCGTACTTGTATGGTTCGTTGGATGAAGAAGTATTTATGAAGCAGCCCCCTGGTTTTGAGACCGGGAACCCAGCCGGTGTGTGCCGTCTCAAGCGAAGTCTGTACGGGCTCAAACAAGCGGCTCGAGTCTGGAACAAAATGATCGACGACGTGTTTAAGCAACCTGAATTCGTGCAATCATCGGCCGACGCATGCCTCTACGTTCGGACAAGAAATGGCCAGCAATCGTTCATCATTATCTATGTGGGCGACATCCTTGTAGCCTGTTCCAGTGAGGCAGAATTCGCCGAGATAGTTGCCCACCTTCAACGATGCTTCAAGCTGACGGTGTTGGGCGACATCAAGCACTTCGTCGGGATCAAGGTAACTAAATATAACGACGGATATCTTATCAATCAGCAGGCGTACATCACTAAGTTAGCTGCTCGATTCGGACCCTGGTTACCAGCAAGAGGAGGAGGATTCAGCTGTACTGCCGAATAGCGACCAGTACCAAAGCCTGGTGGGTGGTTTGCTGTACATCGCAGTGAATTCACGTCCGGATGTTTCGATCAGCGCATCAATCCTGGGACGATCCGTCAGTCAGCCCTGGGCTGTTGAGGGTGTTGAAGTACCTTTTCCATACTCGAAGCTACCAGCTGAAGCTAGGAGCGACGAGTGAAGGACTGGAAGTTTATTGCGACGCCGATTGGGCCGGCGACACTCGGGACCGGAAATCAACCTCTGGGTTCCTGATTTTTCTCGGCGGCGGAGTCGTGAGTTGGGCCTCCAGGAAACAATCATGCGTGGCACTATCGTCCACCGAATCGGAATTCATCGCTCTGGCCGAAGCATGCCAGGAAGTTCAATGGATGCTGAAGTTGTTCAAGGATCTCCGGAAGGATGTGGATCTTCCTATCTGCATACGTGAAGACAACCAAAGCTGCATTCGGCAGGTGGAGAACGACAAGGTAGACCAGCGATCGAAGCATGTCGACACGAAATACTGTTTCGTCAAGGACCTGCAAAAGAAAAATGTCATCAGTTTGCTATATTGTCTAACGGAGGATATGCTGGCAGATATGATGACCAAGCCGCTGACGAGCGTGAAGTTGGGAAAGCTACGTGAAATGACGGGAGTTGTTGCTATCGATGTCGAGGAGGAGTGTTAGAGGTTCCGAATCGAAGCAATCTATGAATAATTGTAATGATTGATACATGCAAATAAATTTAGTCTTTAGCCATCATCGGAGGTTTGGAAATTGCATTCCTTATTTTGCAAAATTGGCAATTTCGCGATACCTTACGAATCAAACTACGCAGTGTTTGTGTTTCGCTGCTTGTTTTTTGTCGAGAAAATTTGAGTGGAAATTGATAAGTAGTGTTGATTGCGGTCTACCACGAGGCTTTCACTTAGTGTGGAAACAAAGTGTCCCCGCTGGAGACGGAATACCGAACATACAGCATCGCGGCAGGAGGAGCAAGTGTTCAGCCGTGTCACTCGGATCGTTTGGTTCATGGTCTTGGAGTGAAATCCTCAAGAACAGGATGTAATCTGGTGGGCACACGGACCTGCTCTGGTTGCTCGATGATATAACCACAGCAACGGAATGTCCTGAAAATCCGGGTGAGCTCTTTCCATTTTATATTTTTGTGTCCCACTCCCAAATTTTGGAAATATTGTTTGACAATATCTGAGGGAGGGGGTGCTACTAAAGGTCGTGCACCTTTAAATCATATGGTTTGTTTTTAGTTCTCATTTGGTTAATTATTTCGGAACACTTAGAATCGTCTTTACATTCAAAAAACATTTAACTTAAGAGCATGTAGATCAATTAAAAGCTCAATTTGTTTTTTGAGCATTTCAGACTCGAAATAAGACGCGGTTTAGCAGTGGTGTGGTGAGGGCGTGCGACTGTAGATCGTGTGCCTTTTAGTCATGTTGTGTACTTTCCGTACTCATTTGATTGATGGTTTCAGTGCGCCATGGAGTCATCATTGAATTTCGAAACCATTTAACTTTAGAGCATGCCGATCAATTAGAGGCTTTTCAGCATGAACATGTGGATTGCACTTCTGAATTTCAACTGCTATTTTCATAGGGGACTAGCATGCGATCGTGGGCAGTATGGGATTGTATTTGAATAAATTTGTTAAGTGGTGTCGTGATTGGATAGGCCATTTGTTTCGGCAATCATCAGGACGGGATCTTCAGTCACTTATACTGCTGTCCTTGGATTGTGACTGGAGAAGTGTACGAGTGTATTAATTACTATTTCATTGTAACATCGTGGTGTTTTCATCGTATAATTGTATATTATTCGAAATCATGTTGAATTTTTGGGATATGGAGTCTCAATTGTTATATACATGTACGTGTGTTTCCGTTTTGCATATCTAGGTATTCTTATATTTATCATATTTGTTTATGGATGTTATTATTTGGATACATACAGGTTTTCACTTACATAAATTCTTGTTTTGGTTGAGGGAGCCAGTATCAATTGTAGTCATTTTTTTTTCTCATTTTTTACATGGACCTTTCAGTATACATTCATAGACTACTAGTTGAGCGGTGTACAGCTGAATCTTATTATTAGTTGCATATCATTGATATTTTCCTTTGGAAAATAATAATAATAATAACAATAATAATAATAATAATGGAATTTGGTCTGCATTAGAGTTGCAAGAAGTTGATACCAGGTTGTATAGATGTTTTGTTGCATTGTACCATGAGATTGTATTAATTGGGATCAACGGATGTTATTTTATTTTTATTTTTTATTAATAAGTGCTGTTCAATTCTGCAACGGTTGTATTGGATGAGACTAGATCAGTGACCAACCAGTTGATGTCATCATTTAAGCCAATGAGATCTACTACAAATGAGAATAGCGGTGCATGGAAACGGAACAGCACATCAACATTTTAGATACACTATTTTTTATATATAGTTTCAGGTCATCCATGGAAATAGAATGATGATATTGTCATCGAGCTGATTACTGAAGCTGTTTTTCGGGTACGTTCCGCTTTTAAACATCTATGATATTGTGAATCACTAAATACGCGTCAATCAAGCATTGCACATACGCTTGATTGAAAGTTTCAGTATGTCACTACTGGAGCGGGGCTTATTGTGTACGAAGATAGCTTCGGAATGCTTGCGTTCTTGAAATGGGCTATTGGAGTCGCGGTAGAGCTGTCACCTTCTAATCCCCGGATCTAAGCTTTTTGCAACTGTAAACAGCAAATATGAAACAGTTGCAGGAAGATTCTATCCATAATACCGCTGCCAGACAGTGGGAATTAGATTGTAAACACACACACCTTACGAATCAAACTACGCAAACCGGAGACATGGTATTGCTGTCGCATTTAGTTATGAACCGTTTCGTTATTCGAATGTAGTAGGCGTTGATGCAGACTGTCAATGATTGGGATTTGGCCAGCCAGGCTCTTGTAGTCAAAAGACTGTTTGGGTAGATTCAGCTCATCGACGGTATGAATGTTATCGATTGTATATTTCTGCTTCGAGTTATCACCAGCGATGGTTACACTGATGCGTTTGGATCCTTTTTCTTCTCTCGATATATTTCCTGCCCACGATAGCCACAACGAATCTGATGGCTCATCCAGTCCCAGCTCTTCTGCTATACGGGCTTCGAGTAGTGTTGAGCTGGACCCTTCGTCCAGAAAGGCGGAGAAACTGACTTCTCTGTTGTTACTGAACAATTTCACCGGTAGATACGGAACATCGAGATGGAATGGCTACGATGATGATTCTGATGAGCCTGAATGCCATCGCTTTTATGGGGTAATACTTGCTCCGACTGATGAGTTTTCTGGGCGTGTAGTAGCTGGTGGTGACGCGATCGACATCCATTTACTCCACACTCCTTTTTGGAGCGGCAAAGCCACTTTCGATGCAGACATGTTCTGCATAAATTTTTGTTTCGAACGGACTTCCAGCGGGCGTCGATAGTTTGGGCTCCAAACGATTGACAACCAGCAATCTGGTGATTATCTTCCTCGCAGTAGCTACAGCCTTTAACTGCTCGATCTTGAATCGGCTCCGCAATGACATGCTCGTTCTCCGATTCGTTCAGTGGCCCACCACTATGCATGAAAAGTTTCTCCTTTTGTTTGTCCGGGCGAGATGTTTTCATGTTCCCGAGATATGTTTCGGAGTTCACCAGCAAATCCGAAGCCAAGCAGACGAGATTCGATATGAAGATATTGAATGTCCTCAAATCAATGTTTAATTGCGTTTGCTTGAACCTACTCCACTGTAGCTTGAAGTGCGTTGGCAGTTTTTCAACCAATTCGTTAAGTAGTAGGGGGTTCGCCAGGTGGTTCTGTTGTTCCGATACAATCATGTGGAACAACAGAACAGGTTTTGAACCAACAATCCATAATCGACTACCGACTTCAAATTGTCCGCTTTTGGTGCCAGTGTACATCGCACCCGTCGTAGAAGAGAGTTGATGAGAATCTCTGGCTTTCCAAACAGCATTCGAAGTGTCGCCATTACGCTGGCAACTGATGAAGGTAGAAGAAGACGGCTCCTAACCGAATCCAGTGCATTTTCTCGCAAACACCGTTGCAATCTGGCCAGATTTTCGGTATCGCTGTATCCACAGACTGTAGTGGTGTTTTTAAAGCAGCTGTGAAATATTGGCCAGTCTTCTGGGTCACCGGAGAAGAAAGGCAGGTCTCGTGCCAGCACTTTTTTTAACTTAATTGTTTATTTATAAGGCTCAAGTGCCATAGGCATAACGGAGCCGAGTTCTTTTTCATTTTTACAACGATAATAACTTACTTACTAGGTTAGTTTTGGAAAGCCGAAAAACTCGCGGCTTGGTCGAGGTTAGGGATTACAATGATTCGGGAAGGAATGGGGAAGTAGGAATCTTAACGTTGGCTTTCAACAGCAGATTGGCGATGCTATATTGTTGCTGTAGGTCTGGCGTAGATGTTGCATTGCGTTAAGCTGTAACGATACAATAGAAGCGGTATTACGGGGGAGGGGACGAGGTGGACATGTTAAAGCGACAGCTAAGAGAGGATCAAACGAATACATCTATTTGTTTCAAGAACTTGTAAATTAGCCCCATATAGTCCAAGTCCAGCTTACCCAGCACGTCTCTGATATCTTCCTTCTCTGGTTTCCCTCGGGCCCGTAGGGATGCGCAAAGATCAGATCTGGCAATTTCGTAATCGAGGCAATGCCAGACAACGTGGTTGATGTCCTGATAACCTGCACCACAGCCGCATTGATTGGTGTCTGAGAGACCTATTCGATAGAAATGAGAGCCTAACGAGTAGTGATTGGACATTAGACGACACATTACCTTGATAAAATCCCGGCTAATATCCAACCCTCTGAACCACGATTTTTTCGATACCTGTGGGAGAATGGAATGTAACCATCTGCCCAAATCCCCTGCATCCCATTTTTGTTGCCAGCTGATCAAGGCCTGTTGACGGAAAATAGCAAAAAATTCGTTGAAGGCAATTTGTCGATCATAAATATCGCCTGCCATAGCGCCCACCTTGGCAAGTGAGTCCGCTTTCTCATTACCCGGAATGGAGCAATGAGAAGGGACCCAAACCAAGGTGATGGTGTAGGAATTGTTTGATAGGGCACTCAAAAGAGATCGTATTTCGCTAACGAAATACGGTGAGTGCCTTGCCGGCCTCATTGAACGAATAGCCTGAAGTGAGCTGAGACTATCCGTAAAAATGAAAAATTGATCAGAGGGAAGAGAGGCAATTCGCTCTAATGCATAGTGTATAGCCGCCAATTCTGCGACGTATACGGAGCAAGGATTTTGAAGTTTGAAGGAGGCGCTATGAATTTCGTTAAAAACACCAAATCCAGTGGAATCATTTGTTTTTGACCCGTCGGTGTAAAACTTTCTGTCACTTCTGATATGGCCAAACTTGCTTGCAAAAATTGATGGAATGTACTCCGAACGGAGTGGATCTGGTATTCCACGAGCTTCTTGCTTCATGGTTAGATCAAAAACTACAGTAGAACTAGAGAAGTCTTGGGAGTAATCACGATTAGGAACATTCGAAGAAGGGCTCACCTCCAGAGTCATGTACCAATGGTACAGTGTCATGAACTTAGTTTGAGGATTTCGTTCGATTAGCTTTTCAAAATTTTCAATTACCAATGGATTTAGCACCTCACAGCGGATGAGGAACCGGAACGATAGCTCCACAAAACGATCTGATAAAGGAAGAACTCCTGCTAATACCTCCAAACTCATAGTATGAGTTGAGTTCATGCAGCCTAACGCGATACGAAGACAACGGTACTGGATTCGCTGCAGCTTCAGAATATGAGTTTTCGCGGCGGATTGAAAACAGAAGCTACCGTACTCGAGAACCGACAGAATCGTTGTACGATACAGCTTTATCAGATCTTCCGGGTGGGCTCCCCACCATGTTCCGGTGATAGTACGCATGAAGTTTATTCGCTGCTGGCATTTCTGATGCAGATACTTAATGTGCTTTCCCCAGGTGCATTTAGAATCGAACCAGACCCCTAGGTATTTATAAGACAAACTTTGAGTTATTATTTTACCCATGAGTTGAAGCGGTATCTGTGCTGGATCACGCTTCCTAGAAAAAACTAACTCTGTTTTCTCCGGGGAGAATTCGATACCCAGCTTTACAGCCCAGGTAGACAAATTGTCTAGGGTATCCTGCAACGGTCCCTGCAGGTTGTTCGCCCCTGGTCCTACAAATGAAACAACGGCGTCATCCGCAAGCTGTCTTAGCGTGCAATTTTCCATGAGGCAGCTATCGATGTATCTAACATAAAAATTATAAAAAAAGGGGGCTTAAACAAGAGCCCTGGGGGAGACCCTTGTAGCTAATTCGTGAAGTTGTCGAAGACCCATGAGAAAAGCTCATATGTTTCTCAGACAACAAATTGTACAAATAGTTGTTTAATAATGGTGAAAGGCCACACTCGTGGAGTTTGTCTGAAAGGACGTCTACACAAACTGAATCAAAAGCCCCCTTAATGTCCATGAAAACTGAACCCATTTGTCCTTTTTGGGATAGGGGGGGGTGTTTTTCTGTTGGGAGGGGCGCGAGAAAATCTCTCGTTCCCTGGCCCTGGGGGGCAAATTGTGTATGAGATAGAAAGCCATTAGATTCAATCCATTTGTCGAGCCGATGGAGAATCATCTTCTCTAGCAGCTTCCGTATACACGACAACATCGCAATTGGGCGATAAGAGTTGTAATCCGACGCGGGTTTCCCGGGTTTTTGTATAGCTATAACTCTAACCTGCCTCCATTCATCCGGAACAATATTGCTTTCCAGGAACTGATTAAATAAGTTCAGCAAGCGCCTCTTTACGACGTCTGGGAGGTTTTTCAACAAGTTAAACTTGATTTTATCTATTCCTGGTGCAGAATTGTTGCATGAAAGAAGAGCAAGTGAGAATTCGAGCATCGAAAATAGGGCACCCATTTCGTTACGATTGGTTTGAGTATCGCGAGCAATACGTTGCACCGGAACCGAATCTGGGCACACTTTCTTGGCGAACGCGTAGACCCACCGGGAAGATCTTTCCTTGTCTTCACCCACCCGCGACGTTTTTTTCTCTCCTCTCCGGTCCAAAGAGTTCTCATCGACGTTTCACGCGATAGCCCTTCGACGAAGTGACGCCAATATCCGCGTTTCTTGGCCTTGGCGAGGCTCTTAAACTTACGCTCAAGAGCAATGTACCGCTCGTAGTTATCTCTTCCTTTTCGCCGCACCAACTATGGGTTGAATAGCGCTATTCACGGGTTGCAGCGAACCTTCAATAGGGTGGCGTCCATTTTCGATTTCCATCTGACGCGGAACGCACTTCGTCGGAGATTTTCTACCGTTTTTAGATCAATTGACGCACGTAGTTAAGATAGTTTATAGCTTTAATTATTTTAATTTTACTTATTTATGTTTGTGTCTTGACTCCACTTAAGAGGTTATGTACTCGTTTCTTATTGTATTTTTTTCCTATTTAACATCATTAGGACCTAAACTTGGTCTGTTGATGTATACTTCTAATAAACAGAATAAACAGAACCGCGCTTCCGATATGCTTTAAACGCGACTGATTTTTCACGGTAGACCTCAGTACATTCGTCATCCCACCACGGAGTGGGCGAACGTCGGCGAATTGTTGATCCTGGTACCGGTCTGCGCTGTGCGTCGATCGCACACTTGAGAATTAACCCGGATAAAAACCGATACTCTTCCAACGGAGGAAGGACTTCGACCGATTGCTCGCCATCGATGATCGCTTCAGCGTATTTACCCCAGTCGATGCACTTCGTGAGGTCGTACGCAATGTCGATCGAGCGAGATTGACACGAACCATTGGTGATTGAAACTTTGATAGGCAGGTGATCATTACCATGGGGATCTTGAATCACTTTCCACGTGCAATCCAATGATAATGAATTCGAACAGATTGAGAGGTCTAATTTGCTTCCAGGGTTTGGAGGTGGAGCCACGCGTGTTACTTCCCCAGTATTCAAAATAGTCAAGTTGAAGTAGTCCATGAGGTCTAGTATCAATGCAGAACGGTTGTCGTCGTACGGTGACCCCCAGGCTGTACCGTGAGAATTAAAATCTCCTAAGATCAACCGTGGCTCTGGCATTGCGAGGCAAATAGTTGAAAGGTCCCTGCGGGATATTGCCGTATTCGGCGGCAGGTATATGCTGGCTATACTAAAACTTTTGCCTCGAATAGTCACTTGGCATGCAACTACTTCCGGGCCTGTCATCGGGGGGAGATCAATTCTATAAAAGGAGTGGAGCTTATTAATCCCCAACAGCACCCCTCCATATGAATCCCCTCGATCCTGCCGAATAATGTTAAAATCGTGGAAAGAGAAATCTTTATCAGAAGAGAGCCATGTTTCACAGAGAGCAAATGCGTCACAATGCGATTTGTGAACTAAAAACTTAAAAGCGTCCAAATTTTTTAGAATACTTCTACTATTCCATTGTAGTGCTTCGATTATATCCCCGACCTCATTGGATAAATTATCCATCGAAAGATATGATCGAATCAAGAAGAGGCCATTTTGAAGACAGTTTCTTTAAAAGAGGTTTTACAAATGTAAGGATCATGTTGATGAGGTTTCTCGTTGTTAGTGAGACCTCGAAAATGGTGAAGATGAATTCCACAATCCCAGAAAGAGACATTTTTTCGGATTCTTCGACTTGACACGGTCGAGATTCCAGATGTCTTGGTAGTTGGCGTTCTGGGCAAAAAACTGGAACAACTGGGGTTTTAGATGTTCCCGGAAGTGGTGGAAAGTCACCAGCCAGTGGTTTAAAACCTGGAGGAGAAACTTTTTTTGTATTACCACCACTTCTTGGATTGTTCAGAGGAGGGTGGGGAGCCTGTTCTACAGTCAGCGCGTTTTGAGATGCTTGCTGACGGTGCCGTTGACGTCTTGCTGTAGCGCGCTTTCTCTTCGCTCCCGTCTGAACAACAGAGTACTCCTCAGCATCCTCAAAGTCTGAGCCATGATCATCAATGAGCAGGGAAGAAAAGATATTGTTGTCAGGTTGGGCTGGTGGAACAGCGGCCGGTGCGATCTTTTTAAGTATTTCGGCGTAAGAGCGCTTTGACTGCTGCTGCAACGAACGAATTTCATGTTTCTCCCGCTCTACATACTTCGGACACGTAGAGAGATCATGTGGAGCTTCCCCACAGCATATACACTTGGGGTCCATACTGCAGGGACCCTCCACATGTTGCTCACCACATTTACCGCATCGTGCTTTGTTACAGCAGTAAGGTGCAGTATGACCAAACTGCTGGCACTTATCACAGTGCATAACCGTCGGTATATAGAGGCGAACAGGTAACCAAAGCTTCCCGAGCACGAGGAAATTCGGAAGGGCAGCTCCAGAGAAGATCACTCGATACGAATTTGAAGGCCTTTTTTTGCCGTCGGAAGACACATGGTTCATTTGCCTGACATCAAGAACCTGAACTGATGGAACGGCACGATTTTTAAACCCACCAGTTCCATGAGCCTTGATGTCAGCGCACGTCAAAAACGGTTCGGTGATCACTCCGGCTATTTCAACAACGTGCGAGGGAAGATACACATGGTATTCTAGGGAAAAGAGCTCTGAGGCAACAATCTTGTTAGCTTCTTCGCGATCACTTAGAGTGATGCGAAGCTTACTGCGGCTGGGAGAGGTTATTTCCTGAATGCTCCGAAACGATTATATTCGCTGCGATTATATTCACCTAAAACATGCTCAAAAAAAATCCACATACACAGCTCCTATCACAAGGAGGAAAAAAAAATTAAAAAATAAAGAAAAATGAGATTATTTCCACTTATAGTTGGATTAATCAATAATTTGAAAAAAAAAAAAAAAAAAAGAAAGGGAAAATAACAAACCAAAAAAAAAAAATAATAATAATAAAAAAAAATTATATAATACTAACAAATGTTTCCTGTTATCCGGGAGGATTAATCAACAATATTCTTCGTCGAAAAGAATTCAAACCAAAAAAAAAAAAAAAAAATTATTTATATAAAAAAAAAGCAATAAATTTTACCGGAAAAGTACTTCTGCCTGCAAGGGGGATTATCCTCTATCTTCAGTCAGTAGTGGAGCAAAGTAGAAATCAAAAGAAGTGTTTACCTATTGTTACACAATTTGGTATGATGCGGCAGCTACTCGTGTCGGTCTGTAGATAGGCTATTGAAAAGCCTCCGGGTGCGTGTGGAACAAAGCCTTGACCGACGCGATGGAATGGTGCGGTGATGATGATGATGATGATGATGGTGATAGCCGTTGTGGGGGAGAACGAAATTCTTCACACTTTCGGTGTCGATGACGGGTCGTTGGATGGTCCTTTACAAGGCTCGCATGTAAAGGCCACTTCCTTCGTTCCGAACGTCGCACTGTGGCACTATCAAACTAGCTGTTACACCAGCTTTAGTGCAGAAAAAAACCACGATCGTGGAAAAAAAAAACCAAAAAAGTAATTCGATTGCGGAGCTAACCAAAGTTGAACTTGCACACTCGAACGTTCGACAAGGAATGTGTTCACGAATCATGTATACAATCCTTTTCTTGGATTCCTTTTCTCACTATCTTTCAATTCCACTCTTGTCTCTCAAACGTTAAACCTTTAACCTTTAATCCTTCACCCTTAAGTAATTCGATCAGTAATACAACTTATTAATGTTTAGAATTTCAACTTAAAGTATCAGGCAATATTTACAATTTATGATTATTTCAATTATAAATTACTCGAGCTACAAATTTAATAGTAAATGAAATCTACTTTTCGTCTCTTCTTTGATTTCCTTTTGGAATGTCTACTCGATAACATATTTGATGGAACTTGATGTGAACTTTCTAGGAATTCATGTAAAACTTCTCGATCTTCATGCAACGAATCTGAATAGATAAAGGAATCAGCTGGAAATCCGTAAAATTCGTCTTCCTCATCGGATATACGATCTGTGTTCTCCTCCTCTCTTCTTCTTTTGAAACTGTTGCTATTAAGGAGAGATAATACGCAGAAGAATGTACTACGTCCTTCTAGTTCGATCGTATATTTTACAAGACAGTACCATGACAAGATTCAGAAGAGAGTACACTCATATAGAAGGTTAACATAAACAGGGTAATAATCATTTAGTTCGCACAGATAAAATACAGATAAAGCACAGCTTAACATATCATACTCCTACAGTTGCTTACACCTTTCTTACATGGAGCGTTCTCTCCACTTACCAAATACAGCTTTTTACGGCGAGAACGTTGCGATTGCAATTGCGACAATTTCAACTGGCGTTTATGCGTCAATATGATTCTGCCACCGAGAAAAATCTGAAACGTAGTGTCAGAATTTTTTTTTCTAAAAATTTAGCAGGTAACCAACGCCTCGCGTCTGTGTTGTTAAAATTCTTGTAATATATCATATCACCACTTTTCAACAAGGAATAATCATCATTTACTTGTTTTTTAGTCTTAACGTCAAAACTGTCTAAAGTGTCTTTTAAATTAGTCTGTTTTTGTTTAGAACTATGTTTAGGGTTGATCAAATCCAATAGTGTTTTAGGCTTGTAACTTAGAAGTCTTTCAGAGGGAAATTGATGCTTGTCCAAACAAATATTGCGATAGTTAAAAAAGAAATATACAAGTTGTTCGTCAGTGTCCATTTGTCTTATGCCTGGGTCAAGCATTAACTTTTTAAGCGCATCCTTTACTTCTCGCACCATTCTTTCCGCCTGACCGTTGCTCTCCGGGTGATATGCCTTGGTTCGCGAAAAACTTTACAAAATTGTCCGAATTAAAAGGTGGTCCTCCGTCGGTAACCAAAGTATCTGGTAGTCCAAATCTGGCACAAATGCTAAGAAAAACTTTGATCACTTTCCTGTGGTCTGTGCCATATTTCACATATTCAACTTCAATCCATTTCGTAAAGCTATCAACCACTAGCAAAAATATCGTTTTTTCAAAATAAAAAAAAACTGCGTGTATTCGGCTGAAAGGTTTGTTTGCCTCCACCCACTGAGAATAATGAGCCTTTTTTGTTACAACGTTCATTTCATTACAAATCTTGCATGTTTTTACGAAATCCTCCACATCCTTATTCAAACCAAACCAATGCTCCGTTCCGCGTGCTAACTGTTTTATTTTATTGATACCTGAATGGTTTATATGCAGTAGCTTTAACACCTTTGGTTTCATAGATTCGGGTACAATCACTCGATCTTGGAACAATACACAACGTCAACCTCCCAAGATCTTGATAGTGAGAAAAAATATCCGTAAAACACCTATCTTTTCTCTCAGGCCAGCCATTCCTCAGGTACTGTATTAAAGTCTGCAAGAACTCATCCTTTGATGTTTCCTCTGCTACTTCTTTATAGTTTATGGGAAATTCGTCGTAAAAATTTAAATTTTTAACATATTCCCTTGATAACTCTTTTGGTACTTCTTGCGACAGTGGAAATCTTGAACGAAAATCGGCGTTTTCAAGTTTTGAAGAAGGGCGATAGACTATCTCAAAATCATAGATAGCTAATTCCATCACATATCGTTGTAAACGTGTTACGGAAATGGGATGTTTTCCTTCTTTCCCAAAAATTCCTATAAGCGGCTTATGATCTGTAAATATCGTAAATTTCATTTTGTATAAAAATTTATGAAATTTGTGTTAACTATCGCGAGAGCTTCCAGATGTAGAATAGGGTATTTTTTTTTTGGGCGTCATTAAGAGAAAAAGAAACAAAACTTATAGGCTTCTCATCTCCATCTATCACATGGGCAATCACTCCACCAAGACCATAGCTACATGTATCAGTTACAACCACCACAGGTTTGTATGGGTCGAAATATTCCAATAGATTTGGTTTCATTAAAATTTGCTTGCATTTATTAAATGCTTTATCGCATTTACAACTCCAAACATATTTAACGTCTTTTCTTAAAAGTTTGTAGAGACAACCTATACGGGAAGACAAATTTGGGATGAACTTAGCATAAAAGGTAAGCAATCCTATAAATACTTTCAGTTCTGAAATATTTTGAGGGGCTTTAGCTTGACGGATAGTTTCAACCTTATTAGGATAAGGAAGCAAGACTTTGTCAGTCAGAACATGCCCTAAATAGGGTAGTTCCTTGACAAAAAATTTACATTTTTTTAAATTTACCCTTATGTTGGCCTTGGTCAATCGGTCCAAGACTAACAAAAGCTTATTCTTACAATCATTGAAATCTTTCCCAGCTATAAGAACGTCGTCTAGGTTACATGAAAATTTTTCCAAATCAACCAAAACTTGGTCCATGACCTTTTGAAAAATCGCCACACTGGATGAGGCTCCTTGAGGCAATCTATTGTAGGAATACAAACCTTTTATTGTATTTATAACTAAAAAATTTCGCGATCTCTCAGACAAACGTAGTTGAGTATACGCTCCCTCCAAATCCAAAACCCCAAAATACCTTTGATCCTGAAAGAGTAGCAAATAAGTCCTGACCCAAAGGTAATGGGTATGTATTAACTATCACTTTGTTTATAGAGACCTTACAGTCTATCACAAGTCGAATATTGTTGTCCTTTTTAATAATAACCACTACCGGAGAAGCCCATTCGCTAGCTTCTACTGGTGTTATCACGCCATCTTTCTCTAGTTCGTCCAAATAATCCAAAACCTTTTGCCGAAGACGCGAAGGTACCTGGTATGCCTTTTTAAAAATTGGTCTGTCCTCTTTTAAATTCAAATCGCCAGTAAAACCTTCTATTGGATTTGAAAAATCCCTACTAAAAACGTTAGGGAACTCACTCTTAATATTGTCGACAAAAGTGTCTGTCTCTAACGACCCGATGTTTACAACCGGAAAAGTCAAGTTTGCAAAAGTGTTTCTCCATCCATCGAAAAATTCGTCCAACCAGGAACGGCCCATTAGCGGAGTAAATTCATTAAAGCAACGCAAAACCACCAAATAAAGCTGCTTTTTCATTCCATTCAGTTGAACCAAAACTTGAACTTTTCCTAAAACTGTCAATTTGTTCCCATCTATAACAATCAAACGTTTATTGCATTTCTGTAACTCCAGATGTTGAAAATATCTAAAGAAAAGTTCTTCCGGAATAACCCTCTCTGCCGATCCGCAATCCACTTCCATTGTCATAGGCTGTTGTTCGATGCTCACCTTTACATAACACGGTTCATTTCTCTGTCTTCCCGACACTACGTTTAGACAAGGAGAATCTTCCTCCTCTGTATCTGAACTCAAATCCTTCTTTAATCGTTTGAAAACCGCAGATGTATCTCCAATGGTTTGGGTTTTAGCTAATCCACAAACTTCACACTATATCTTCTACTCTCCGAGCTATTCCTGTTCAACCGATAGCAATATTTTCTTGTGTGCCCTCTTTTTTTACAAAAGGAACAAAAATATGAAGGCTTGCCAGTATCATTTCTATTCCAATATCCACCATCGCTGCTTCTAGAAAAAGATCTATCTCGATCATTACTCCTACTTCTACTTCTATACCGCCCTTTTGAAAATTCTGGCTTGGGACCCAATCTGTTGACAATACTAATCCTTTGATCATCATCGTTCAGTAATCGAGTTCTACTTGAAGAGATTTCCTGATTAAGGATGATTTTCTCTGCTCTAGAGGCTGTTAAGTCCTCCTCATCAAATAAACGCTTTTGCAAGTTAGGGTCGTAAACACCGATTACCAACAAGTCTCATAAAGCCCTGTCCTAGAAATCCCCAAATCCGCATTTCTCAGCCAACACTTTAATAGCAATTACAAAATCTTCTAACTTTTCGTATTCCCCCTGCCGCCTAGTCCAAAACTTGAAACTGTGTATGACTTCTGAATCTACTTTATCGCATCTATGTTTCAATTTGTCTGTCATTTGTTTGTAAGTCAAGTCCTTTAATTCATGCCTAGGGAAAAGTTTTTTTAGTTCTGTAAACACTTCTATGCCGCATACTGCCAAAAACGAGGTTTTGTACCTTTCAACAGGATATTGGTTGTGCTCAAACATGTACTCAAGCTGTTTTAAATACTGCGAGAACGGAACGGATCCCGGCAAGTATGGATGCGGAGCAGCAGCCATAGACATGCTATAAAAATAAATAAAACTAAACAAAACACTCTCAATGTGCCACCAAAAAAATTATTTAAAAAATCGGCACTTTTCGCCAAGCAAAATAGGACTAAAAATTCACCTACCTGATTTTGTAGGAAACTACTAAGGATAGGCGATCAAATGGTCAACTTAACGCACAATTGTCGCAGTGTTTGCGGTAAACTACGACGTCGATCACTTCTCACAATACAACAGCCTTAAACTCACCGAATGCAACCACAATGAGTAGATCCAGAGCAGCAACAGCAACAAAATACAGCACCAAAAGCAGTGCAGCAACAGTGTCAACAACAACAGTCGTCGTCTTTTCTCTTCCGATGCACCAGAGTTCAACTACCTCCAAATCTGATAATCAGGCGGGCAGGCAGTTTGTTGTCGTCGGATTCACACAATACAATAGATCATTGCACGGAATGTATTAACCTCACTTTTCTGACAGTTTAGGGAGCTTGTTTACAAGGTGTTAGAATTCGAACCGCTCAAACAAACATTTTCATTCGCTTTTTCCGGATTCTGTACAATTTGATTCAGGAAATTATGGAAAAATAAGTACTGGTGTCTGTTTTCCAGCTGTTTTACTTCAATCGTAATAAATTTAGAGCACAAAATCTCAAAAATCTCTACCGAAATTATTCTAAGTCCACGTAAACAAGCTCCCTGAACTGTCAAAACTGCATTGATGACGATATCGTGCAATGATCTATAAATTGTCTGCCTGTGAGCTGCGAGCAGATACAAAGCCGGTGCGATGAGTGCCACTGTTCCGTTTCACAACGTTCCTCTTACCCAGTCGAAGTATTTTGAATTTCACTGTCTTTTGCACGCACTAACTTTCGGAAAAAAATATATTCAAAAGGCAATAACGGAATTTATAAAATAAAAACTAAAATTTTATCCTCGTCGCCACTGTTAAGTCCCCTTCCCATATCACAGAGGGTTTCTTTCTTAGCAGGGAAAATAAACTTTAATATAAAGTTGCCTTCTCGATAGTCTAAACAGAACTGATTTATTCTTCACGAATCATGTATACAATCCTTTTCTTGGATTCCTTTTCTCACTATCTCTCAATTCAACTCTCGTCTCTCAAACTTTAAACCTTTAACCTTCGAGTGGTCACTACATCTATAAGGAACAAACGCAAAGAAATGTTTAAGCTACAAGATTTAAAAATAGAATGATCATTAGTTTTTATATAAAAATTATGATTATTATAATCTTAGTTCAAACTGATTTTCACGCAAGACTTAAAAGTACTTTATCTACATTGAATACTTAACGTTTGAATCGGTTTTCCGGAAGAAAAGATCTAATAAACATGTTAGAAGAATAAACCGCTTATAAGCGATAATTATCGCACAAAACTATCAAACTTCTGTAGGATGCCTGAAAATCGGGGTGGCTTCTTTAAAAATTTCTGTCCGACCGGAAACAGTTATGGTTTATTGAACGCCGCAAAGAGCAAAACAGAATAAAAAATCAGTGGGGTTGTGTATAACACACGACCGGTTGACGTAGACTTCGTTAAACCGTTTGATTAGTACTCAGGTACTGTTCTAATGGGGCGTTGGGTAAGCATAAGTAAGTGAGTAAGTATGTTAGAACATTTGCTTGATTCGCTTCTTAGCGGCCCTGAAAAGGGACGTTTGATTTGAATGTTGGTATACTGAAAGGCAATGGTGGTGCTGGCTGTAGTGATTGTGCTGATATGATAGACCAGCTGGAGACCATTTTCCTAATCGCATTATAGATTGTTCAGGGTCTGTTTGGGAATTCAAAGTCAATAATTGATTATAATTTTGATAATTGACAGTCGCGAAAATCTCCAACTGATTGAATCAAAAATCTCGAAAATCTATAGAGAAATGATAAAGCTATTAGCGTTCAAACTGTTAGTTATTTTCAAATTTTCATTTGACCTCTACCCTTGCCGTAAGGCGTAGTCTGATCAAAAAGCGTGGGTGTGGTCCAAATAGATCGTTAGATTAGCATTAAATAACAATTATGTTAGAAAATTCTTTAGAAACACACTTTCAAAATATCATGTAAATTTCTGTCCCCTGAAACCGACACATGCAAGCGTCCTCTAGCACATAAGAATTAGTTAAAAGAGTTGAGAAAATAAATTCAATTAAACACATCTTTTGTCGAATTGCGTATGTGTCCGTTTCAGAAGACATAATTTTATACGAAATCTTTGTTTACGTTCCCCGACTTTTTACAAACATGAATTACGTCTCGTGTCAAATTTATAATTTCTAAGTGTGAAGCATTTGGTGAAGAATCAAAACGTTGTCCGTGATAAGGAATTTCTTTATATTTACCGGAACGCAACAAATATGTTCATTTTTTATTTGTAAAATTTTATATATTTAAGTTAATAAATTGGCCTTTAGATTGGTGCAAAAATCTCACAAATAAATCAATCAAGAAACGATCGAATTATTAGCGTCCGGGTTTCAATTTTTTTGTGACGGCAGCCATTTGTAAATTGTACACAATTCTCAAGGTATGCAACGAAGCGAAAATTAAAATTATTATAGCCACCGCTTTTTTTCAATTGTTAAGAACATGGAAAGTAATTTAACATAAAATCAAATCATACAAACTCTCTCGAAATTGAATTCGTCGTCCCGAAAAGGACGGATACGAAATGGTCCGCGTTTGAATTAAAACCTTCTCGGCCTTTTGATGAAGCAGGTTATTTCAGCCGTTGCACGTTGCGCCTTACCAAAAGATGGCTAGTTGCAAGATCACACACACACACACAAGCACCTTATTTCGCCCGCCGTGGCTGCATCCACCGGCTAGCTACAAATAGATCACTGGCTTTGGCCTAGCAAACCATTGCATAATTAATGGTTGCCTAGCAACGGTTGCCTAGCCAACGGCTTGCTTGCAACAGCCTGCAGCGCAATCAGCGCAATCTCCAATGGTTGGTCACCAGTGCACCTTCTATGGTACTTGCCAAATCCACATTGGCACCTTGCCGCTCAGCACTGTCGAATGCACCCTTCAGGGTACATACCATTGCCAGCTGCCAATCAATAATGGCTCGTTGCTCCGCACAGCTCCAGTACTGCAACACGAATGAGAAAATTTCTTCTTCTTCTTCTATTGTTTTTGTGAGGGACTTTAACCCTTCGGGTCATTCGTCCCTGTTCGCGGGATTTAAATTAGTTTGGAAAGGCCAGTTTGGTTAAGGAATTCTATTAGCACTTCCTCATTTGGTGGTGATAAAACTTCCTCAAGTGAGTTACTCAAATTGAAAGTCAAGCGTTCAGTGGTATAGGTAATGCAGTCTATTAAAATATGGCGGATGGATAGTGGGACTCCACAGGTGGTGCAGATTGGGGGATCTTCTTTATCTAAAAGGTAACTATGGGTGAGACGGGTATGACCTATTCGTAGACGAGAGAGAATGCGGCGGTTTTTGGGATTTTTATAGTCGGGCCAGGGAAGAGTGGTGGGTTTGATGCCTCTCAACGCGAAATTCCTGCTGTTGAACCACGAGAGACTCCAGCAATCGCGAATCCTCCCCTTTGTCCATCTGACAGCATCAGGAGATGGAATTGGAACATCCTCTGGATCCAGTCCGCGACCTACACCAGCCAACCGGTCCGCCTCCTCGTTACCACGAATGCCAAAGTGGCCGGGTATCCAACAGAAGGCGGCCCCATTAGCCAATGCAGATCTCTCGGCCTCTTGGAGCCAGGGATGTTTCAAAGTGGAGGAATTCATTTCACGGAGACAACTGGCGGAATCGGTAAATATAACAGAGGGACAGTTGTGGGTGGAAGAACAAAAAATAGCGGCTCTCATTAAGAGCATAAGCTTCGGCACTAAAGATGGAGCAAGAAGAAGGGAGGGAGGAACTTATTCTGGGGAGCGTTGAATTGAAAAATTTGCCATAGCCGACTTTGTCGTCGGAAACTGAACCATCGGTGTAAATATGTTGATGATTGGGGTATTTAACGGAGTGAATGGAAATGAGCTTGCGCTATCAGAGGTGGATCTCCAGCTTTAAGTTGGTGGAGGAGAGAGATCTATTGTGAGGGTTGGTTGGTTCCAGGGTCTGGTTTTGCATCTGGGAAGAACAGCTATTGGGGGGAGAACATGGTTGGTTAGGGATTGAAACAATTCGGCTGATTTTTTAACTAGACTCACCGAATGGCTCTAGTCATCATTGATGCCGCCATATAATGTTCAAATGGGAGTTGACCACATTCAGCCATTATAGCAGAGATGGGACTAGTGATGAAAACGCCGGAAGCATAGCGGAATGCTTTATTGTACAGTGGGCGTAGCTTTTTATATAACTTATCACCACCTCTGCTATAAAGGCCGACACCATAGAACATCTTTGGAAGGAGCCAGCTATTAATAACCTGTATAAGGATTTTTCTGTGTGCGCAGGGAATCCTGGATTCTAACACTTTAATAAGCTGTAATCGACTTTCGGTAGTTTTACGAACGACGTCAAAGTGATGACCAAAACCGAGTGTCCGGTCAAGGTAGACTCCAAGAATTTTAAGGGATGGTTTGGGAATGATAGGATAACTGTTTAAGGTAATGTCAGGGAGTTTGCTCATCTTTTTCGTATTGGCACTTATGTGGAGTAGTTGGGATTTTTCGGGAGATAACAGGAAACCATATTGATCGGCCCATTTGGCCAAGCAGTTCACAGCAGACTGCAGGTTTTTCCTTGCCAGCGTCTTATAGTGATGGAAAGTAATAATGGTGATGTCGTCGGCAAAAACAAGAATGTAGACATTGGAAGGGATGGTTTTGAACAAGGACTGCATACAAATAAGAAACAGGGTGGGGGCTATCACTGATCCTTGAGGGATACCATTTTCTTGACATCTCAACTCAGATCGGTTATTGCCAATGTTGACCCTGAATCTCCTGTCTCCCAGAAAGTTTTGTACGTAACGACCCATGCGACCTTTGATTCCCCATTCCTCAATAGACAACGTCACCATGCATTCCCCTCTCCAGGTGAGAGTCAATAATATCCTCAAGTGAGAAAATTTGCGAAGGTGTACCCGTTTTATATCGTTCACTGCTG
Source organism: Aedes koreicus (assembly GCA_024533555.2). NCBI lineage: Eukaryota > Metazoa > Arthropoda > Insecta > Diptera > Culicidae > Aedes > Aedes koreicus. The sequence continues at coordinate 22,811 of JAHHFK020004181.1, forward strand.
CATATGAGACCTCCATTGCTCACATTTGAAATCTGTGATAGGAAACTACTTGGCATTTAGTAAATTTAGCCTGCAAAACAAAATGATAAGACATCACCTTTTATTTTCTTTATTATCAATAGTTTGAAAAAGTTAACGGATAATGTTTGATAATTGAATTAATACGCGGGAAATTTCCAACCGATTGGTGTAAACATCTTGAAAATCTATCAAGCATTTATTAAAATATTAGCGTTTCATTTGTAACGATATTTCGTGACGGTCGTTTCTTTTTAGATTTTCAATTGACACCCTACCCTTGCCGTAAGACGTAGCCTACGTCAAAAGAACTTCTGGATATGAAGCTGAACCGTACGCAAACATAGATGTTTCGAGCGCGGCTGCGACCGCCGCTGCGAACGTGGCACAAAACATGAGCACGAAGCTTACGCTCGTGTTCATGTTCATTTTGATGAGTGCATGTGTGCACTTCAAGAGAGTGTATGCTTAATCAAACATCTGCTCTAGTCTGCACCTAGAAGATTGAATATATATATTCATAATCAGTAATACTGCTTATAGATATGAATAATAAGAAATAATTTCATATAATTTTAATTTTTTCAGATTTTTTTTTAAATGAAGTTTTCTTTTTTTTAATAACGTTTTTTATGACTGAGTAAGGCAGGAGTTACTTTGCTTATATTAATGAGCGTAATCAACAGGGAAAAAGATAAACTCCAAAACCTGTTCTTGATGATAGCAGTGCGGGTAGCAGATACTTTTCTTTTATCAATAAACATGACTTTTTTTATTGTTGAATCTAAAACCATACGATTTCATTTAGGAAATTTGCTGGCATTGGCAATACCTTTACATTTTATCGTCAAGAAATAATTAAAGCCTAGGGATGTTTTCCTTGCCAGATGATGCTTTGATTCATGATGCATCTTCACGTAAGCAATGAGCTTAGTAAAATTCGTAAAACTCACACACCTGTAGAATTCGACAAAGGTATTTTCTCACTGTAATTGTTATAGAATGCCAGTTATGCTTAGAGTATTATTTAATATTTACCTTTAAATTTGATTCACTTCCTTCGAGTGCTGATGGATACAATCGACTCAACAGTAATAACAAAGGGTGTAACTTCTTGCTTCTAGCACCTCTCATGATAATTTGACTTGAGTTTTCGAGTTCCATTATAACGAAATTGTACAATTGAGGATATCTAAATGGGAAAAATATAAAATAAACACATCACAGCTATCGACAAATTATATAAAGCAAACCTTAAAAAAAAAAATGCGCCCAGTCATTTTATTCCGAATGTTCAAGTATTCTGGATCTTTAGTACGCTGTACTCCAAATATTCGAACCATCAACGAAGATAATAATAGCGTCGAAGAATTACGTTCCTAAAATAACATTACACGTTATACTTGTTGATTTACTAGACATCTAATAATAAATTTAGAATATATGTACTACAAGATTGAAAATGAAATGCTTGAGCAATTTCAATTCTACCGCATTTCTTATCCCAGTACGAAACCCCCACAGTACTGTTGCATAAATCTAAACTCCCCCACTGATTAGGCGGAGGTGTGACATCTGCAAGCATTCCAAAACAGCCACAAGACTTTGGCTCAATATTTGACATGCTATGTGATGTCGCACCTCCGCCACATCAGTAGGCGCCACTACTTTATTGAGCCTTTTTTGTTTTGAGCAGTTTTTTCTGATGCCATTTTATTTAACTAGTTCCCAACCTATGATACCCGAACATGTTGTCAATGCAAACCTCAATCCGATAAGAATAACAAATAAAAATTACAAGCTACAGCCCAATGGGATTGTACGCAAAGGTGACGTTGGACTACGCAGCAATGTGCAATGTTTAAAGTGTGGCCGAAATAGGTTTCGTTCCAAATGTAATTCCCATACACTAAACGTTCGAACTACAACCTTAATTATTTGATATAGCCTGTTTTGATTCTACATTCATACATCTTGCTTTCACTGGAAATAATATGTATGGCATATGATATCAAGATACTCTATATCAGTCGGGAAGCTACGCCATATGCTGTTCAAATCCGTTCCGTTCGCCAAATACTGCGACATTTCACTTAGACTTTCTCAAAATTATTTGATTCCTATTAAATGGTAGGGACTCTATCCTATTGATATGACAGATTTTTTCTTTAATTATTTCGTTTATTTGCAAGGCTCATACGTGTGCGACACTTTGCGGAGCCGATATTCAATTTTGTTATTTACAATGATTTGCTTTATGGTGTTAGTAACTCATTAGTTACATTAACGCTTGGAAGGGACTAGGCAGGTAACTAATTTAAGTTAATAATTGCTGCTCATGGCTGCGGCTGCAATCAAGTCCTCGGTTCCTATAGCCCCTTTCAGGGGCTAGACGCAGATGGTTGACCAATAGCTTGCTGGGCAGGTACAAGTAGTACGGTGACAAGAGGAAAGTATAGCTGGGACACAATGGCAGGGAATTGATGACAGATTTTTTGTTATGAATCCATTTATTTGTACAGGCTCAATCGAATCAACTTTACAGAGCCAAGTTTTCATGTTTATATACATCAGTTATCTTAGAACTAAGGTTAAGGGGGTGGAACCGATTACTCGCGGCCGTCTCGAGGTTAATAGGAGTTACAATTTTATGGATGGGAAAATTGCGGTAGAAATTTTAAACAAAGCAAGGAACAATGGTTTTCTTATATCTAGAATTTCAAATTACAATTTTTTAATTAAACGTTTTCAATTAAAAAAAAAATCACCCACTCACACACACACAACAACACTCACACACACAAACACAATCACACATCGATGCACACAATCCTCAAAAATTTAACCTAAACAACTAAGTTAATCAAACTACAATCTAAGGCTAATGTTAGTCAAAAACACATAAATGAGTTTCATAAACTCCAGATCGCGTGCAGCCAAAATGTCTCGAATCGGTACATTGGGTTGTCTACCTCGAGCCCGAATGGAATCATAAAGCTCAGATCTGACTCCACGATGCTCAGCACAAAACCAAATAACGTGATCTGCGTCCTGGTAACCTTGTCCACATTCACAGAGATTGCTGTCTCCCAGTCCAACACGGAACAAATGAGTGTTTAAAGAATAATTATTGGACATGAGGCGAGACATCACACGAATGAAGTCTCGACCCACATCCAATCCCCTGAACCAACACTTCTTAGAAACCTTAGGAGTGATAGAATGTAGCCATCGCCCCAAATCTCCTTTACTCCATTTATACTGCCAGCTATCGAGTGAGATCTGACGAAAAATATAGAAATATATAGTCATCAATATCGCCTTCCATAGCGCCCACCCTTGCAAGCGAGTTCGCTTTCTCATTGTCAGGAATCGAACAATGAGAAGGGACCCACACAAAGGTGATAATAAAAGAACGTGAAGATAAAGCACTTAGAAGACCTCGTATTTTCATAAGAAACAAAGAGGTGTGCTTTACCGGTCTCAAAGAGCGAATAGCCTATCCGTGAAAATGAAGTATTGATCCGGTGTAAAAGAGGCAACAGTTTCTACAGAAAAATGAATTATTGCCAATTCCGCGACAAAAACAGAACAAGGTGCTTGAAGTTTACGAGCGACGCTATAATTTTCATTGTATACACCAAAGCCAGCGGAGTCCTCTATCAAAGACCCGTCAGTGAAAAACGTTTTGGTGGAATCAACTAGGCCAAACTTTGCAGCAAATATTATCGGAGCAATCATAGGACGATGATGCTCTGGGATTCCACGAAGCTCCTGTTTCATGAATAAATCAAAATGAATCGAATTTCCGAAGTCGGAGAAGCAAACACGATTGGGAATATTCAGCGAAGGGCTGACATCCTGTGTTATGTACAAATGGTACAAAGTCATGAAGCGGGTTTGAGGATTCAACTCAAGGAGCTACTCAAAATTTTCGATTACCTGGGGGTTCATAACTTCACACCTGGTGAGGAGCCAGAGAGATAATTCTGAAAACCGATCCGAGAGTGGCAACATGCCAGCCGACTCATGGTATGAGTCGAGTGCATACAACCTAACGCGATACGAAGACACCGATACTGAATACGTTCCAGTTTGATGATGTGCGACCGAGCCGCTGACTGAAAACAAAAACTACCGTATTCTATAATCGACAAAATCGTTGTCCGGTACAACGTTAGAAGATCTTGCGGATGCGCTCCCCACCAGGTCCCGGTAATTTTGCAGAGAAAGTTGATCCTTTGTTGGCACTTTCGCTTCAGATACTCAATGTGGGATCTCCAGGATCGAACCAGACCCCAAGATATTTAAATGACATATAATGAGTTATCGGTGTACCCAAAATTTGAAGCTTCGGTTGTGCAGGGTTATGCTTCTTAGAAAAAACTACCAACTCAGTTTCCTCCGAGGAGAATTCGATACCTAGCTCGAGAGCCCAAGTAGACAAATTGTCTAAGGTATCCTGTAAAGGTCCTTGCAGATCGAATCCATTGGGTCCAGTGACAGACACTACGCCGTCATCTGCAAGTTGTCTCAACGTACAGTTGTCACTTAGACAACCGTCAATGCCTTTGACATAAAAATTATACAAAAGGGGGCTTAAACATGATCCCTGGGGGAGACCCATGTAGCTAAATCGAAAAGCTGTAGAGTTTCCATGAGAAAAGCACATATGTTTCTCTGACAGCAAATTGTACAAAAAAATGTTCATTAATGGTTAAAAAACACAAGTGTGGAGTTTATCTGAGAGAACTTCAACAGATACTGAATCAATCCTTGATATCCAAGAAAACAGAAGCCATTTGCTCTTTTTTCGCAAAAAGCTAACTGAATCTCTGTGGAAAGCAACGCGAGGCAGTCGTTCGTTCCCTTACCCCTACGGAAACCATATTGAGTATCTGAAAGCAGGTTATTCGTTTCAACCCATTTGTCCAGACGGAAGAGGATCATTTTCTCCAACAACTTTCGAATGCAGGATAACATCGCGATGGGTCGATAGGAGTTGTGGTCAGACGCGGGTTTACCAGGTTTTTGAATGGCAATAACTCTCACCCGTCTCCAATCATCCGGTACAATGTTCAGTTCCAGAAACTGATTGAACAAGTTCAACATGCGCCTCTTAGCGACGTCTGGGAGGTTCTTAAGCCTGTCAGCCCCTGGAGCCGTATTGCCACACAAAAGGAGTGCGAGAGAGAGTTCTACCATTGAAAAAGGTTGGCTGATCTCATCTATCAAATTCGTGATTTCGCGAGGAAACATTTGTGCTGGCACAGAATCTGGACAAACTTTTCGCGCGAACTTGAGCATCTTTTGGTCCGAATACTCCTTGTTCTCGTTGTTCGTAATTCTGTTACGTAATCTTCGCGCCGTATTCCAAAGGGTATTCATCGACGTTTCACGCGATAGCCCGTCCACGAATTGTCACCAGTAACCACGTTTCTTGGCCTTGATGAAGCTCTTAAATTCTCGTTCGAAAGCCGTGTACCTTTCGAAGTGCTCAGGTGTTTCACGTCTACGAAAAACTCTGAACGCGTCGGACTTTTTGCAGTAAACCTCGGTGCATTGCTGATCCCACCATGGGGAAGGAGGTTTCCTGCGAAATGACGTTCCTGGAACTGGTCGAGTTTGAGCTTGAAGCGCGCTTTCCAAAATCAGGTTGGAGAGGAAGTTATATTCCTCCAGCAGTGGAAGCCCTTCTACCGTTGTAACGGCTTCATTTATTGCTGTCTTGAACCTTGTCCAATCGATATTACGAGTTAGATCATACGTAACGTTAATGGATTCTGACGGATTTAACCCTGTGGCAATCGAAATTTTAATAGGCAAATGATCACAACCGTGGGGATCCTGGATCACATTCCACGTGCAGTCCAACGATTTTTTTTCCAAATTTTACATTATATTAAAATTAATATATTAACTTAGGTGATCCTGCTAAGTAATTAACATTTTAACCTTATATGCTATCATTTATATCTAATTGTGTTAATATTATTTTTACTTTGTCTATTCAGTATTTTTAACAGGATTCCTTTTGCCTGCGTGTAAGAATAATTATTGATTTCTTAAAACTAGTTCTTATCTATAGAGAGAATTGATCATTGCAATTGAAGACTGCAACGATTTTTGTCTAAAATTATGAATTATTTTGTTGGACATTTCTTCTAGAGTCTCAACGTTTGAAATTCTATGTAATTCAATAGTACTGAACCAGGGTGGCAGCTTCAAAATCATTTTCAGAACTTTGTTCTGAATCCTTTGAAGTGCTTTTTTCCTAGTAGCACAACAACTAGACCATATTGGCACAGCATAAAGCATGGCCGGTCTAAAGATTTGTTTGAATATTAGAAGTTTGTTCTTCAAATAAAGTTTGGATTTTCTGTTTATAAGAGGATATAAACATTTTAAATATTTATTACATTTGGCTTGAATGCCCTCAATGTGATCTTTAAAAGTTAATTTTTGATCAAGTATCAGTCCAAGATATTTTACTTGATTTGACCAAGAAATTGGAACTCCGTTCATAGTGACCATATGACTATTACTTGGTTTCAAAAATGCAGCTCAGCCGGATTTTTGTCTGGCTTCAAAATAGGTACGACTTTTGCATTTTTCCATTTATCTGGAAAGTATGCCAGATGAAAACATCTGTTAAATAGTTTTACCAAGAAAGACAAAGTGCTCTCAGGGAGTTTTTTGATGACGATATAGAAAATTCCATCATCACCTGGTGCTTTCATATTTTGAAATTTTTTAGTTATAGTTTTTACTTCATACAAATCAGTTCCCCAAGAATCATCAATAATATTTTCTTGTGAGAAAATATTCAGATACTCCCTGGAAACTTGATCCTCAATAGGACTTGTAAGATCCAAACTGAAATTATGGGAGCTCTCAAACTGCTTAACAAGTTTCTGAGCTTTTTCCGCATTTGTGAGCAAAATTTTATCACCTTCCTTAAGCGCTGGTATAGGCTTTTGAGGTTTTTTCAATATTTTAGAGAGTTTCCAGAAAGGTTTGAAACTCGGATCTAATTTTGACACATTATTTTCAAAATGTTTGTTCCTCAGGGCAGAGAAGCGTTTTTTAATTTGTTTTTGTAAATCTCGCCATATGACTTTCATAGCGGTATCACGTGTTCTTTGATATTGACGCCTACGTACATTTTTCAGACGAATCAAGAGCTGAAGATCGTCACCAATTATAACTGAATCGAATTTAACCTCGCATTTTGGCACTGAAGCAGCTCTTGCTCTATTTATTGAGAAAGCCAGAGATTCAAGAGCATTATTAATTTCATTTTTTGTTTGCAATGGAACATTAGGATCAAAGTTGTATTCCATAAATGTTCGATATTGATCCCAATTAGCTCTATGGTAGTTGAAAGTAGAACTGATGGAATTAGAAATGATTTCTTGAGATATTTCAAATGTAACTGGAAGGTGATCAGAACCAAAGTCAGCATGGGTAATCAATTGACTACAAAGCTGACATGAATCAGTTAGGACCAAATCAATAGTTGAGGGATTTCTGGCTGAAGAAAAGCAAGTTGGGCTGTTTGGGTATTGAATAGTGTAGTAGCCTGCGGAACAATGATCAAAAAGTATATTACCATTGGCATTGCTTTGCAAATTATTCCATGAGCGGTGTTTTGCATTGAAATCACCAATAACGAAGAATTTAGACCTATGACGGGTAAGTTTCTGGAGGTCGCCCTTGAGCCAGTTCCTTTGCTGGCCAGTGCATTGAAAAGGCAAATAGGCAGCTATAAAAGTAAATTGGCCAAATTTTGTTTCAACTGAAACCCCCAAAGTTTCAAAAACTTTGGTTTCAAATGAAGAAAGAATGTGATGTTTGATACGCCTATAGACAATGATGGCAACGCCACCACCAGCTCCATTAATGCGATCATTTCGGTAGACAAAATAATTTGGATCTCTTTTGACCTTATGGGCAGGTTTGAGATAAGTCTCAGTTATAACAGCAATGTGCACGTTATGAACTCTTAAAAAATTAAATAGCTCATCCTCGTTATCTCTGATGGATCGAGCATTCCAATTCAAAATATTTAATGACTTAAAATCCATTACTGAACTTCAATGTCATGACAATATTATTGGCAAATTTAATACCAGTTTGGATAGCTTCAAACATGGAATTAGTTTTTAGCATATCGGTTATCATGTCGATTAACGATTGCTGTAAAAATTCTAATTTAGGAGCGGATATGTTACCTAAATCAAATTCATCACAAGTCCCGTGGGAATTTTGGTTTTGGTTTCTACCCGCTGCAACGGCAGCGTAGGTAGGTCCATTTACATGTCGAACATTGTTAACAACACGGTTGGGTAAGAATGTAGGGTTTGAAGATTGAACCCTGTTGGTACCTGCATGTATCGAAATAGCATTTACTTCTCGTTGAGCGTTTGAAGTTACAGTTGCGGATGGAAAAACCTGTCCGCTGTTTCTACCGACGGTTTGGTAGGAATTAGTTCTTTGCTGATCGTTGTTAACAGCTGCAGAATGGGTAGTAGCTGGTCGGGAACGTATATTGTTTCCTACCTGGCTTTTAGTGCGCGGCTGCAAAATTGCTTTGCGAGTCTTGCACTCCCAAAAATTTGATTTATGGTTTTCACCACAATTTGAGCATTTGAATTTTTGAGGTTCTTCCTTCACAGGACAGTCGTCCTTAGCGTGCGAGGAATCCCCACAATTCATGCATTTACCAACCATATGGCAATGCTTTGTTCCGTGACCCCATCCCTGGCACTTACGGCACTGGGTGAGGCTTTGAAAATTTGTTCCAGTCTTCCTGAAATGTTCGCACTACACACGGACATGGAGCAAAAGGCTTGCTTTTTCTAAAGCCTTAAGGTTGTTAAGTACACTTGCCTTGAAGTGAACTAAGTAGAGATCGTTTGAAATCCCTTTGCGAGAATCGCCAGGCCGGGATTTCATTTTCATCTTAATTACTTGGACTGGGCTAATTCCAAGTAATTTTATTAACTCGTTTTTTATTTCATCGAGAGATTCACCACTGGGCAGTCCTTTCAAGACAACCTTGAAAAGACGCTCAGCTTTGGTGTCGTAAGTGAAGAAATTGTGGTTCTTCTGAGTAAGATACTCAAGAAGGCGTTTGAATCCGTCCAAGGTTTCAGCATGCAAACGGCATTCACCTCGTCTGAAAATTTGAAGGGAATATTTCACACCTTCAACAAATGTTAAGATTTCCTTGCAAAAAGCATGGAAATCCGAAATTGTCACCACACTAGGGGGAACTTTTTCCTTTCTCAATCGAGAAAGTTTTTTCAAATTTTGATTAGATGATGGATCACTCTCATCATCTGTGAGCATATCAAATTGATTACTCACATTAATTTGATTTGCAGGCGAATCAATAGATTGCCCTTTTCGTTTGCTCTTATTTTTCATAGTGGCAGAATAAATTGCTCCAAATCGACGTCCAAGCAGATAACTATAAGAATCCTAGGAACCAAAGAGGAATTTTCCAATGCGATATCCAAGCCGGGTTACCCGAAGGGCCTAACAAGGATCGAAAAAGAATAAGAGGAAATCTAAAAATTGTAGGTATTATTAAGCACTGAAAAGTGCTGTTTAAGATTTGGTGTAGCGTTAGGTAGCAATAGCACTTCCTTCAGCAAATAGAAAATAGAACCGCACAGCATGAGAGCACAATACAGACTGCAGTCCAACGATAATGAATTCGAGCAAAGTGTTAGGTCTAATCTACTGCCAATTGAGGATGGACCAGCCAAGCGTGTAATTTTTCCATTGTTGAGAACGGTCATATTGAAGTGTCACAGAGGTCATATATCAAAGAGGACCGGTTGTCATCGTACAGTTCTCCCCAGCCTGTACCGTGAGAGTTAAAATCTCCCATGACCAACCGCGGAGCTGGAAGAACCGAACAAATATCTGAAAGTTGTTTCTGGTTTATTGAGGCTCTAGGAGGAATATAAACGGAAGCAATGCAAAGGCTTTTATTTTTATTAACAGCCTGAAATGCGACATCTTCAATACCTGGAATAGGAGGAAAATTCACTCTATAGAAGGAGTAGCACTTTTTGATCCCCAAAAGTACTCCTCCTCCACGTAAATCCTCACGATCAAGCCGAATAATGTTGAAATCGTGAATCGGAAGATCGATTTCGGGTGAAAGCCATGTTTCACAAAGAGCAAATGCATCACAACCGATATTGTGAGCTAAAAATTTAAATGATTCCAATTTAGGAATCAGACTTCGACAATTCCACTGCAGAACAGTGATCAAATCCCCAACCTCTTTTGGCAAATTATCCATCGAAGGAAATGATAGCTGCAAGTAGGGGCCACTTTAATGTTAATTTCTTCCAAAAAGTTTTCACAGTGGGAAGCATTGCCATAACAATGCTTTTAAGAGGGTCAGACATTTCGAGGTACTTGAAAATACCATCCACAATATCATCAAATGAGAACAGCCCAGATGAAGAGGGGGCTTCTGTTCTTAAAATAGGGGCATCAGGGGTTTTTGATGTCCCCGGGAGAGATGGGAATTCCTGTGTGTAGTTGGCACTTCGAAAACCAGGAGGATTTGGATTATCCTTATTTCCACTGCTCTTTGAATTGAGCATGTTGATTTGAGGCTTCTGTTCAGCTACTTTCCCTGCTCGGATGCGTCTTCGCTTCCGTGAAGCACCTTCCGGAAAACTGAAAGATGTCCCCTCCTCAACCAAGTCCGAATCAGACTCGTCATCTGACAGAGGAGCAAAAGGATTTGTATTGATATCGGGTGGCGAGGCTTTCTTAAGCATTTCTGCAAAAGATTGCCTTGAACGTTGTTTCAGAGAACGTTCCATTTTTCCCCGCGTTGTTTGTACGCCGGGCATGACGAGAGAGCATGGGGAGGAGTTCCCTTGCAGAAAACGCATTTTAGTGTGTTATCTGCACAGGGACCAGCCTCATGTTTCTTCCCGCAAGTTGAGCAGCGTGCCTTATTGCCGCAATAGGAGGCCGTATGCCCCATCTGCTGGCAGTTTTGGCAGATCATTACCCGGGGTACAAATAACCGCACAGGTAGCCGAAGTTTGTCCAGTTCTAAGTAGTGAGGAAGAGCAGAGCCAGAAAAGGTCACCCGAAACGAGTCTGTGGGGGTAACTTTTTTCTTACCCTCGCTGTGCGAGATTTTAACTAACTTTCTTACTTCCAGTATCTGAACTGGGGGAATCAGAAGGTTCTTGAATCGGCCAACCACCCGCTTTTCCAAAATTTCAGGGCACAGACTCGCCTCTGTGACCACTCCTACAATCTCCACATCACGAGCTGGAATATAAACTCGGTATTCCAGTGTAAAATGCTGGGAGGAAGCAATCTCATTAGCCTGCTTCAGGTTAGAGACGACAACATGGAGTTTATTAAATTTAACTTTCGTGATCTCTGTCACGGCTGAGAATCGCTTCGTCAAATCATTAGTTATTTGGTACACATTCAGAGGTTTAATTTTGGGCTGAAAGTAGGCAACCCATGGACCGACCGAGTCCATTGGATACGATCGCGGTCGGAATTTTGTTTATGCCTCCCCATCATCTGGTGGCAAAGGCACTTTTTCAGCCAAACCGTCCATGTCGAAGAAACCTCTTCAACATGCACGATTTGCCTTACTCGTGGGAGCTTTGAACGCCCCCAAAACTTTAAATCACACACAAACACAAAATAGGAACACACACAAATTAACGCTAGACTCTAGTGGGATGAGAGACAGAGGAAAAAAACTTAACTAATATTACTGATCTGTTGCTGCTGCTGCTGCTGCTGCTGCTGCTGACGCACCGTATGCCTGAACGTCGCACTTCTATGCGGGCAGCGGGGAGCGGTGCGCTGCGTGGGTATACGGGTGAATCCGATCGCCTTCGGGTGCACTCGCCCAACGATGTCGGATGACCGTTGGCGATGTAGTGGTGTATCGCTGGTTAGCGTCACCACGCGGAGATGGAGCGAAAATAAGCGGGATGATAAATCGCCAGCAAGCACTGCTTGATTTTCTTATTTCACTGGAAAACCACACTGCCTTCTTAGAAAAAAAACTCACTTTCACTACTTTCACTGAAGTGAATAGATTTTGAGAAAAAAAACTAATTATTTCCAAGGATCGCACTCGAATAAATCTTCCAAAATAACGGAGCGCTGGATCGAACGAACTTTCTTCTTTTGCTGAACGAAGTGAGATGATGACAGATATATATAACATTTATTATTTTAACATTAGATACCTGGAATGAGTTTTTATTCGGGTATACCTTGATTTCATTTTCACTCCGGTAAAACATAAGAAGTCTTACCAATACATATAAGAGTAGAGTGAATACCGGCATATAACTTATGATTGGATATCAGCCTTAATGGCACTATAGAATTATACATCACTAGACTAAAGTAGACAGGAAGAAAGACTACCCTCGATTGATTATTGTTATGTATCTCAAGCTCATGCGTTCTAGACTAAGTAAGTGTGTAGTATAGTACGTTACTTTATGAACCAAATAAAAGCAATTTTTGTGATTTAAATCTCACGATTTAATTCGGGGTTTGAGGAAAGAGAAAGGTCTCAAGGTTCGCATTCAGTAGGAGTATTCCTTTAAATTCTTCGCTTAAGTCTTTCATATCAGATTCTCGAAGAAGCTTTTCTTAAGAAATCTGATAAGAAATAGTTAGTTGAAATCCACCTTGCACGCGCATACTCTAACATATCCAAGGCACTAGAACGTAAGAAACACTCTCAAGCACTGATTGGAATTTGAAGAGAACATTACCAGCATTAAACAACTACTTATAAGAGAATGACGACAGTGATAGGGAAATCATCACATGCCAGCAGGGCAGTACAGCGGGCAGCAATTGCAAAAAAGCAAACTTCAAACAAGTTATTAAGTTATAGGTTATATTCAATACTGAATCAATTTATGAAATATTTGTTATATACCGCCAGCAACTAATCCGCTATGCACAACTATGAAATACAACGAACTCAACCTACGCGCTTTGTCATTTACTCCGGGACGCGGCGTTTAAAGCTATGCCATGTTCAGCCGGGGCGCACAGCACAAGAGAAAAATTCAACCAAACAAGTTCTTTAGTTGGCAAACTGATTTGGTCATCCTGAAACGGACGGATTTAGAAACATGGTTCGCGATTGAACTTGGGCTTTTTTCTTGGTCTTCTTGGTTCAGCTCCTCTTCGTTACGGGTGGCCATCTGCAGGTGACGTGGGATGATTTTTGTCTCGTTGTTGTCACGGGTGGCTTTTTCCCGCCTACTCGTAGGCTTCAGCAGCCATTTTTCTCGCAGCAAGGTTTACGGGTGCATCGGCACCAACAGCCAACTGCACCAACGACTTCTCGCCAGTGTACATTCTAGGGTACTTGCTACCGTCAACTGCGTTTCTACAGCAGATCTTACTCTTCACCGCTCCCCGACTGTCGTAAGACTGAATCAAAATGTTCTGCTAAGAGCTCTTATGTAATGGCGTCGGAGGCTATTGTATGAAAGAAGGCGGTACCAACAGAGGCAATGTGATACAAATTGCATCAATGGGGACGAACTTCAGTTATTGCGCCACAATAATTAGTTTTAATTAGTGCTCGCTAGACGGATGATTTACTTAACAGAAATATGCCTAATTTGCTTGCCACCACCAGCAACTAATCCGCAATACACACTAGGAACTACAACGAACACAACCACATGGTCGGTCTGACGTGTTGCAATGACACAGATAAGAAATGATTTTATTTCTTTCGAAAGCTCATATTACCTCATAAACGTCACTGTTAATGAAATAAATGCCATTTTAAAATAAACAGAATGTAAAGTTAGTGTTTCTACGAATAATTTTGTCAATTCCTTTGAGGAAATACATGATACGGTTAAATCTCTTTTGTCAACAGAATTATACCTCTTAGGGGCTATTCATAAACCACGTAGAATTTTTTGGAGGAGGGGGGGGGCTGTCCAAAGTCTACGCTCCATACAAAATTTCAAAAAAATATATGAAGAAATGTCTACGAGGGGGGAGGGAGGTCTGAGATTTTCAAAAATAACTCTACGTTGTTTATGAACAGGCCCTTAATGCGTTCTATAAATTGTTCTTTGACATTACGCAGCTAATAATCCTATAGATGAGGTATCACCGATAGTTGCGGGATCAGCTGGAAAGTTGTTGTTGTTGTTTATCACTGTTAGAAGCTGAAGTAATTCTCACACATGCATATGTTTTCCAACAAAAGTGCTAATCATAACATACATAAGTACAGTAAACAACGTAAAAATTGATTATTTTTACTACCGTCTTAATTGTGCATCTAGTACTAACAGCTTTTAAACAACCTGCCTAACAGTTGTTACGTTGTTACAAATAAAAAAATAAATAAATTCGATTATATTAATGGCTATTTCTTTACAAGTCTTGTATACAATTCTCGAGTAATTCATTATTAGGGCCTAAATGCCAATTGTAAATAACAAGTTTAAACGTTAATTTCTCACGAATCTCAAAACACTGATGCGAATTTAAAATAGTATCCGATAAATTGACGTTTGCTCTACCATTTGATTTAGTTGGATATCGAAAGACTCTTGTGATTCGTGAGAGATCAACGTTTAAAGTCATTGATTACATTAGGCTTTTAGGCCGTAATCATGAATTACTCGAGAATTGTTTATCAATTCAATACCTTCAACACTAGTGCAGTTGACAAAATAAACCTTAAATTAGCTCATCCACAATTGGATCATACAGCACACTGCGTTGCTATAGTTGTGCCCATTAATATGTCGGAAGTGTGACATCTGCTAAAATGTCTAAACATTTTGCCGACGTGCGCCTTAAGGGCATCTTCAACGGCGATCCAAATCGTGGATTGGATTTATTTTTTTAGACCAAACGCAAAAACATTGCTGCACCGGTGTTGTAAATTTTGTTTTATACTGGATCTATTTTGCATCATTTTAAAACTGGTTTACGTTTTGATCTATTCTTGCAGCAATTTGGAACAAGAAAAATTCCTTTCCAAAACACTACACGCTACTTGATAATACCAATTATTGAGTAAAATTTCAGCTTTTACTAAACAATAACTCAATTTTATTGAGTATATTCTGAGGTATATTTGTGAGCCGAAAAGTAACCGTGTTTACTGCGCGTGATGCTGGCGGCTGACAGAAAGTTGTGTTACTCGCCTCGGATGCTGATAGTTACCTCAAGTTGCTCCCGGTTCTAGTGAACTACCTTTTCGTTCCATTCCTAAATAACGAATGCTTGTCTTAGTTTTTTTTTACAGCCACTGCATTTTCCGGAAAAAGCTGGCTAGATCGAAATGCGGAGGATCTGAGATTGCGAATAGTATTTCGATTGCTCTGAAATGAAAAGTAATGAAGTCCTCAAAGTAAACAATCGGTTTATTGATAGATTGGTCATGATAAGCACTTGCAAATAGCTCATACAGGTACATTTTGGAGAAGCCTCTAGTTGACTAAAGGGTGTATTCGATAAAAATGGCACACAGAAAATCTTCTGTAACTTTTGAATCGTATGAGTAAAAAACCTAGAAATTTGAGTAGATCTTATCCATAGTGTATTATTTACATCTGCCAAGTTTCATAGTTATACATTCAGTAGTTCCAGTCATGTCGTCGAAACAAGAAATTGTCCGTGAGAAAATTTTGTGCACTCACAATCAAAATCCAGGGGCGTCCCACCGGTGGATTGCTAAAAGGCTTGGAATTGCAAATACAACTGTGTCTCGTGTAATAATAACCTTCAAGGAGCGTCTGAGTGTCCAAAGGAAGGAAGGGAGTGGTCGTAAAAGTGGTCCAATGGACAGTAAAATGGCCAGGAAAGTCGTACAACAATTCAAGAACCGTCCTAACATGTCAATTCGAGATGTCGCTAAAAAGTCTAAGGTGTCAGTCGGTTTTGTGCAGAAAACCATGAAGCGTGCTGGGTTACATGTTTACAAAGTGCAAAAAGCCCCATACCGGAATGAAAAACAAAACATCACTGCGAAAACCCGCGCCCGGAAACTTTACACGAAGCTGCTCACCAAATCCGGTTGCATCGTGATGGATGACGAAACATACGTCAAGGCCGACTTCCGTCAACTTCCTGGGCAAGAATATTTCGTTGCCAAGTCGAAGTTCGATGTTGCGGAGGATGTTCGAAAGAAGAAACTATCGAAATTTGCAAAGAAGTTTCTAATCTGGCAGGCGATTTGCGGATGTGGTGAAATAAGTGCTCCCTTCATCACTTCCGGAACAATAAACGGTGCGATTTACACGGAAGAGTGCCTTAAGAAGCGTCTCTTGCCATTCATTAAGAAGCACAAAGGATCAACTCTGTTTTGGCCTGATCTAGCATCCTGCCACTACGCTCGAAACGTATTGGAGTAGTACCGAGCCAACGGAGTCAATTTTGTGCCAAAGGATATGAACCCACCAAATACACCGGAACTTCGTCGAATTGAAAAATTCTGGGCAATTATGAAAACGGAACTTCGCAAACATCCCAAAACTATAAAAACAGAGCTAGAATTGAAGAAAATTTGGGTAAAAACAACAACAACAACACTGGGAAAATCGGTTGTACAAAATTTGATGGGTGGAGTGAAAAGGAAGGTGCGGGCATTCGGGATGGGAGACGAAATTGAATAGAACAAATGTTGTAAATCAAAACTCATTAGTAGTTCTTCATTCCCTGAAAATTTCAAGAAAATCCGAGTATATATGTGTGTGCCATTTTTATCGAATACACCCTTTAGCTGTCGCATAATGTCCAGGAACCCCTCTCTATGCACGCGGAAACGCAGAAAGTGCTTCTCGTCGTAGGTTTGCGTGTCGCTAAAGTAGTCCCGGAACAGCTTCTGATGACCGGAACGGAAATCACGGTCGAAGTTGGGGCGTCATCCAGGACGTGACCCTCTCCGTCTCGACTCTTGTTTATCCGCTGCCTAACTACAAATCAGCATTATCTAATATCGTTTTAATGAAATGCATGCACTCACCTTCAGCCAAACGAAAAAACAACACGCATATTCACAAACCATTCCTGGACCTTATTTCTAATTGTTGACGACCATTTACGTTATTGTTACGACATTTACCCTTATAATTGAAAACTATAAACTAACAATAACCTACATAGTTTTAACAATATTTCAGATGGTAAAAGGCCAAATAACTATATGCTGAATAGGCGGTTAAGTTAGGTTACCATATAAAATTGGCTATTTTCACGAACAAAATTTTTGCTGTACTCTATGCCAAAAAGTTGGTATATAATCCAGACTAGTTATCCTCATAGCAAGAGATATGCGGAAATTCGACTCAACGATTTGGCAACGGTGTTTATTTTATTCACAGAGGCTGATAACACTTGCCGTAGTGCAAAATTTGCACGATTGGCTCAGATCTGACAGCTCTCGCTGCACGATTGGCTCAAAAATGGCTGCTTCCGCATATCTCTTACTATGAGGATCACTAATCCAGACCACGTGCATATAACCATACAATGGCAATACAATAATATAAAATAACATTAAAATCTATTGCCGAACATGAATCTTATTGTTCACGTATTGGATGAATGCAAAATGCATATTGTCATTACAAAAGATCTACTATTCACCCTACATGCTAGAATTTTCAACAATTGTGAAACAATACAATCAATAGTAATTGACTCAGATTTGTTCGGGAAAAAATGATTTTTTCTATAGTTAAGATACATAACAACTCCTTATTCTATTGTCGATGTCTCAATTAACATTAAATTCTATTGTGGAAACAATATCTCCTATAGTCATTTTATTGTCATGAACAATAATATTAATTGTACTGGGCTGCAAAATGGTGAGTAGACAACTGGGATGGAGCGTGCATCCCCGCAACATAGCACTGGTCCTCACAAGTTCCTACCTCATGCTTCCACGGGTCAAGAGATGACAAAGACCGCCAGCTAAGGGTTGCGTACTTAGCTGGTAGTGCAGCCTGGGCACTGTTGTCCTTCTGACTTCAGCTAGATTGAGGAGGTGCGTTCCGAGCGTCCGTCCACCAAGGAGGTGCAGCTCAAACAGCGTCTGTCCTGGCATCCAACGGCTGAGTAAAAAACGCTGTATCAGCTATACCTTAGGAAGCAGTCCCACCATGCGATGTAGGAAGGTGGCATGCTGCAATCTTACCCTACCACAAAAATGGAAGTATTCTTTATACGGTGTATAATTTCAGATCATCTATGGAATTCCCAAGTGTTGTTTAATAATTTTAATTTTTATTGTTTCCTTCGTGGCAATGATAATGCAAGAGCGTCTACAATTGCAGCTGGACGTCAGTCTACAGACATGCAGACAGTACAAATATAATTGTTACTATCATTTTATATTATAACATCCCTTCACAATATTTTCAAAGCTATTTTCAGGTTCGCATTTATGCATCGTCGTAAGTTTTAGCCCACCTAACCCACGATATGTATTTGAAAAGATAGGATGGTTTTTAATGTTTTTCTTTTAGAAAGGATCATACGACAAATTCTACTAAATAAAATTTCCAAAAAAGTTTAATAATTCAAAAACAAACATTGTTTATGATCTCTCATTTTCTATTGCACAGAATTAAAAAATTATTTATGGGCCCAGTAGAAAGCAAGAGTTATCGGAGAATTCAAATTTAATTTTTCTTTTTCTCTGTTTTTTTTCTTTTATGTGGATTTATTAAGCTTCCATTTTTGGGCAGTAATCATAATCATATGAAATTTATTTCGGCTAATTGTTTGCTTAAATTTTCTTTGCTATTTTGCTTGGCTGCCCGGTGATCAACTTTCTTTCATTATATCACTTTGGAAATTTTCGCCATTTCAGAGTTTCAATCATCTAATATCACAGCAGAAGAGACAAATATTTGCATTTAATTTTTATGTGTATACTATTACAACATCGTATTATTTTCATCATATCATCATTATATATATTAGTATATCATATTAAAAATATTTACTAAAAGATTAATGAAAATAAATTAAATTTCATGTGTTGAAGCAAGGAAGCAAGGTTACAAGGAAATAGATTCCAGATAGTACAGATATTTTATTTCATTGTATCTAAAGGTGTTTTTCTATGAATTTAAATCATTGAATTTTATTAAAATTAATAAATGCTCTTCAATTCTGCTGATTATGTTTATCTATATGTCATGAATATATACTTTTTTTTTTTATTCAGGTATAATTAAATGGTTTATGTTTTATTTAATTGCAATAAGACCTTCACATTCCAGAGTTATATTCATCTGCCACTGATTGAGCTGTAAAGATGCACCAAGCTGCATATGATTATCATATGCCTATTATTACTATTTTAACTATTTCATCATATTATTTTATTTATATCCATATTTAAATTACAAGATGACGAATTCCAACCATGGCATATTTTAATTAAATATTATAGTATATTTCATTGCTCTATTACATACTGCATATGTTGCATATTATGACATATTATGTACATTATATATAATAAATACTGGGTTGGGAGGGAGCATCAGGGTATCATTCAAGCTGAAACTGGACGATGGTTTGATTGACTGCCTGAGTCTAGGAGGGAACGAGCATTATCATTTTCTTTATCCTACCGATTCGATTGTGATGCTGCGAATTCTACTCCAACAGTTTCAGTGAGAGTGACGCGCCCTTCTTAACAAGCCATCCTGTAGAAAGCTTAATAAGTATTGCGAATTGGGTTATTCGAATTGTTGGATCGTATCGTTGGAAGGAGATTCTTAATTTCGCGTGAGTGTCTGCTTACGGGTCCACCCCTCCGTTTTTGGCCCTTCATACAGCGATATTGTGAATTCAGATCGGTGGCTCAATTTGATCTTGCTATTAAGTGGAGCTGCATCCAAGCCAAGGGCATGAAGGGATGGTGGCTACCATACATACATACATACATGAACAATAATATTAATTGTACACACTATTGATTCTATTGTACGGTTACAATACATTTAATTGTAAAAATTTGTGAGTTTTTTGTGGGGGGGGGTGGTGGGGGAAGGAAAATAATATTATATATAAATAACAATAAAATATAATATATATATATATTTAATTATATTGTAGTTTATAATGTATTGTGTTTGTGGGGGGGGGTCGGGAGGTATAATATAAGGAAAGGAAGGGAGGAAAAAAAATGTGGTGGGGGGGAGGGGGGGGGGGCAACACCGATGCGGGGAACGCAAATTTGGTCTATTTTAGCTAGTTCTATTCAAGTTTCGCTGATGCAAATCAGGTATAAAGTTGATCTGAAAATAGACCGCCGCTGAAGATGCCCTAAGTCATAAGACTTTGACTCGACGTTTTCACATGTTATCTGCCATCAAACATGGCGGCCACATCACATGTTTCTATTCATTGTACACTTCACGGCTAGACATAGTTATCCAAAAATAGGTACTGTTTAATAATATGTTATTCATCGGGTATGTTATACATTGCACATAAGACCAACCGCACCAATACGGTAATATCGGTAAATTGTTACCCTGTTTGATAACTCGACACCGCAGCGGTGGTTGGTAACCGGGTTGGAAAATGACAATTTGCTCGTTCGGTGAGCAGCCGGTTCGTAAATTTGACAACCCGACCCAACCGAGCCGAGCGTTGCTATTCTAAAAAAAATAAACAAAATAAGTTGAAATTTCAGAACAACATCTTCATCTGGAAGACTTTTATTTCAATTTGAGTGTTTCCGATTTGTTTTTCAAGTGTTATTTGCTAATTTCACGTTTATTGTGATATGTTGTGAAAAAATTAGTGCATCAAAACCCCGTGGAAGGAATTGGACGCAACAAGACAGCGAAGTGCTTTGCAGGGCTTGACTGGATGTTTCCCAAGATAAAAACTTTGGGACAAACCAGAACGTCAAAAACCTGCACGTAAGAGTATTCAAACCATACACTGCACGAAATATTTAGCGAAACGAAACCGGTGCGAGAATAAATTTGAGTCTTATTGTGTTACCTTTTTATGAACGACCGGTGCGAAAGTGGGTGGCTAAATCAAAATAGGAACGCTCTCTGTCATCAAACTATTACCCAGATACAAACCCACCGGTGGGGATGGTCTAAGAATAGGTGAAGTGTAACGCTGGTAGTTCACCTTTTCGTGGTGCGGTCTCAAATCTCCGTGTAGTACCTAAATCGAAACGAAACGTACAGAATAATTTTGATCATCGATTGAACACAACGGATCACGGATACAAATTTCGTTCATTTAAATTAAATGTAGCGATGTTCAACTTGAAAAAAAAAGAATTGTTCAAAGTAAATAGAAATCCCGTTTCGAAGGGAAATAACCATTTTTGAATCAAATTCAAGGCATTGTTATTTCAACAATACATTCATCGGGTAGGTGAATTTGAGCGTGTACTTCCCTCTACAGAACTTGAGGCCGTGGCAAAGTTTCGACGCTTGCACCATCAGCCAATCGTCACATTTATTGGTAGGTTATTTCTTCGATTCCAGTAGTGGATCTCTGAGCAAACTTGTTGAACCTGGGATATGTTAGCATTCAAGCCAAATCCAGAATTAAAATAATCAAGATTCATAGAATAAATAAAATAAATTTAGAACGCAACCATTAAAATCCAAAATTTTTACGGTTGTTCTTACAATTGATATGTTTAAAATAAACATAACATGATTTTTATTTCAAACATCGATGTAGCTTGATTATTATATAGAATATATTTGAAATAAACCAAGATTCACGTCCAAGACCGCCAGTCGCGTCACTGACCGCAGAAAGATGCCTCTCGGAGTCCTAACATCTGCTCGGCGAGTTCTACCGTCTTTTCCTGGATACACCTTGATGATGACTCCTCGATCCCAGCTGTTCCTCATGTTCTCGTTGACGGCAATTACCAGGTCACCAACCTGTACCGGCTTCACTTCGTCGAACCATTTACTTTGATTGGGATTGGGAAACTAGGAGAATTTAAAATTAACGCTTCATATGATCACTTTAACAAAATAAAAATAAAATATTGAAGCACTTTTTCAAAATTATCACTAGTAAACGCGAGCAAATTCCTTTAAATTCCACTAGAGGAAGCTTCTCTTTTGACCGATAGGCCTATTTCGTCTGCGACTTACAGACTTCTTCAGTGTCAAGTGCTCGACTTGAAGGGAACATCACAGTAGGTCTAGTATTTATAGTCTTCGTTGAATATATGTTCAGCTACTTTTGATTTAAAATGGTGTATGATCCCTTTTTCAGTGTCTTTGTTTGCTTTAGTGACTTCTGCAATATGTTCTTTGAAACGAATATTGAGATTACGTTTAGTTTGTCCAATGTAAACTTTTCCGCAATGGTCACAAGTTATTTTGTAGACCCCGGATTTGCTAAGACTCTCAATGGGGTCTTTAGCAGAACCTAAGAGAGTTTTAAGCTGATTATTTTTACTAGTAAAAACTATTTCAAAACCAAAGTTCCGTAGGATTGGTCGTAATTGTGTAGTGTGGTTATCGTGTGTCATTGCTATTCTTTTAAGTTGGGGTTGTGTTTCTGTTAGTGTGGTGAGTGATTCTTTGTATTGTTTTTGTGTTTTTTTGTTGATAACGTTTTGTACTAGTCTTCGGGAGTAACCATTTAAGTGTGCTGTGTCAAAAATGTATTCGAGTTCTTTAGTTATGCCGTTTGGACTTAGTGGTCATGTCTGTATTCTGTAAATCATGTGATTAAATGATGCTATTTTGTGTTGGTATGAATGATTAGACGTATGTGGTATTGAACGTTGTGTATTTGTTGGTTTTCTGTAAATTTCAAATGAGAGTTTTGATTGTTCTTTTACTACAAGCAAGTCCAAGAATGGTAATTTATTGTCATTTTCAATTTCATAAGTGAATTCAATGTTTTTATGTGAGTTTTTTAATGTGTTTAGGGTGAGAGGTAGGAGATCTTTCTTTAAAATGCAAAACACATCATCAGTGTATCTACACCAAACGGTAGGTAGTTGCTTCGTATCTTGTAATTGTTTTTCGAAATTTGCCATGAATATTTCGCTCAGAAAAGGGGAAAGGGGGTTACCCATAGGGGCGCCTTTTAATTGTTTATAATGTTCGTTTCTGAAAGAAAAATCATTTTCTTCCATGCAAAGTTGTGTAAATTTTATGTATGAACGTACTTTTTTCTTCCATGCCATGTCATTTTGAAAGAGTAACCAATTCTCTAATAAGTTTAAAGTTTCTTTTACTGGAATACTAGGAAAGAGGGATTTGACGTCAAACGATACTAAAATTTCATCTTCATTTATGTCTACGTTATGGACGAGCTCTGTGAAATGTTGTGAGTTTTTAATTGCTCGACTGAAAAATTGTTTTGGCATGTTTTTAAATTCGTTAACTAACCATTTTGCTATTTTATGGGTGGGTGATCCTATTGCTGAAATAATTTCACGCATTTCATTGCCAGGTTTGTGAACTTTTGGGAGACCTTTAATAGTAGGTGGTGTATGATCCTTTTTTCAGTGTCTTTGTTTGCTTTAGTGACTTCTGCAATATGTTCTTTGAAACGAATATTGAGATTACGTTTAGTTTGTCCAATGTAAACTTTTCCGCAATGGTCACAAGTTATTTTGTAGACCCCGGATTTGCAAAGACTCTCAATGGGGTCTTTAGCAGAACCTAAGAGAGTTTTAAGCTGATTATTTTTACTAGTAAAAACTATTTCAAAACCAAAGTTCCGTAGGATTGGTCGTAATTGTGTAGTGTGGTTATCGTGTGTCATTGCTATTCTTTTAAGTTGGGGTTGTGTTTCTGTTAGTGTGGTGAGTGATTCTTTGTATTGTTTTTGTGTTTTTTTGTTGATAACGTTTTGTACTAGTCTTCGGGAGTAACCATTTAAGTGTGCTGTGTCAAAAATGTATTCGAGTTCTTTAGTTATGCCGTTTGGACTTAGTGGTCATGTCTGTATTCTGTAAATCATGTGATTAAATGATGCTATTTTGTGTTGGTATGAATGATTAGACGTATGTGGTATTGAACGTTGTGTATTTGTTGGTTTTCTGTAAATTTCAAATGAGAGTTTTGATTGTTCTTTTACTACAAGCAAGTCCAAGAATGGTAATTTATTGTCATTTTCAATTTCATAAGTGAATTCAATGTTTTTATGTGAGTTTTTTAATGTGTTTAGGGTGAGAGGTAGGAGATCTTTCTTTAAAATGCAAAACACATCATCAGTGTATCTACACCAAACGGTAGGTAGTTGCTTCGTATCTTGTAATTGTTTTTCGAAATTTGCCATGAATATTTCGCTCAGAAAAGGGGAAAGGGGGTTACCCATAGGGGCGCCTTTTAATTGTTTATAATGTTCGTTTCTGAAAGAAAAATCATTTTCTTCCATGCAAAGTTGTGTACGTTTTATGTATGAACGTACTTTTTTCTTCCATGCCATGCCATTTTGAAAGAGTAACCAATTCTCTAATAAGTTTAAAGTTTATTTTACTGGAATACTAGGAAAGAGGGATTTGACGTCAAACGATACTAAAACTTCATCTTCATTTATGTCTACGTTATGGACGAGCTCTGTGAAATGTTGTGAGTTTTTAATTGCTCGACTGAAATATTGTTTTGGCATGTTTTTAAATTCGTTAACTAACCATTTTGCTATTTTATGGATGGGTGATCCTATTGCTGAAATAATTTCACGCATTTCATTGCCAGGTTTGTGAACTTTTGGGAGACCTTTAATAGTAGGCAATGAAGGATTTGATTCTTTAAGATTGTTAATTTCATTACCAAATGATAATTTGCACTCTTTGAGTGTTTTTTCCACACGTCTTATAATTCCCGGAAGGGGATCTGATCGCTGTTTTCTGTATGGGCCATTATTTAATTTTTCTAACATGATGTTTTCGTAGTCTTTTTTATCTATTATTACTGTACAATTTCCTTTGTCTGATCTCAAATAGTAGACCGGTTTTAATTCTTGGAGTATTTTATGTTCTTGTGTAATTTGTTTGTTTTGTGTTGTGTGTGTATTTTAAGGATATTAGCTGTTTCTGTTCTGATTTCATGTATTTGTGAAGTGTGTAAGTTGTTAGTATTGATTGCTGTCTCTATGTCGATTATTGTTCGTGTATTGTCAGGATTTGAATTTATTGCGTAATTGTGTAATTGAGTTAATAGTTTTAGTTGCTCTTCTGAGAATTGTTCTGGAGAACGGTTTATTACTAAGCCTTCTATATTTTGAACTATATTTAACTTTTTAGATTTTTTAGGTTGTGACTTTCTGAGTTTTTTGAATTTTTTGTCAAGAAATTTTTTCTTCTTTCAGATTCGCAACGTACCGCGACTTTTAGTTTTGTGAGAAATGTTGAGAAACTATCTGGGTACTGTTATGCCAATTTTAAATGTAGTGAATAACATTCTAATGTTTTTGTGTTAAGTTTGCTGTGTAATGCTTTAATACTGAAACTATACATTTACTTTGGTCAAACTCCCCCCTCCCCCAGAAAAGTCTACGTGGTTTATGAATAGCCCCTATGTATTACTGATAGCTGCTCGCCATGCCGGGTCAGTTTTATATAAAGGCATCGGGTCTCTCGGAATGACGGCAGTTCTCTTTAAACGTATCTATAGATACTTCGATGCGCTCTTTCACTGCACATTGGTCCGAAGGGGCGATTTTCAGGAATAAAATAAAAAGTGCACTTAAATGACGTGTAATCAAATTGGTGTCTTCAAAGAAGTTTTTTGGAAGATTAAGGTGCATGTAAAAAGGGGTCGTCCATAAACTGCGTTCATCGGGGCACGATTTATTTTTTATCTTTTTTGTGTGACGTTCTAGGCTTTCGAAACATTCTACAACATTGTAGAACTCACAATTGCCATTAACTATGCATAAAACACCAACTTGCTATCTTGTATTTTTTTATTGAGATATGAAGCATTTTTTATGGGAACCCCTTTCAAATCGATTTTTCCTTGGTCTACTATGTTCTAAAAAGTTTTTCCTTTTACTTAAACACACAACTTTTTAGAAGACAGCAATACGCTATCTTTTAGAACTGAAATGATACAAGCGTTTTGTTGTTCAAAATATGCCATTTTCCAAGGGTTATATCTCAAGATGGCGCAAACATTTTGAAAATAAAAGTCCATGACATGATGGTAAATGTTTTATTGAACATTTAAATGTTTTAATGTATGGGGGGTAATTAATAATTACTAGGTGGGCATAAATCAAAGAAGTGTGGTTTTCGGTGAAAATACAGCCTTCAATGAGCTTTTCAATTGTAATTTCTTTCTTTGAGTTTTCCGCGGCATTCTATGGTGAAGAAAGTTTTTCCTTTCACTGAAACACACAAACTTTTGGATGATGGCAGTTCTCTAACCTTTAAATATGAAAAGATACAGGCATTTTTTTTATCGAAGCATACTGTTTTCAACAATAACAATAAAGCGAGGCGACATGTGACATGATGAGGAAATCAAGTAAGCCATGGAATCCAAGGAAGAGAAAATAATTCACTATCCTAACAACCGTTGCTGAAGACGGTAATAAAAAACAATAATTACACTGTGCTACAAAAAAAAAAAAAAATTAAAGGAACTTTCAAAGTGACATAGTAGAGATTGTTTATCTGGTCAATTTTAACACATAACCGTGTTCAACATCTTTGTAACACCCTAAAAATATTTCTTTATTGTTAAAAAACCGTTTTTCGAAACTTTTTTCCGCACAAAATTTCCTACACGGGCATTTTTCAACCGATTTCAAAATTTCCGGCGTTTTTGAATAGCTTTTTATTGTGGTTTTAAGATAAAAATTTATTTCCGTTTGTTTTGAACGAGAAGGAAAAAATATTTACGAAAAAATCTGAAATTTTGGTTTTTTTTCGGGTTTTTTCAATTTTGACGCCATTGTTTGGTACAACTCATTAAAGTTGCCTAATGTAGAACACATATTGTTGTGGTCTAATCAGTTCTGAATAAAACAATGTATATTTCATCTAAATATAATGAAAATTTTCAAAGTTACGACGCTTTTCCCAAAAGAAAAAAAATCAACGTTGAGAGCGCTCTGGAGTAACAATGTATACAGGAAAGGAATAAGCAAAATGGGAGGGCCATTTGGACTTTCAATGAAAAATTAACATTCCGGATTATATTTTAAATGATTTTATAACATACTATTTCTCTGGTTTTTTAAATCTTGTCTCTTCAAATTTGCACTCAAAGCAGAACGACAGTGAATATTCGGATAGATTTAAGTTAAAAATGTTTGCTTGATCTTCTGCGTTTATAAGACGAGTCATCGGTTTCACGTTTCAGTGACCAGCAGTAGTTAGCTATCATCCTAACTTGGTTCTTTCCTGTAAACCTTTTTTCAATCCTTGATACTTCTTGGTGGAATCGTTCACCTTGTTTGTCGCTGAATTGACCGAGATTGTCTGGGAAAAAATCCAAATGAGAATGCAAAAAATGAATTTTTATTGACATGTTGCATCCCAAAACTCATGGACCACCTCAACGTAATTCGAGCTTCTGACGTTCCCAAGAAAGTTTTGGCACAAAGAAATAAAACTAAGCCATGCTCTTTTCTCTACTTGGTTCAATTTCTTTACAAAGTCCTTATCAGTCATAAGCTCACGAATCTGCGGTCCAACGAAAATGCCTGTAATCAGAACATTAAAATACATTGGGATGATTTTTTTTTCGAAGAATGTGTTGTGTAGTGAAATTTTTATAAGTACCTTCTTTAATCATAGCGTCACTTAATTTGAAGAATACAAGTTTCAGGTGTAGAAAAGCCTCGCTGTTCTTGTCGAGTCGTTTAACAAACTGTTTCATGTATCCCAATTTCAAGTGTAATGGCGGCAAAATAATATCATCAGTCTTCACTAATGGAATGTTAGGGACATTCTTTTTGCCTATTTGAATCATCTTTCGCGGTGGCCAGTTGTTACACTTGTAATGATTTTTTGCCTGACTGTCCCATTCACAAAAATAACATGGATATTTAGTGTAGCCTCCCTGCATTCCAAGCAAAATTGTCAGGACTTTGAGGTCCGAGACAATCTGCCAGCGACATTTATTGTAATTTATCAATCGTATAATTTTTTCCATCGTTTGATACGTCTCTTTCATATCAGTAGCGTATGCTACTGGAACTGATGGCAATTCAGTTTTGTTGTGCAGCAATACTGCTTTCAGACCTATGATGATAGTAATTTGAAAACGAATTTCAAAATTTTACTCTAACTTCGTTTTCAGAAACTCGTAACACATTAATACTCACTTTTGCAAGAACCGTCTAGAAATAATCGCCAATCTTGTGGACAGTGCTTGTGGTCGAGTGCATCAAACAATGTATCCACATCAACGCAATACACAAGGTTGTTATCGGTATCATCAAATTCAAAAATTTGTTCGAACGAGGATAGGTCTCTATCTCGTGCAGACGTTACTTTGAAGTCACTGTCTACTATATTCCACTGCTTCAATCTGGAGGCCAGAATCTCTGTTTGTCTTAAAGACAGTTCCAAATCGCGCACAAGATCACGATAATCTTGATTTGACACGAAATGTCGTTCGGCTCCTATTGCTCCGGTTGGAATATAAGGTTCATCATTTCCCTCATCGGTAGGTTCGTTGCTTGATTCAGGAAAATTTGCAGGATTTTGCCTGTAGTTGACTGATCTTGTTCTCCCCTTGCGACAGGTTTCGATACAGTCAACACATCCGCATATTTTATGAGGTGGCGAGTTTTATGGTGGTGACCAGTGATTTTTGTTTGGCAGAAGTAGCAATCCTCCGGCTTGTGATATATTTGATAATGCCCAACCATGGGAGTCACGTGCTTATCACACATCTTGCCTTTTTCTTCGAGACACAATTCTTCACGTGTTCACTAATGCGATGAAACTGGACGAATTTCCTCCGTCGTTGTTTACTGTAACACCTTCCGGGGGAAATAACGGCATGGTGTTACGTGCTGATCTTTTAGACAGCATTTATGGCCAAAACACGATGTTTGCGCAAAACGGAACGGTAACGGCAAGTTTGACAGTTAACGGAAAAGCGTCGTAACTTTGACAATTCTCATTATTTTTGGATGAAATTTACCTTGTTTTATTCAAAATTAATGCGACAACAACAATATGTATCCTACATTACGCAATTTTAATGAGTTGTACCAAAAAAATGGCGTCAAAATCGAAAAAACACCAAAAAAGGCCAAAAAGTCAGATTTTTACGTAAATATTTTTTCTTTCTCGTTCAAATTAAACGGAGATATTTTTTTTTCTTAAAGCTACAATAAAAAGCTAATCAAAATCGTCAAAAATTTTGAAATAAGTTGAAAAATGCGCGTGTACGAATTTTTATGCGCAAAAAAGTACCAAAAAACCAAGTATTAACAATAAATATTTTTTTTTAGGGTGTTACAAACATTTCGAACACGGTTTTTTGTTGTGTTCGACCAGATAAACAATCTCTACCATGTCACTTCAAAAGTTCCGAATCACTGTTACACTGTGTTATCAATCGGAAAAGTGTTTAAAGAAAACTTCAAGCCGAAGAAATAAGCAGCTAGAAAAGGACAAAATTGACTTGCAAGCAAACCATCTGAACAATTGGTCCTCTGTCCAGCTGAGTTCCCTTTCGGGCCAAAGCCTAGCTGAAACTGAACACTATGATTGGGAATGATTTTTTTTTATAGAAATGGTGATGGAATCTCGGAATTAGTTGAAATTTTGAGGCAAGGAAAGGATGTAACTGACCTTTTGGAGCATGTTTTTAGAAAATGTTCTCGCAGTGAGATGAATATCACGGAGGTTAAGAAAAAGATTACCAGATTTGTTTCCAAATTCAACAATTTGTGGAAGAAGAGCAATCGGCATCGAGAACGGGTTGAAACAACGAACTCGAATTGGTTAAAAGGGAAACTAGTTCTCAATATAATGAATGTCTCAACAACACCAAAGGGCCGCCCGAAGAAGCTCTTCACAGCGTCAGGAAAAAGGTCCAAGCAGAAAAAGACACATGTTTACGTGAACATTTTTCTCCGGCTGAATTGATATTTACTGCAGCATCTAGCGCACAATCGGCAGGTTAGCTATTTGATGACATGTAAAGTAAATGAAAAATGTATAAACTTATTTTACGTTATAGGGATGAAGAATGTTGACAATATGATACAGCAGGTTATGGAAGATCCAGCTTCATTTAATGTACTAGATAACTCCATTATTGTGAAAGCATATTCCCCGGAAGAAGCTCTTGCGTTCATTTGCAAAAATAACTTTTCCAAAGCACAGTACATGGATATTCGACTTAGCACTCTTCAAAATGGAGCAGATATGTATCCAGCATATAGCAAAATTCTTGAGGCAAAATCGATGTGCTCCCCTTCAGGTAAATATTTAAAAAGAATCCAGCTGGTATTAACTACAAGTAAAATCATATACACTCTCCATACAGGAAAATCAATTTCACCATCCGTGGCAAAGGTTCGGCTTCAAGATCTTGTAGACCATACTACTACTCGCTTAGTAAACAGTCAAGTTCCTTTGGAAAAACTGCAACAGTTTTCTGATAGACACGAACTAAAATTGATTTATAAGTGGGGTTGTGATGGTAGCAGCAATCACGCAAGGTACAAGCAAGGTTTCAGAGAAGAGTTCGAAGACAGTGAAATCAATGAATACAGTGATTCGCATGTATTTGTATTCTCAATTGTTCCTCTACGTTTAACAGCACGACAAGCTGGGTCTGCAACGGAAGAAATAGTTTGGGATAATACGTTGCCTTCTTCTGTCAATCTCTGCCGCCCAATCAAACTGTTATTTGCAAAGGAGAGTGCAGAATTGACCTCACGCGGAGTTGAGTCATTGGAAACGCAAATCAGTTTGTTAATTCCCACAATTTATCGGTTGGAAAATATTGCGGTTTCCATTGTGCCAAAACTGTATTTTTGTATGGTTGATACCAAAGTCGTCAACGATGTCACTGGCAACAACACTCAATCTTGCTACATCTGCGGCCGTTCGGGTAAACATCTCAACGCTGCCGGAAGAGAAGACGACCCTAAAGATCCAGAAAAGTTCGAATTCGGAATGTCACCTCTGCACGCGTACATACGTAGTATGGAAATGTTGTTGAAAATTTCATTCAGGTGAATTATTGAACTTGATATAACTAAAATGGTTTTAAGATTTTCATATATTTTTTTTTTTAATCAGTTCGTTTATTTATTAGGCTCAGGCGTGTGTAACACTTTGCGGAGCCGATATTCAATATTGTAGTTAACAATTTTTCTTTTTCGATTTTAGTAAAGTGGGGTGCCAATTACTCGTGGCTAGCTCGAGGTTAATGGGCCACATTATTGTTTGGAAGGGGCTAGGCAGGTAACTTATTTCAGGTACTTGTTGCTGCTCGTGGTTGCGACATCTACCAGATCCTCGGTCCCTCTCTCCCTTACAGGAACTAAGCTGCAGATGGGTGGCCACAGCTTGCTGGGCAGGTACATATAGCACGGAAACAAAAGGATAATATAACTGGGACACAATGGCAGGGAATTTAATAGAGTGAAAGGGAGGGGGTGATGACATTACACTCTTAGATCAGACAAACAAAGAAATTCGTAAATCGCTTGCATGTAGGGAAGATCACGCATTCCCAAAACATCTCTTACTTCGCGGAAGGGTTGTCTACCTCGGGCCATAAGGGTATCCAATAGTCGTGCTCTGGAGGCATCATTATCCGGGCAATGCCAAACTGCGTGATCGATGTCATCATAAACGGTTCCGCATCTACATACATTGCTATCGACGAGGTTAATTCTGTAGAGATGTGCGTCTAGCGAGTAGTGGTTGGACATAAGTCTTAACATCACACGAATGAAACCGCGACTTACATCCAGACCTTTGAACCACGATCTCGACGAAACATTTGGAATCACGGAATGTAACCACCGCCCAAGAGAATTACTTGTCCAATCGTTTTGCCAACTTTGAAGAGAACTCTGACGTACTAATGGGAAAAATTCATCATGTGAAATTCTTCTTTCAAAAATCTCGCCTTCTTTTGCGCCCACCTTTGCTAGAGAGTCCGCCTTCTCATTGCCTGGAATTGAGCAATGTGAGGGGACCCATGCAAAGGTAATTCTAAATGATCTTTCGACCAACGTACACATCTGCTCCCTTATTTTTGAAAGAAAGTAAGATGAGTGCTTAACTGTTTTCATCGACTGGAGAGCCTCAATAGAACTGAGACTATCCGAGAAGATGAAATAATGGTCTATGGGCATGTCGGAAATTATCCCCAATGCGAAATTGATTGCTGCCAGCTCAGCAACATATACACAACAAGGTTCCTGAAGTTTCCGGAATGCAGATGAGTATTCATTATAAACACCGAAATAAGAATTTTATATAATATATATTTATAAGTAGCCTAGTTTTGGATAAACCGACATGGCACGTGAGCAAGGCAAACGTTGCCGTTTAGCAGCGAGAATCAGAAGTACACAATATGCTCAAACAACAACTCGGTTTGCGGATAAACGAGCCAAGAAATTTTTTTGAAAATTGGTTGATTGTTGGCCAAATTACTGGGATTCACAAGCATCTTCTGGAACGATTTCACACGATATTGTGTGTAATTAACAGCAAAGCATGTATTAATATCGATGAATTCGAGAACTATGCCGACGCCACACACAGATTGTACGTTGAACTCTATGGGTGGTATCCACTATCTCCCACAATGCATAAAATCTTGCTACATGGAGCAACCATCATGCGGCATATAATTTTACCCATTGGCATGTGCAGTGAAAAAGCACAGGAAACCCGAAATTAATGTATCAGAAGATTCAGGGAGAATCATGCCCGGAAATTTAGCCGATGTGCTAATTTAGCAGATGTCTTTAAACGGCTTCTTCTAACTTCGGATCCTATTATTTCACTTAAAAATAGGATCACTACATCAAAACCCAGCCAATATCCAGAGAGCGTTCAAAAACTGCTTGAATAGATAACGAAAACTGTTACGATCCTAAATGGTATCATTTTGTCCACCATTTAAAAGTCCGTAACATTCAATAAATGATCAAGGTTCATTCATTCTGTTTCCTTTTAATCAAGTCCTTCCCATAATCCGAAAGCATACCCACATAAAAACACGCCGGGACTTCTTTGAAATTTTTTGGCAGTTCTAAGATGATTTAAAAAATGCCTGTATCTTTTCATATTTAAGGGCTAGAGAACTGCCATCATCCAAAAGTTTGTGTGTTTCAGTGAAAGGAAAAACTTTCTTCACCATAGAATGCCGCGGAAAACTCAAAGTAAGAAGTTACAATTGAAAAGCTCATTGAAGGCTGTATTTTCACCGAAAACCACACTTCTTTGATTTATGCCCACCTAGTAATTATGAATTACCCCCCATACATTAAAACATTTAAATGTTCAATAAAACATTTACCATCATGTCATGGACTTTTATTTTCAAAATGTTTGCGCCATCTTGAGATATAACCCTTGGAAAATGGCATATTTTGAACAACAAAACGCTTGTATCATTTCAGTTCTAAAAGATAGCGTATTGCTGTCTTCTAAAAAGTTGTGTGTTTAAGTAATAGAAAAACTTTTTAGAACATAGTAGACCAAGGAAAAATCAAAGAAAAAAGTTAGAGCTAAAAAATCGATTTAAAGGGGGTTCCCATAAAAAATGCTTCATATCTCAATAAAAAATACAAGATAGCAAATTGGTGTTTCATGCATAGTGAATGGAAATTATGAGTTCTACAATGTTGTAGAATGTTTCGAAAGCCTAGAACGTCGCACAAAAGAGATAAAAAATAAATCGTGCCCCGATGAACGCAGTTTATGGACGACCCATTTTTCAGATACGCCTTAATCTTACCAAAAACTTCATTGAAGACACCAATTTAATTACACGTCATCTAAGTGCACTTTTTATTTTATTTCTGAAAATCGCCCCTTCGGACCAATATGCACTGTCTTGAAGTCAGCGACACGATGAAGCTTGGTGGTCCTTGTTCTAGGTGCGGCGTCGAGAATTAATCGGAGCAACCGATTTTGGACGACTTGGAGCTTCTTGATGTAGGTTTCTGCGCAAGTCTCCCACACAAGCATGGCGTAGTTCACCACCGAGGCGATAATTGCCTTGAAGACGGCAAGTTTGTTGCGCTCCGATATCCGGGACCGTCGATTTATCAACGAATAAAGCGCTTTGAGCAGACCAATACATTTATTCCGCAGGTTGTCGGCAGTTTCTCTTGTTTTCGATGGTGACACCAAGATATTTTACTTCGTTCATCCAATCAACGGGGCATCCTGAGGTACGTCACGTACGCGGTCACCCCTTGTTATAACCGGGACCAGTAGTTCATTGGCATTCGACCGTTGGCCATTATTACACTGTCGTCCGCGTAATGCGCCAGATGGCAGCCAGCTGGAAGTTGAGGGACGTCCGAAGTGTACAGATTGTACAGAATGGAGCCTAGGAGGCTACCTTGGGGCACACCGGCTGGGATTGTTTCGGACTCGGACGATGCTCCTGCGAAAAATATCCGGAATGTACGGTCGGTTAGGTAGCTCCTTACTATCTTCGTCAGGTAGCTCGGAAAGTTTGCCTGTACAAGCTTGTGGATCAAGCCGTCGTGTCACACGTTGTCGAAGGCTTTTTCCACGTCTAGGAGGACCATGGCCGTGTTGGTGGAAAGTGCGTTTTTGCGGTGGATGATATTTTCCACTCGGACCAGCTGGTGGATGGTAGACTGACCCTGTCTGAAACCGAATTGCTCCGGTATTATGACGTGGTTCTCGTCAACGTGGCCCTGTCTGAAACCGAATTGCTCCGGTATTATGTCGTGGTTCTCGTCAACGTGTAGCATCAGCCGCTGGAGGATGAGCCGTTCGAATAGTTTGCTGACAGCCGACAGCAACGTGATAGGCCGGTAACTTGTAGGGGCAGTAGGGTCCTTGCCAGGTTTAAGGATAGGGATAACTTTCCCTATCTTCCACCTCGTTGGAAAATGGTCCAGCTGGAAGCACCGGGTGAAGATTTTCGCCAGAAAGCGGAACGCCTTGCCGGAGAGTTTCTTCAGCACCAGGTTGAAGATGGCATCGTATCCGGATGCCTTCATGTTTTTCCCGCACGTCACTGCTGCACGAACTTCCGTCACTTGGCCGACGAAACGTTCAATATCGACTTGCTCCACGAGCTGGCGAATGGATTTCTGAACAGCAGCTTCATGGGGACTCCATGTTGGCACCGAGGTTTTGAGCCTCCACTAGTTTGTTGGCGATTGCGTTGGCCTTCTCCGACGGGGTTACCATGATGTCTCCATTGTCATTCTTCAGTGGCGGGACTCCTTTCGGTTTCTGTTTAAGAACCTTTGCCACCTTCCAGAATGGTCTCGAATGGTCGTTCAGTTGGACGATGCTGTTGGAAAACTGCTGATTCGTAATGGCCGACATTCGACCTCTGATTTGAGGGCTGAGGATGGAGAGTTCTTCCTTCTTGATAAGGCATCCGGTACGTTGAAACTGTCGACGAACTGTGTTCCATTGGATGAGTTGTCAAGTGTAGCGATCGATCTTCGTGAATTGTTTCCTCACTGGAACCCACCGGATGCAGGTCTCCTCTGCGGCTTGGACTGCTTCCTCGAATAGACCGAGTTGGTTGTCGATGGTATCGACTGACGATACGTCCGGGTCATTAGGAAGGAGAGAGTCCACCCGACGACTGAAATCCAGCCAGTTGACTCGGTGGTAATCCCGTCTCATTGATAGAGGAACCATACCACCGGGTAGTGGTCGGAGCTTAGCTTGTGATGTGACCGGCTTTTGCAGTGCCATGTCGGACAGAAACACATCTAAGGTGGATGTTCTCCCAGCTGGGGATAAGAAGGTCGGATCGTCTGGGAAGTGGATAGCACACATACCTGAGCTAAGGTGGTCAACCAGAAGGTTGCCGTTCTTGTTGGCCGAATGATTTCTCCACAGGGTGTGGCGAGCATTGAGATCACCGGCCACTATGAAGCGAGATCGGTTGATGGTAAGCTTCTCAAGGTCTTCCACGAAGAGTTGGGAGGTGCCATCGCTGTCAACACACTGCCGAGGCATGTAAACGGCGAAGATCGTGATGTCTTCAAGGTGGGCGATGATTTTCACGCCGATGGCTTCGATGACGTTGGTCTTCGGGTGCGGTAGTATCTCGTACCGGATGCTTTTTCTGATGGCCACTGCCACACTGCTGCCACTTGCGTTGGGATGATCCAGCCGGACGATGCTGTGTTCCGGGAGCGAGAAATTGATTTTCGGGTTTAGCCGGGTCTCCGAAATCACTCCCACGTCGATGTTTTGCTGGGATAGGAAGTTTTCCAGCTCGATCTTTTTCGCCCTTACAGAGCGAGCATTCCAGTTGGATACACGGATGGTGCGGGGCTCAGTTGACCCCATACTTGCACACCATATATCCTAGGACCTTCACCTTGTCCGATTTTGTCCTGCCCCGCAGAAGTCTTCCACGGAATTCCGTAAAGATGGCCCACAGCTTGGCTGAGCTGTAGAGCGCATCACTATTTTCCTTGGAGTCGGTTGGAGCAGCGGCCACACCAGCTCTGATTCGAGGGTCGATACGCCTTTTTTGGTTCATCCCGGGGGTAGACTGTGGAGCCACGAACCTTGGGATTCCGGCAGTTGCCGAACTGTACGGCAGCTGTTGGGGTCTTGTTGGATTGCTTTCGGCCCTTCTTGTTGGAAGAAGATTGTTGTCGAATTCGAAGAAACTCGGCTCGTTTCGGGAAGCTACGCACCGCCACAGTTGGTGCACCGTTTGGCTGGAGAATCTTTCGACGGGCAATCTTCAGTGTCGTGGGTTCCGCCGCAGTTGTTGCACCTTGGCCTTAGGTGACAGTTCCGGGTGCCGTGACCGTGGTACAGGCAACGCGTAACATCCACGCGCTTGTTTTGGTACGCCTCCTAACGTATCAGGATCTGTCCAACCTGCCTGACCTCGCGCAGTTTGGTAAGGTTCGTGTATGCTTTGGCGAAGTGTACCAAATAGAATGCCTCATCGAAGGTTGCGTATTCACCCTTTCGTCGGATGATGTGCACAGCTTTGGCATCCAGGTCGTGTTCCTCCTTCAGACGATTGATGAGGATTTCCGGTACGACCAGTGGTAGACCTCGTAGAACCACCCGGTAGGGCCGATCGGATGGCTTGTCATGCGTGTAGTACTCGAATCCCAGATCAACGAGATACTTGCGCACTTTATTGTAGTCATCGGTGGTGGAGCAGTGGATCATTGTGCCAAACCTGGTGATTTTATATGTTAATCGAGCCTTGTAGGGCTCCATTTTCGAGGCCAGCGTCGCGAAATTGACGTTTTTCACCACCAGGGGCGGTTGTTTGGGTGTCCGATTACTTTCCGGTATGGAGACAATCGGTTGGGATACGTTAGCAAGCGCGCTAAAGGTGTTGCTACTCAGCAGCTGCTGATTCACGTCGGCGTCGACGTCGGGCTTCTTCCGCTTGCCTTTTCTTGCGGATGTGCCAGCCACATCGGGCGGCGTCTCTTCTATCTCCATCCTCTAGGAGGGAGCCGCAGGGATACGGTGCACCACGCACACACCGAAAGAGCGAACGAAATAAAACCGAAAAAACTTGTCAGAGCGCGAGCGAAAAACACGTCCGAACGTGTCGCTAGAAAGATCGATACTGGTGGGCACCATAACATGACAGGAAGGGGGTATTAACGAAGGAAATGCGAATCAAACTATACAAAAGGGGACGGGCCTCAGTTGTTACGCCAGACACCAGC
Source organism: Aedes koreicus (assembly GCA_024533555.2). NCBI lineage: Eukaryota > Metazoa > Arthropoda > Insecta > Diptera > Culicidae > Aedes > Aedes koreicus. The sequence continues at coordinate 60,728 of JAHHFK020004181.1, forward strand.
GTGCAAATGAAATCATTAGCTTTCATTAGCGCGACAGAAGTTTCTGTGGTTAAATTCGCATCTTCTCAATTCACGCAACAGAAAAACGGCCCTTATCGGGGTCTAAAAACCCCTGAGATATGAACACACTTGCTCCTAAAACTGCAAAATAATTAGAGTTAGTGATTATTGGCCAGAAAATTTAGAGCTCACATTTGATAACTACCAGCAACTAACCTAATCTATTATCTGCAACTAATCCATTATGTACCTATGTACAATTAGGAACTTCAACGAAACCAACCTACCCCGTACACTGAATATGTTTACACATAATCGGTCTGCTGTGTTCGACTCGAATTTACTGTTAATATTTCGTTTTTTGAATGTCCAACTTGATGGCTAGAATGGCGAATACGGATTAACATATGGATACAAATAAAAAAAAAATTTGGCTATTTTCTCCGGGACGTTGCTTTTCTAGCAACCGATGCATGGTAATGCAAATTTCAATGAGCTCAAGAGAAATTTCAATGAAACATACTCTTCATTAGTTGGCAAATTGATTTGGTCGTCCTGAAAAGAACGGATTTTAGTTGTTTACGGAGGGAACATGGTTCACGATTGAAATTTTCTTCTCTGTCTTCTTGGGCTGCAGGGCAAAGTGTTTGGCAGCACGTAATACTACGATAAAAATAAACATTTACACCGTCTTCATCTCGAATTTGTACAGACTGAACATTGAACATAGAACAAATTACAACGAATAACTTAACCTAACACCAAGTGGACCAGTTTCGACATTTTCGTTTCGCAAAAAGTTCCACAGGCTGTAACGGGAATCGAACCATCACTTCATGGCAATGAAGGACGGGTGACGCCGCTAACTTCTTGACCACGACGATGATGTGGACGATTGATTTGGCCATTTTCGCCATTGTAGCTGGAACAAATGATGCGATATATCTGCTGTTACTTGTCCTGCAGCCTCAAACGATCCAAAAAATCCCAGATGACACAGTTCTGCATCCGTCTGCCACTAGATGGCTATCGTTGGAGACAGTTGTCAAATGGAATATGGAACGGTTTTCAGAGCTCGTGTTGTTCTTCTTGTTCTAATCAAACTGAGACAACAATTTTATTGTTGTCATCTTAATGACCCGATGACGCTGGCATTTCTCTTCTTCTTAAGCTACGTATTGTCTCTTATAATCAAAGCGAATCGAATCTTCCAGTCAAAAGCTATGGAATTCCTGAACATGTGCAATCAGCTGAAGTCTCGCTGATGGAGCTCCTTGCAAATTTTTGTGTGGAACTAAAACACCTGACGGATTTAGGAGTTGCAGATTTCGAGAAACATCTTCGTAAGAAGTCGGGAATATATAACGGCGAAGCTGCGCCCTTTGAAGGGGTTCAACTCGATTATTGAACAATATCCGAATTTCTTTGAAAGCGGTGATGAACAGGCCATTGAAAATGATTTTCGTGAGCTGAGGACGATAACCATCTGCAAGGACAACGAGGTGGAAGAATCAGAAGACTTCGAAACTTGTTGAAAAAAATTTCTGACGGGAAGCTGGCTTTTCACTTGCTAAGAAAGTTCATTACGAACTTTTTTACTAATTCCGCATTCTTTTGCAGGAGTGAAGCGAGTTTATTCGGAATACAATCTGAATAAGTCCAAAATCCGGAACCGCCTGAGTACGAACATCATGAAGGCCAAAGGAGGAAAGGAGGAGTTGATCAGCAAATATTAACATCAGAACTATATTCTAAATTCAACAAATTAATTTACACGGATCATAACAATAATTGATTGTTAATTCCGTTCTAATTTTGTTCACATATCAAGGAACTATAAGTAATCAAAACAAACACCCCATGATTCATTATCATGTCAAAACTGGTCGGTCAGAGTGCAATGATCGATTTCCCCCAAGAACATAAATCCTTCGTTTACTGATCTGTTTTCCTTTTGCAACACAAAATTTGAAGTAAAGATTTTTACCAAGATTTTTTGCAGTTAAACACAGATAAAAAAGATTTTTTTGGCAAAAATTAAAGATGGGAACGAAAAATAATATGACAACCCTGGATACAACCATAAGTCACCGCGGATAATGCAAGGTGCTCTTTTATTCGGTGGTAAATAGACAGAGTGAAAGTGTGCGCCAGTGAGGGGATGTCTTGGAGTGAGTGAATCACTCTCTCTCTTTAAAACGACCGCTCTCACGTGCTCTCACCTGCGATCGCTGCCGCGTACACTTGGGTTAAAACGCGCCATTGCTCTCTCTGTGATTTGCTGGTGCGGTTGATAGTGAAAACTTCGTCGGATTTGTAAAAAAAAGCCGAAAAAAGGAAGCGGGAATAAACATTCTTCTTTCTTCCTTTGTTATATAGCGCCCAAGCGAATTTGCTATCACTGCTGTATATTAACAGAAGAGTCCACGCCAGTGAGCTCACTGGGGCGCGCGCGTCAGGGAATTTATCTGCATTCACTTCGGTGAATTTGAGAGCTCTTCTTCTCACTCTAGAGCGATCGAGTGTTGTGTGAATAAAAACCATTTTTTTACACTCACATGCGCTACCCGCAAGCAAACACGGGGGTGAATATACACAAGAGAGAAGAGCTCTCGTTGAGGTAGGAAGAGTGTGTGGAAAAATTTAAATCACTCTTTACCACACTGAGGATATGGACATCACTGCTAGTCATGACCAATCCATCAATAAACCGATTGTTCACTTTGAAGACTTCATTACTTTTCGTTTCCAAGCAATCTAAATACTATTCGGAATCGGCATTTTCCACCAAATAAGTCGTAAATCCCACAAAAGTCACACTTCCGGGAGTCTCCTCATTTCGAACTAGTCAGCGTTTCCCGGAAAATGCAGTGGCTGTAAAAAACTTAGAGAACCATCCGTTATTTAAGAATGAAACGAAAAGGCAATTCGCTAGCACCGGGAGCAACTTGAGGTAATTATCAGCATCCGAGGCGAACAAAACAACTTTCTGTCCAGCGCCAGCATCACACGCACCAAATACGGCCATTTTTCAGCTCATAAATATACCTCAGCAAGCCTCAACACTTTTCCGGAACGAAAAACACAGGAACAATATCTGCAACAACTAAAAAATAACAGACATTCGATCCATCGATCTGCATTCAAAGTTTTTTTTTGGTTTTCGCGAGGGTTTGCGTCACTAAACAACACGATAGATTATAGACTTGAATTTTTGTTATGTAATAGCTGAAGTTTCACTCATTATGTGATATTATCAAGTAGCGTGTAGTGTTTTAGAACGGTATTTTTCTTGTTACAAATTGCTGCAAGAATAGATCAAAACATATACCAGTTCTAAAATGATGCAAAAGAGATCCGATATAAAACAAATTTACAACACCGGTGCAGCGGTGTTTTTGCGTTTGATCTTAAAAAATAAACCCAAACAACGATTTGGACCGCCGTTGAAGATGCCCTAAGCTATTCATTTAAATTTCTGTAAATTAGATTACTGAGTGAATCTGCTGTAGAGATTTTGTTGAAAACTAACTGAGCTTTAAAATCTATACTGAATGTGTACACTCAAAAAACAATGCACCTTATATTGAAGTGCAATCACCTATAGATTTGGGCAAAGTGCAAAGTTATTGCTCTGTATTGGTGCGGCACTTATTTTTTATTAAACGTGGTCAATTAACCATATGTGCAATAAATATTTAGTCTTTAAGTGCTAGAGCTGAACAGATATTAATTATAGTGTACATGGATTGCATTAACTTGTCCTAGCAAAAATCAAATGAGTTTTTTAATACGTTTTATGTGAAATGGTGCATGGATTTTATTTTTTCATAAAAAGTTTATTATTGGATTTTTTGTACTTTTCATGTAATAAAACGAAATGTGTGAATAAAAGAGGTTTTATTTGTGCCACCATAAAAACTTCATCACTTTTTGAAGCTATCGCGTTCAGCAGCTCTTCTGCGGGAATGGCAAAAATGCTCGGCAGATCTGAAATATTCACAATAAACACCGTTAACATGGCAAAGAAGAACATCTATAGTAATTTATTACCTTCAAAAAATTCAGTGACTTCCACTGGCAAACCAAGTACCTAAACCACCACACGGTAAACTTCACTTTGCTTCTCAATTTTGCAGTTTTTTTCTTCTAGAACGATAAAGCAGCTGATTGTTTTTCGCGCACGGTTTTTTATTTCGTTTTAAGTGCGAAGATGGATAGAATAGGGCAAAGTGAAAACACACTTGAATGACATTTCTCGCTCCATTGAAAATTATGTGCGGACCATATCAGTCACATTGGAAACGAACCTGTGTATTAAGTGACGGGTGTTAAAAATTATGTGCGGCAAATGAAAATCATACTGGCTCACATGATTTCAATTTGAAGCAAAAATTGACCGATTTAAGTGCCAATTTTAATAATAAAAATTATTGATTCATTTTCAGTGAATGATTCCGTTGTCCTTGTCCAAGAACCAGTTCTGGTACACGTTCGCGTGAGCTTTGCAGTGGTTGGTCTAGTACAAACAAAGAGAGATTTTTGATCTTTTTGTGCAATTTTTGTACCCATCAGTTCTGGATAAGTTTAAGGATCAATTAAGCGCAAATACCAACAATTTTCACCTGACTATAAAGTCGTTTGATTTTACCCTGCCTGCGATTAGATCAACGACACACTTAGAAAATAACACCAAACTCGGTTCAATTTTCTACCGAACCACATCGGTTACCAACAAGAAACCGAATAAATCGTTTATATATACTGTTTTTGAGTGTATTTTTTTTTGAGTTGAAGCCAAATTTCGGTTACTCTATGGTATATTTGACAGATAAAAATGAAAGACGAAAAAAACAGTACGGTAAAGCAGGGATATTCAAGAGTTTGGTTCACGAAAACCGAGAAAACTCGGTAAACTGAATCGAGCATTCGCTAAATATTCTTAAACGTCAAACACTTCTCTTCGAGTCAATTCCGCGACGGCTATGTCTACCGAAAAACTCGGTTATTTTAGCTGACTCGATAATGTCTGAACAATCGCAGTCTTCAGCCGAATGTTTCTTGCGAAAATTCTCCGTACTGTGTTTTTTATTGTCAGGTGAAAACAATGGAAACAAAATACCGAGAGACTACAACAGGAGGATGTCGCGTTAAGTTGATAACTTCTGCAAGTACTTGATACCCAATTTTGTAATTGATATTTGCAGGCACCCTGCGCTATAGTCTGTACTGCCATGAACACGTTGCAGGTTATGTCTCTGGCTTGCAAAGTCACTTCAAAAACCACCTGCTAAAACATGATTTTAATGTTAGTGATACATTTTTTGACTTCTCATTTCCATGCTGTAACTCTCATTACGTAAGTTCATATTCTCTGAAACGACATATAGTGGAAAAGCATCCGGCAAGCTATCGAACTCTATGTATGAAGATTTTTTGCATCAATGTTACTGACAAAACTGGTTTTATTACATATGAAATTCGAAGCTATTTCAACCAAAATTCCAGCACTCAAAGAAAGAATCGAATTCCGTAACTGTAACAGAAAAGCCGGCTTGTTTGACAGCGTTCGGTAATATTTGAATAACCCGATGTTCGGTTATTGCTGGTTGGATTTATTTGTCTCAACCGAGTTTTTCGGTAAATTTGACAGATTGTGAGAAAGTAAAAATTTAAACAAACTCGGTTTTTAACGAGCAGATAAAAACTCGATTGTTCCAGTGTTTTGTTAATATCCGAACAGACTACCGATAAAATTTCATGGTAGTTTTGAAAATAAGCATAGTAAAATGGTAGTTTAAAACTCGGCCAAAAAATATATTCATTTTCTTTGACTAAGCCGCTGGTACAACGCTGTACGTTGCATGAGGCATTCAGAATTTGTGTGTATTTTTTTTATTGGTGGTCGTTTAAGATTCAGCTGGTTCATGGGTTGTCTATTTTCAGCCCAAAACGAAACCTCTCAATGTATATCAGATCACTAAGGATCTGACCAAACTAATTATAGTGAGACCCAATAAACTTCGTGTCATTGTGTTCAACCTTAAGCACGCTAATGAGATTGCTGTCTCTCAGCTCTTTACACTGAAATAAAGAGTGTATATACCAGCTCGGGGTGGTGAAATTGAAGGGGTGGTCACGATAAGATCGACCTGCTTTTTTCCAGCGAAGATACTGGATAATGCAAAAACTAGGCACAGTATCGATCATTAGGGGTGAAAAGAAGTTTTACAACATCAGACTCGTCTTCGTGTGACCTTCTCTGGTTCAGCCCTCCCTCAATACGTCGAGTTGGGAAAACTTCGACTACATGTGCGATTGTTCGTACCTTGGGTTATGATCTGCCAAAAAGATGGGACATACGACCTCCCATTGCGGCAATAAGGCACTCTGCTCCAATTGCGGGGAGAGACATGAGGATGGCGCCTGCGCAGACAGCACACCAAAATGTGTTTTTTTGTCGTCGTGCCCGGCGTACAAAAACCATGTGGACTAATCTTTCGCTGAAATAATGAGAAAAGCCTCACCATCTTCCAATGCGAATACAAAATCCCTTTGCTCCTCTGTCAGATGACGAGTCAAACTTTGATTTGGCTGAAGAGGGAACATCAGTCAACTTTCCGGAAGGTGCTTCAAAGAAGCGAGAACGCGTCTGCCCACGGAAAGCTCCTGAGCAGGAGCCCACAATCAGCATGCCCAATTTCAGAAAAGGTGGATAAAAGGGAAATCCAATTCCTCCTGGTTTCCATAGTACTAACTGTTGGAAGCAACTGGAGCAGAACTGGGAACACGGTCTCAGCTATCCCGTTCCTTATTTTCCCATTGGGTCTTACTTGACAGCTATGGCTGTCACTGCGACAGATGCCGGTTCAGTGGACAAACGTCATATGAAGAGTTGCAAGTCATGTATCTAACTTTAGTATTTTAATAAACGTCTCGGTTAGTTTTAAAGTTGTAACTATTGACGTTAAACCATATTGAGTCCGACCTTAAAGTATCACGCCAACTGCATTGTCTCGAGATACAACAGTGGCGGCTCGGGTTTCGCGATTTTGTTCACGTTCGCGTAGTGTAAAGCGGAAAAAAATATCGCGGTTTACCACGCGGCAGTAACCTCTCATAGGAGAAATGCAGCAGCAGCAGCAGCCGATTCCGACAGAAGCGCTATTCCTGCAGGTCTTTCAGCGGCTGCAGCAACAGCAGACTGTTACGAACCAGCTTCTCGCCAGCCAGCGGGAGGCACAGGAACATCAACGGTTGTTTATGCAGCAGAATCGCGACGCTATCCAGAATATCAGGTTGCAGGTTCCGGAGAGTCCGGAAAGCATCCTTGATTCGATCACTGTGAACATTAAGGACTTTCAGTACGACGTGGAAGAAGGAGTCACGTTCGCGGCCTGGTTTTCGCGGTATGACGAGTTATTCGCGAATGACGCTGCAAGGCTGGATGATGCAGCAAAAGCTAGGTTATTGGTCCGAAAGTTGGGAACGGCAGAGCATGAATGCTTCATGAGTTTCATCTTGCCTAAGGTTCCCAAGGATTTTAACTTCTACCAGGTCGTGGCCAAGCTAACGGGTTTGTTTGGAACAGCAGAATCGGTGATCAGCAAGCGTTACCAGTGTCTGCAGACCACAAAGGCTCCAACAGAGGACTACCTGTCTTACGCTTGTCGTGTGGACAAATGCTGCGTCGAGTTCGAGCTTCCGAAGCTGTCGGAGGAGGAATTCAAGTATTTAATGTTTGTGTGTGGATTAAAAGCCGAAACCGATGCTGAGATGCGCACCCACCTTCTCATCCGAATCGAGGAGAAACGGATGTCACCCTGGAGAAACTGTCCACCGAATGCCAGCGCTTGATAAACATTCGTCATGATACGGCTATGATCGAGGGTGTTGCGAGTTCAGTCAACGCGATCAGTGGACGTCAGCAGAAAATCCGGAAGCAGTCGACAGTGAAGCATGGAGGTTTCCCGAAACGGAATTGGAATGAAAAGAAGCCATCTGGTCCATGTTGGAATTGTGGGCAAATGCATTACAGCCAGGATTGCACTTTCAAAAGTCATCAGTGTGCCGAGTGTAAGGGTTACGGCCACAAAGAAGGATATTGTGGAAATGCGCAGAAGCCTCGTCAGATGTTCAAGCGGAAGTCCCAACGTGTGACGGTAGACACGAAGATCGTCGAAGTTTCAGTGGACGTGGTGCGAAATAAAAGGAAATTTGTTGCCGTAATGTTGAACGGTGTGTCCGTCCGGATGCAGTTTGATACCGCTTCGGACATTAGTGTCGTGTCCGTGCAAACATGTAAGCAGTTAGGAAGACCGGAAGCGAAGGCTCCGTCGGTGAACGCCAAATCAGCCTTCGGAGATCCACTCAAGCTGGAGTCGCAGTTTGACTGCCCATTGAGCGTCAACGGTGTAACGCACATAGGTACAATTTTAGTTACGGAAAGGGATTTGCACATCCTAGGACTGGATCTGATAGAAGCGTTCCAGCTAGATTCGGTTCCAATGAGTGCATTCTGCAACGAAATCTCCTAGTCGTCGTCGTTAGCGGTTCGTCTCAAGTCCCAGTATCCCGAAGTCTTCAGTACCGAACTGGGTAAGTGCACCAAAACTGCAGTGAAACTTGAACTTAAGCCAAACCAGCAGCCAGTATTCCGTCCTAAACGTCCGGTGGCGTATGCTATGTACAACACTGTGGACGATGAGCTGAATCGCTTGGAGCGTATGAATATTATCACGCCGGTCGACTACTCGGAGTGGGCTACGGATTTGTGGGGATTATTCCACTGGTTTAAACGAAGCATTGCAGCCAAACCAGTACCCCTTGCGCCTCCCACAAGACATCTTTGTGAAGCTCGCGCATTGCAAGGTTTTTAGCATCATCGATATGTCCGAGTCCTATCTGCAGTTAGAAGTCAACGAGCCAACCAGTAAGCTCCTAGCCATCAACACTCACCGGGGCATCTATAAAGTAAACCGTTTGGCTCCCGGAGTGAAAGCAGCGCCAGGAGCGTTTCAACAGGTGGTTGACGCAATGCTGATAGGTTTGAAGCATACGAGGATACATCGATGACATCGTCGTCGGTGGTCGAAACGAAAAGGAGCACGAAGAAAATCTGAATGCGCTGATCGAGCGTCTTCGAGAATTTGGTTTTACCATCCGTTTAGAAAAGTGCTCATTCGGATCTCACCAGATAAACTACCTAGGACACCTGTTGGATCAGCACGGGGTTCGACCGGATCCAACCGAGGTTGAAGCCATAAGCCAAATGCCAGCACTTGTCGACGTGTCCGGCATTCCTAGGAGCCGTCAACTATTATGGCAAATTTGTGCCTCATATGCGCGCTCTACGATTCCCGTTGGATGAGCTTCTGAAGGTAGGCAAAAAGTTCAAATGGACACCAGACTGTCAGTCAGCGTTTGACAAGTTTAAAGAAATTCTGTCGTCGGACTTATTACTAACCCACTACAATTAAGAGCAACGATCAGTCACCGTTTTCCTGATGGGTCAATTCGTGTCATTCAGCATGCATCCAGATCCCTGGCTCCAGCAGAGAGAAACTATAGCCAACCCGATCGAGAAGGCCTGGCAATAATATTTGCGGTCACGAAGCTTCATCGCATGATTTTCGGTCACAAGTTCCGGCTACAAACTGACCACGCACCTTTGATTCGTATCTTCGGATCTAAAAAGGGCATTCCGGTGAATACCACCAACAGACTGCAACGATGGGCCCTGATGCTGCTCATGTACGGTCACTGGCAAGTTCGGTCACGTCGATGTGTTGTCGCGCCTCACCATCCAACACGCTCGTTTGGGTGAGGATTACGTCATCGCAGCAGTCTCGCTTGAAGATGATATCAGGTTAGTAGCATTCGATTGCCTCAACGTCTTTCCGGTCCATTTCAGAGCAGTTCAGCAAGGTACTCAGAACGATTCGATTCTAAGTAAGGTTGTCCAGTATGGCCACCAAGGCTGGCCAAGCAGACTATTGCATCCAATCGTGAGCTGCAACAAATCTACACCCGCCGTGAATCTCTCACGACCGTACAGGGATGCGTACTTTTCGGAGAGAGACTCATCATCTGCCTGGATCAGCTACATACCGGCCACCCGGGGAACGGAAGGATGAAGGCCATCGCTCGAAGTTATGTATATTGGCCTGCGATCGATACTGAAATTGAAAAAGCAGTGAAGGCGTGCTCACAGTGTGCCCTTGCTGCTAAGTCATCGCCACGAGTCTCACCTGTGCCTTGGCCAAAACCACAACGACCATGGCAACGGGTCCACGTTGACTATGCCGGACCAATCGACGGAGACTATTTTCTGCTGGTAGTGGATTCCTTTTCCAAATGGCCCGAAATAGTGCAAACAAGCCGTATCACAACATCATCAACCATCAAGATTCTGCGGAGTAACTTTACACGACTGGGGATGCCCGAACTTTTAGTATCCGACAACGGCGCCCAGTTTACCAGTGCAGAGTTTGCGCAGTTCTGCAGCATGAATAGTATCGAGCACAACACCACGGCACCGTTCCACCCACAGTCGAATGGGCAGGCGGAACGGTTTGTCGATACTTTTAAAAGGGCCATGAAGAAGATTCGAGGAGGGAAAGGCCCACTCCAGGAAGCACTGGACTTGTTCCTGTTGACATACCGAAGCACAACAAATCCGAATGGAGAATCACCATCAGAAGTTTTGTTCGGAAGACGAATCCGTACAAACCTCGAACTGTTGCGGCCACCAGCAGATAGTCAGCAAACGGAGCGAGAAGAAACTCAACAGAAACACCATCGATTTTTCGACAAGAAAGATCCAGTGTACGTGAAGATCTACAGAAACTCGTGGTCGTGGGTTCCTGGAACCATCGTAGAAAGAATTTGAAGTGTTATGTATAATGTATGGACAGAGCAACGCCACTTGGTGCGATTCCATGTGAACCAGATGAAGAGTCGAGCAACCACTGAAGGAGCATCGAAGCGACCCAACGTGATGAAATCCTTTCCACGCCTTTGGATATATTGCTGAGCGGTTGGAACTTGCCGAGTAGTTCCTTTCCGGCAACGCCAATGCCTGCGTTTTCAGTAGCTCTGAATCCAGCAGCTGATCCGCCAGTTCCGTCCATATCACCATAATTTCCATCACTTCCAGTTAGCCTAGCCAGCTCCGTCACCCCCGCCAGTCCAGTTCGTTCTAAGATCTTCAGCTTGATCGTGAGGATTCACGTGGAGGTGGGGTTCTTTTGGGGATCAAAAAGTGCTACTCCTTCTATAGAGTGAATTTTCCTCCAATTGGAGGTATTGAAATTGTCGCATGTCAGGCTGTTAATAAAAATAAAAGCCCTTGCATTGCTTCTGTGTATGTTCCTCCTAGAGCATCCATTAACCGAAAACAACTTTCAGATATTTGTTCGGTACATCCTGCTCCGCGGTTGATAATGGAAGACTCTTAACTTAACTCTTAACTCTCACGGTACAGGCTGGTGAGAACTGTACGATGACAACCGGTCTACCCTGATATTTGACCTCTGTGACAACTTCAATATGACAGTTCTTAACAATGGATAAGTTACACGTTTGACTGGTCCATCCTCAGTTGGCAGTAGATTAGACCTCACACTTCGCTCAAATTCATTATCGTTGGACTGCACTGGACGGTAGTGATCATTTGCCTATTAAAATTTCGGTTGCCACCGGGTTTGATCCGTTGGAATCCATCAACGTCGCGTATGACCTAACTCGTAATATTGGACAATGTTCAGAACAGCTTAAGATGAAGCCGTTACGGCGGTAGAAAAGTTTCACCCGCTGGAGGAATATAACTTTTTTTCCAATCTCATCTTAGACAGCGCGCTTCATGCTCAGACTCGACCAGTTCCGGGAACGTTATTTCGTAGGAAACCTCATTCTCCATGGAGGGATCAACAATGCACCGAGGTTTACCGTAAAAAGTCCCACGCGTTTGAAGTTTCCCGTACACCTGGAACACCTGAGCACTTCGAAAAGAACACGGCACTAGAACGCAACTTTAAGAGCCTCATCAAGGCCAAAAAACGCAGCTACTGGCGACAATTCGTGAACGGACTATCGCGTGAAACGTCGATGAATACTCTTTGAAATATATCTCGAAGATTGCGTAAACGAGCTACGAAAAACGAGAGCGAAGAGTACTCGGACCAATGGATCCTCAAGTTCACGCAAAAAAGTTTGTCCAGATTCTGTGCCGGCACGGATCATTCCTCGCGAATTCGAGCATTCGATAGATGAGATCAGCCAACCCTTTCCAATGGTAGAACTCTCTCTCTCTCTCTCGCACTCCTTTCTTGTGGCAATACGGCTCCAGGAGCTGATAGGATCAAGTTCAACTTGCTTAAGAACCTCCCAGACGTCGCTAAGAGGCGCATGTTGAACTTGTTTAATCAGTTTCTGGAACTCATCATTGTACCGGATGATTGGAGACGAGTGAGAGTTTTGCCATTCAAAAACTTGGCAAACAAGCGTCTGACCACAACTCTTCTCAACCCATCGCGATGTTATCTTGTATTCGAAAGTTGTTGGCGAAAATGATCCTTTTTCGTCTGGACAAACGGTTAGAGTCGAACAACCTGGGGCCGTATAGCGGATCTCGAAACGAAGAAGTTTTTCTCACAAGTGTTCGTACAAAAAGTCGTTCGTCTCGAGCTACGAAATGCCATCCCTGCTTTCAGATACTCAATATGGTTTCCGTAGGGGTAAGGGAACAAACGACTGCCTCACGTTGCTTCCCACGGATATACAGTTAGCTTTTGCTAAAAAAAGAGCAAATGGCTTCTTGGATACCAAGGGGGCTTTTGATTCAGTATCTGTTGAAGTTCTTTCAGATAAACTCCACGCTTGTGTTTTCACCATTAATGAATAATTTTTTGTACAATTTACTGACAAAGAAACATATGAGCTTTTCTAATGGAAACTCTACAGCTTCCCGATTTAACTACATGGGTCTCCCCAGGGATCATGTTTAAGCCCTCTTTTGTATGATTTGTATGTCAAAGACATACAAATTATACAAAAGACATCACGTCAAAGACATTGACGGTTGTCTAAGTGGCAACTGTACGTTGAGGCAAATTACAGATGACGGCGCAGTGTCTATCACGGGACCCATTGGGGTCGATCTGCATGGATTCTCTACGGAGAAAACTGAGTTGGTAGTTTTTCCTAGGAAGCATAAACCAGCACAACCGAATTTGCAAATTCGGGGTAAGCCGATAACTCATTCTATGTCATTTAAATAGCTTGGGGTCTGGTTCGATTCAAAGTGCACCTGGAGATCCCACCTTGAGTATCTGAAGCGAAAGTGCCAGCAAAGGATCAACTTTTTTCGAACAATTACCGGAACCTGGTGGGAAGCGCATCCACAAGAACTTCCAACGTTGTACCGGATAACGATTTTGTCAGTTATAGGATACGGTAGTTTTTGTTTTCAGTCAGTGGCTTGGTCGCACATAATAAAACTGGAACGTATTCAGTATCGGTGTCTTCGTATCGCGTTAGGTTGCATGCACTCGACTCATACATTGAGTCTTGAAGTGCTGGATGGCATGTTGCCACTCTCAGATTGGTTTTCTGAATTGTCTCTCCGGCTCCTCACTAGGTGTGAAGTAATGAACCCCCAGATAAACTATGAGAAGCTTCTTGAGTTGAATCCTCAAACCCGTTTCATAACTTTGTACACAACACAGGATGTCAGCCCTTCGTCGAATATTCGAAATCGTGTTTTCTTCTTTGACTTCGAAAATTCGGTTCATTTTGATTCATCCATGAATAAGAGCTTCATGGAATCCCAGGGCATCATCGTCCTATATTGCTCTGGTGATATTTGCTGCAAATTTTGGCCAAGTTAATTCCACTAAATCGTTCTTCACTGAAGGGTCATTGATTGTAAAGTCCGCCGTAAAGTCAAGCACTTCTCTGTACTTCAAGCTCCTTTTTTCCTATATGTCGCTGAATTAGCTGCTATAAACTTTGCGCTAGAAATTGTTGCCTCACTAAAACCAAATCAATATTTCATTTTCACGGATAGTCTCAGTTCTATAGAGGCTATTCGCTCCTTGTGGCCGGTAAAGCACTCCTCGGATTTTTTTGATGAAAATACAGGAGCTTCTGTGTGCTCTATCTTTGCGTTATTTTATCATCACCTTTGTATGGGTCACTTCTCATTGTTCGATTCTTGGCAATGAGAGAGCGGCCTCGCTTGCAAAAGTGGGCGCTATGGAGGGCGATATTTACGATCGACAAATCGCCTTCAATGATTTTTACGTCTTTTCTATACCGAGTGTCATTTCAAAATTTTGAAAAATGAGAGCGTTACGCTAAAGTGAAAGGTTTTTGAACGCTAATAACTCTCGTTCAACTGAACACAATGACTTTATTCATACACCATTTAATTAGACAAGCTAACAAAATTTTTGGATTGAAATTACAATGAAGTGCTATTAGTATAAGTTGTTAAATTTTTTACTTAAAAATGACCTGCTTTTGCTTCCATACAAATCTCCGTATGAACAGGTTGAAAATATGTTTTTCTCTATCCGGGTCCTCAAAAACGGATAACAAATTGTTCAAATTGTCTTCTTTTTATTTCATTTAGTTTCATGGTTTCATACAATGATGAATACAGAAATAGCCACACCTCTCAGCTCCAACATTATTTTGCGTTGTTGCCGGTGTCTGATTATATAACTGAGGCCCGTCTCCTCTTTATAATTTTGCTTCGTACTGTATTATCGTGCCTCTCTTCATTCAGGGCTATGCTATCAACGCTAGTATATAGCGAACCGAAATGATTTCAGTTTTCGACACGAGCTCTTAGTTGGTGGTTCGGACAGGGCTTTTTCCACCAGCCACAGTCCGCTCATTTATGTGTTTTTGAATAACATTAGCATTAGATTGTAGTTTGTTTAACCTATATGTTAAAATACATTTAACTCATCAAGTTTTTTGTTGTTGGATGAAGCATTTTATCAATTACAGCAACCGTTCGCTAACTCGGCTAAGTGCACAGCCCAGTTAGCGGATGCTTGTCGGTAACTGGGCTGACATTTCAAATGTAAATAAATTTCGAGGGGGCCTTCGATCAGATTTCTGTTGGGATATTTCATTGCACAATACATAAATTCAATAATGTTTCAATGCTTTATACGTTATTGCGATGTAGCTTATTGTGAACCCCATTGTGCAAAATATTTGACTCAGATAGTATGGAATTCCGACTCAATCTCGTGCAATTAAACAATTTTTCACTCCTCCGCGAACTTTATGTGCCTTTTACATGGCCCTTGCTGATTTTGACAACAAAATGTCAAATGCTGGAACTGTGTCAATGAAGGAACTGTGATAAGAGAAGCGTACACTAGGAGAATTATACCACGGAAGACTACTATCGAATGACATAGATTTTATAGAGACTCGTGAAACTAGAGAGTGAAACTCATTTCGAGCATTTCTTCGAAGTTTTCAATCACAAGGTTGTTACTGATTCTACACTTGATCAGTATTCTAGACGAGAGCTCCCAGAACCGGTACTGTAAGGGTTTCACTCCTGCCAGAACCTCCAGGCTCATATTATGCGTTGAATGCAAGGGCAATACGTAAACAACGATATTGAATGCGTTCCAATTTAATGAGGTGGCTGTTTCTTGCCGAGAGGAAACAAAAAGAAACCTATTCGAGAACTGAAAGAATAGTTGTTTTATACACCCAAAATACTCGTTGGCAGTTTTTGCTGCACTGGTGACAGAAATACCCACAACTGTTGTATTATGAATGCCGTATTACAACAATTGATCGTTGGCGATAGATCAAAAACGGAGGTAGCTAAGATAACAACCTCTAAAAGCACACGCCATAAATAATATCGTTTTGCTCGTTCATGTTATATGTATGAGTGTATAATAAACTATAGCATTGAACTAAGTATGTATTGGTACAATTCTTAACGCGTATGTGTGAGTGCACTCCTATTGCATATATGTGGCTGTGTGTGAGAGAGTTTATTTATGTTGCTGTAGACACAAACTATCGAACAACAAGTCGAAAGAGCCTAACTCGAAACATAAACAATGACTTTTATCATTAATTGCATTGAATGTTCAGCACAGATGTGCTGTCTAATTGTATGACCCAGTAAATCTACATCTTCTCAATACGATGGGTCAGATAATATTGGTATTCGGGAAAAAAAACGATGATCAAATGAGTTGTTTACGTTTCGAAACAGACTCTTTGGAATTGTAGCGCGTGAACTGTCAAATGAGCCGAAATTGGATTCAATAGTTTGTTTCATTGGGAGTGCTTTTCGCGATACTAGATCTGCTAATTTCGGGAGAACTACTTTTGCGTTCCGGTATTCCGGTAGCTTGTGGAGCATGACAAGAATTTTCGTCATCGAGGGAGCGTTATTCGATCGAACTTCTTCGGTATTCCTTTTCATATTTCTACATCTACATGTTGGCGGGAGTGATTATGTGTGTTTCAAATAACATATTTGCTCATTCGTGACAACAAAGGCTAATGAAATTAGTTTTGAATTTTCAATTTTGCAGACTTCTTCGATGTATGAGCACTTCCAGGAGATGGATGACAACAGATAATGTTTCCTCGAATCCTATTTGCATAAGTTTTCGCACATGCTTTCAGTTAATGCATGCATATTTTCACCCGGTACTTTTTTTATTCAATGCTGCTTTCCTGAAAGGCCGTATGTGTTTTCATAGGTGTACTTTTTAGATTATAAACTAGAATATCGTCAATAATTGCTAAGAATTGTCTATTATTGCTACCAAAATGCCATCTAACAATCTGGAGAATCTCGTCAACAGAATCCTGGTAATGAACTTTTCAAATATCCATGTTTAGGAAAACTGCTTACACAGAATGTTTTGACCTGGTAACTTTTAAGTTTACCGATCTGAGGCATCAGTTAGTTACGAACCTGGCCAAAATTGAGAAAAACCCCTGCATTGATTTATCTCAAATAATAAAATTCCGTCCCTTATATTACAATAAGTAAGATAATGATCACAGAGGGTACGAAATAGTTCCATAGACTTTTTTATTTTATCAATTTCTCCATCCCTAAAATGTTGGTGGATTTAAATAGATAATACTTTATTACGTTCATCATGCATGAAACAAACACCAGTAGTGAAACAGATTGTTGTATTATTATACATATTGAAATTTTAGTGCTGCATTTAAAAGTTAGAAAGTTGGGTCCTCCCCTAGCTCAGTCGGTAAAGACGCAGCTACGAAGCAACACCATGCTGGAGATGGCTAGTTTCAATTTTCAGACTGGACAAGGAACTTTTTGGTAGGAAAAGTTTCTCGAATCCATGGAGTACGATTGTTCTTGACACACAATCATACCATTGCAAAATGATACTGGCATCGAAAGCTCTTAATTACTAGTTTTTTTTTAGAATTTCAAGCCATATTATTGCCTATAATATAATGATAATACGTTTAATGTATTCCTGTGATGAGCCGAAGGAAATGTGTATTTAGGTTCTTTTGTTTTAACATGTTTTAATTGTATCATTTAGTGTTTATCGTTAACTAAATTTGTATGTTTCAGATACTATCCTAATGTTTTTCAATAGTGTTTTCGATGGGAATCTAACATTCGAGCTCCATCACAATATATTGTATTATGATGTGCTAGTATTCCAAGGGCAATGTTTATGTTTATCTGTTCCCTTAGTTTTGATAGGAAATAGAGTGAGTGTTTACCAGGTTTCATTGGCCGAAGAGCCACAATCGAACTGAGGCTGTCCGAGAAGATGAAGTCTGCGGGCATGTTGGAAATCATCCCCAAATCAAAATTGATTGCTGCCAGCACAGTAATATAAAGAGAACAATGTTTCTGAAGTTTATGGAAAACGCTAAAGTTTCAATTGAAGCCAGTGGATTCATTGAAGCGAGACCTATCAGTGAAAAATCTTTTTTTTTTAATTCACGTGTTGGTACCTTTCAGTTAAAATGCGCTGAATTATAATAGAAAGAAGTTGATCCGGAATCCTAGGAGACGGTTATTTCATGAAAAGATCAGAATAAGTGGAGAAACTACTATAAGTAAAGAGCGCACGGTCTGGAGTATAGCACTGTAGACGCTTATTCGGCGATAAGTTGTAATGGGAAATACTCATACACCAATATATTCAATTCGTTTTAGAACAGAGTGATTTTTTTGTTTTATAAAGAGTTATGAGCACCCCGTGTGCCACAAATTTAATGAAGAAGGTTCATTCTATTTTAGCATTTTTGCTTCAAGTACGTAATATGGGCCTTCCAAGTGCACTTTTGATTCAAATCATACCCTGAGGTATTTGAAAGATAACGATTGGGTAATGTTTCTGCCTAAAAGATTAAGCTGCAATTGGACTGGGTACTGCTTTCGAGTAAACACTACAAGTTCAGTTTATTTGCGGTGAGAATTCGATCCCTATATACCTTGCCCATAATAGTTAAATAAACAAGGGAATTTTCCAATGGCCCTTGCATGTTTACGGCATGTGAGCTTCTTAAGGAAACCACATTGTCGTCAGCAAGTTGTCCTAGCGAACATTGTTCTGCCAAACAATTATTAATATCTTTGACGTTAAAGTTTGAGAAACGAGTGTCAGGATAGCCTATTCTTGAAGTTGTCAGTTTATTTGCTTTTCTGAAAGAAGTTCAAAAAAATATTCAAAATTCCAGATTACACTGGTCGACAAAATCCGAACAAAGTCGTGAGACCCAGAGCTCCATGCCAGTTTCCGTTAGCTTGGGTCCCAAAACCACCGAAAATCGTATTAGATCAGAATTCGTCCGCTATGTGGCGCTAGTGTTGTAGAGAACTTCAAAAAAATTCTTCAGAGAACTTCAGGTAAGTTTTGCAGAGTACTTCAAGGAAGTTTTGCAGAGAATTTCCCTGAAGTATTTCCCTGAACTTCCGGAAGAAGTATTTCCCTGAACTTTCTGAAGAATTTCCCTGAAGTTCTCTGCAGAACATCCCTGAAGCTCTCAGCAGAATATCCCTGGTGTTCTCTTAAAGAATTTCCCTGAATTTCTCAGAACTTCCATGAAATGTCACAAAAGAATTTTCCTAAAGTTCTCTGAAGAAATTTCGGAAAGTTCTCTAAAGAACTTCCCTGAAGTTCTCTGAAAGACTTCCCTGAAGTTCGCTGCAGAACTTTCCTGAAGTTCTCTGGAGAATTTTCTAGAAGAAAAAAAAACTTCCCTGATGTTCTCTGAAAAAGTTCCATGAAGTTCTCTGAAGAATTTCCCTGAAGTTCTCTGAAGAATTTCCCTGAAGTTCTCTGAAGAATTTCCCTGAAACTCTCTGCAAGACTTTCCAGAAGTTCTCTGCAGAACTTCCCTGAACTTGTCTGCAAACCTTCCTTAAAATTCTCTGAAGAAATTTCTTGAAGATCTTTGAAAGACTTCCCTGAAGTTCTCTGCAGAACTTTTTTGAAGTTCTCTGCAGAAATTTCCAGAAGTTCCTTGCAAAACTTTCCTAAAGTTCTCTGAAAGACTTCCCTGAAGTTCTCTGCAGAATTTTTCCGAAGTTCTCAGCAAAACATCCCTGAAGTTCTCTGCAGAATTTCCCTGATGTTCTCTGAAAAATTTCCCTGAAGTTCTCTGAAGAACTTCCCTGAAGATTTCTGCAGAACTTTCAAGATAGTTCACTGAAGAACTTTCAAGATAGTTCACTGAAGAACTTTCCTTAAGTTTGAAAAACTTCCCTGAAGTACTCTGATGAAGTTTCTTGAAGTTTTCTGAAGAACTTCCCAGAAGTTCTCTGAAAAACTTCCCTGAAGTTATCTAAAGAACTTCCATGAAGTTCTCTGAGGAAATTCCATGAAGTTCTCTGAGGAACGTTCACAAAGTTCTCTGCAGAACATCCCTGAAGTTCTCTGAAGAATTTTCTAGAAGTTCCTTGCAAGACTTCCCTGATGTTCTCGGAAAGACTCTCATGAAGTTCTCTTTAGAATTTCCTTGAAGTTGAAGAATTTCCCTGAAGTTTTCTGCAAGACTTCTATGAAGTTCTCTGCAAGACTTCCCTAAAGTTCTCTGCAGAACTTCCCTGAACTTCTCTGCAAAACTTAAATAAAATTCTCTGAAGAAATTTCCTGAAGTTCTCTCAACAACTTCCTTGAAGTTCTCTCAAATAACTTTCCTGATGTTCCCTCAAAAACTGTACTGAAGAACTTCCATGTAGTTCTCTGAAGAACTTTCTTGAAGTTCTCTGCAGAAATGCCCTGAAGTTCTCTGCAGAACTTCCATGAAGTTCACTGAAGAACTTCCATAAAGTTCTCAAAAGAACTTCCATGGAGTTCTGTGAAGAACTTCCATGAAATTCTCTGAAGAACTTCCCTGAAGTTCTCTGAATGACTTACCCGAAGTTTTGTGAAAAACTTCTCTGAAGGACTAACCCGAAGTTGTCAGAAGAACGTACCAAATTTTAAACCCATATTGGGGTAATCAGCATCTTAAGTGCATTAACGATAAACATATACCACATAGTTGATAGGCAGACTAGCGCCACGCAATGAAATTATTCTGAACTATGAAGTCGGCCGTTTGGAAGACCAGGATTGCTCGAGTAAATTTCTTGAAAACAATGAATTCATACATGATCTAGACATCAAAATACAGATACAAAAAGTTTACATGAACGTAGCGCCACATAGTGGACGAATTCTGATCTAATGTGTACACCATTCGAAAAACACTGACCCCTCGATTGGGGGGTTTACTGTACGTTGCTTTTTTTGTTTGCTAAAATATGCTGCTTTTCGACGGGCTTAACTTTTTCTGGTGACGTCGGATCGACACACTTTATTCTTCAAAGTTGTTTGCTAAAGTCTGAGGCATTTTTAACAAATGCTTCTTGGGAATTTACATTTAAGCTAAGAGAGTTAGTTAAGTGGTTCTTTTCTGTCTGTATGTCCGGCCCTTACAGGCTCGGAAACTACTGAACCACTCGACGTAATTGCGAGTCAGAGTCAGACCTGACCCAGGTTTAAAACCGACATTTAAAACGACATAAAAGATTGCTTCGTTCTCCTTCACGACTTGAAAATCTATCAAGTGTCATTTGCTGAGTTGTCAGCTTTTGTCTTCTTTTTTTAATTTTAATGTTTTGGTTTCAACTGGTTCAGCGTTTGACGCAACCGCACCAATGAAATTTAACGAAATGGGCGCAGAAGCCGAATTTTGTCGCTTGCGGAATTTCAGGTTCTCGATCTGAACGAAGCGATAAAAAAACGCCGCGAAGTGGATGTCTTTTGTCTAGTATGTCTTTTGTCTTATGTATTTGTTTGTCTTATTTTTCAATAACTCCATTTCATCCGGTCCATTTGAACTAAACAGTCCTAGTACAATCCTAGTTCAAAGATGGACTGTGTCCTTCAACCTATTGCCAAAATTTAAAATGAAAGGCTAGCTGTTTTGACATTTTAAGTCCATCGGTTGTAACATCTGAAGTGCATTTGAAGTACGATTGTACTAGGACGGGAAGTCCGATTGAAGTAGGAAAAGGGACTTGGCTGATTCAATTGTGCTAAGCTCCGCTATCTGGGAAGGTTTAGTGTAAAGTTGCTTGCGATGTTGCGTGCAATGCTTCAACATGGTTTGTATATGTCGTCAAACATCTGTTTTCTGTGGATTGTTTGTTTTTGTGTATGTAGTAGGAAGCTAGCTGTTAAAACATTTTTAGTATTGCACAGCTCATAATTCTACTAAGTCGGAGGTTTTTTAAAAAATAGATCGTGTGTCGCGTAAACAAGGCAAAAAACATAACCGTGTTGGTTTACTACTAGCGGATAAAATAAAAATTATTCAAAATCTTGGAAATGGTGTTTCGATGAATGAAATAATGAAGAAGTATAAAGTTCGGTCTGCATCTACCATCTACGCCACGAAATATACAAAGGACATGTGAAAGACACATAAATGATATTCCGTGAAAACAATTTAACATGTTTTGTTTTTAATTTATAGCAAAACGAAAGCGTTTCAAGAATCCTCGATACCCACAGGTTAACAAAGCTCTCTACATCTGGTTTTTGCAAAAAAGCTTCAATGCTGACGAAAGTGGGCTCTTTTTAAGAAATCTCCAATGTGAACAAATGATGAGAGAGACACCAAATCAAAAAAGACCGGATCACGTTCATGCCTTGATGCACCATGTATGGGTCGCTCAAATTACCGTTAATGTTAATTGGAAAGTCTCACAGACCTCGAGCACTCAAAAATCTTAAGGAGTTGCCTGTATACTACAGGGTATCCAAGAGCGCTTGGACGATGGAAAAGGAGTTCTTTAAGGAGTGTTTTTTTTTTGGGAATCCGTCGTGAAAGTGACCGCCTACCTCAAGTCAAAAGGACTTCCTCTAAGAGCTGCCCTTGTGTTGGACAATTGCACAGCTCATTACAATGCAGATGAGCTAAAAACTGTCGATGGATGAATTTTTACCATCTTTCTCCCTGCAAACACCACCGCCATTCTTCAACCGATGGACCAGAATATCATTCAGATGATTAAGACGCGCTTCAGGAATTTGATGATGCAGGAAATTCAAATTCGTGGAGGAGAGTTTGACGAGTGCGTGAAGGAGAACAACATAAAGGACGTCATCTTTTTGGGTTGCTCAAGCGAGGGAGGTAGTTCCAGCTGACTCTATTCGCAAATCTTGGAACATGCTTTACAATGCCCGTGAAATCGAGGATGAGGATGATGTACCGCTGTCCGTCATAAGAAACACGCCGAGAAGCATTGGTGAGAAGATAGCACAGAGCGAAGAAATCGACGAGGAGGATGCCGGATTCGAAAAGCTGGACGATTATGAGAACACCGCAAATGTTCTTCACAAAGATGCTAACGAAGACATTCCTATGCCGGTGACGACACAATGCAGTCAATGTCAACGCAGGTCACAATCTGCGTGTTTTGGAGATGATGACGAATATGTAAACGGGTTGGATGAAGCAGACTTAAATGGGTTCGATCTGGTAATCAGATACGCGGAAGAGAACAATTGGCCACTGACTACACAGTTCACGCTGCGCCAGATACGTACTAATGTCATGGACATCGTAATTCACAAACAGCAGTAAGAAGGCTTCAGTGTAGGAATATTGTTTTGCTATTTTGTACTGGTTTGTGAATTGTTGTGAATTTGAGTTCTAGTTTTATGTATAAAGAATGGTAATATCGGTAGATTAGTCACTCTGCCACGTGGGGGGTAATTAATTTTTTTTTTTTTTTAGAAATATATATATATATAAGCACATTGGTCTTATGAACGGATTTTTTTTTTGTCTGCTAGAGAAGACTAAAAAAAAATTTTAGTTCTCCATGGGGTACATTTCGAGCACATCAATTTACAATTATTTACAAAGTGTTTTCTCAATTCCAGGAATAATAATACATTATTATCCCTGGAATTGAGTTAATACTTTGTATACATGATATTATTGTTAATTGTTATTGTTATGTGCATAAATCATACCTGCAACTAAGGCGTAACCGGGGACTACTCCCCGCCGGGTTTATGCAACTATGCATTTTGAGTTTTAGTAACATTCCGTAACCCCATCTTATTAAATATTTATACTAACAACCAAATGATAATATAGAAGGTGCCCTGCATAGGCCAACAATAAATTTGCTCTCAGGCATTCCCCTTAACCATCCAAACCCAACACTTTATCATACCCAAACGTTTTTGCTGAAAGGAAATAAAATTAAAAGAAAATAAAAAAGGTAATATTTTCGCTAGAGTACGTTTGCCTGAGCGGCGGCATGTCCCATTTTCTATGGATATCCTGCAAATAGAGATAAGAAAAGTTGGGCCGCCCCTCCAATTAGTGGCCCATCATAGCATTAGAATTATCGTCGCAACTGAAAACCGGAATAATCCACTAGCGCCAAACGATTATACTCTATTTCCGTACGTTTGCATTGTGGCGCATTTGCTCCACAGCGCACTAGATGCGACACTTTGCTGCCATATAAAAAAGCAATTAAATTGACTTGCGCTAGTGATTTCTTCCGGTTTTGAACTACAACGAGAATTACTGATATTGATACTACTGATTCCTACTCTCATTGATTTGGTACCAACCGGGGGATACTTGGTCCTATACACAATGCTTTCTTTATCTCCAATCCGTTCCAAGCATTCGGGTAACCAAGATTTGGCAGGTCGACAGGTAATTGGTTGGTGACCAGGTACTTCATACCAAGATGCCAGGATACGGACCGGAAGGATTAATAAGCAAACTCCCCCAATACTTTGTATACATGATATTGCAAAAAAAAAAATTTTGGATGAAAACTCTGAACCATTAAAAAAACAATGAAATACTATTCATAAGTCGCATATTTATTTTTGGACCTTTAATCATAGAAATAACTTTCAACTCCTTTATGACAAGAAGTGCATGTCAAGATAGCAGACTTGATTGAGATTAGGTGGTGTACTCATATTGCCTATTCAATCATCATAATTAGAACGGATTTATAAAAATAAAATTTAATTAATTCAGTGCCGAGTTTAAGATTGTTACATACTCGGAAATATCGGTACTCGCCGACGAGTGAGATTTATTTTTCGATATATTTCGATTATTGAACACAAAGGTATTGAAAAATAGTATGTTTGGTATATTCTTAAATGATTGTCATATAAAATTTCCTTATAAGTTTTTATGTTTTGGTTGACTTAATGGTGCTCTTTTCGACCCGAACGCTCATTATGCCGAATGCTCATTACCCATACGCATGACTTAATTAATTGACAAGACACAAAATGTTAAAAATACTGTATCTCTTCGTAAAGGTGTACTTGTTCTATGGATTTAATTTGACCAGAAACAGATTCAAACTTAATCAAAAATTCAACCATCAGTTAAATTTATACCGTTGAGTTCACGGTTAAATTTGTTTTTTTTTTTATTTCTCTATGATTTTCCTGTGCACAAAATCTCATTACTTACTTACATACAAACTTAGAAGCGGGTTGCATCGATAAAAACGGAAGTTATTTGTCGGCCTACAGATTCCTGGCCGTACATCCACTTCATTCTCATCACCACCAATTATCCTATCCTTAACGATTACGAGGAACAATGTATTTGCCGATTGGCGAGGTTGCCTTGTTAGATTTTCCGGATCCAAACTGGAAACAGTTAAAATAACAATTGTGCTGCAAAATGAACTGCCTCCTCCTAAATGTATTTACAAATGAACGTTTATAGGTTATTAAATAACAACTAATGTTTGGCCAACTGAGTTGGTAATTGAAAATCATGTTGTAGTTCAAAAACAATGATAGGCTACATTAAATATAAAATACATAAAGTGGGCGAGATCAAGTTGTATTAAGGTAAAATGCACCAATCTGGTGCTTATAGATCAACATTACATCGATAATCTTTGAGGGCTTTCGTCTTTGTAAAGCCAGTTATGTATCTTTTCGTGGTACATAATAACAAGCGTCTTATCTGGCTTATAATCAGTTGAATATGTTTCACGTTTATTTCACATGCTACAATCAAAATTGCAATCGACCGCCGCATATTACGGTGTTAAGAAATAAAACCGTGTATATCATATTTAACCTCATACATCAAACTTTTGTCCCTGGCATCAAACCGTCGAACATGATAAAAAAAAAAAATCATAAAAAAAATATTTACCTTCTTTATGAAGAGCACAGCAAGATGCTTCCGGAGAACATAATACAACGTTGAAACGAAAAATTATTTCTTGTGTTTACCATGAGCCTGTGCACGCTATAAAATTTTTGACTTTTACTGTGAGCCATGTTTTCAAGCGTCCATGAGAGTGAGTGAGACGACACCAAAACACGGCTCACAGTAAAAGTCAAAAAGACAAAAGATTTATAGCAGCGTGCACAGGCTCATTCTGTGTTTTTTTTTAAATAATGTTTTGGGGGTGCACACATTTTTCTGCTGTGCGCGGCTCTGCTGTGCAAAAAAAAAAAAAAAAAAAAAAAAAAAAAAAACAGTCTGCATTGTGCTCTCATGCCGTGCGGTTCTATTTTCTATTTGCTGAAGGAAGTGCTATTGCTACCTAACGCTACACCAAATCTTAAACAGCACTTTTCAGTGCTTAATAATACCTACAATTTTTAGATTTCCTCTTATCCCTTTTCGATCCTTGTTAGGCCCTTCGGGTAACCCGGCTTGGATATCGCATTGGAAAATTCCTCTTCGGTCCCTCGGATTCTTATAGTTATCTGCTTGGACGTCGATTTGGAGCAAATTACTCTGCCACTATGGCAAATAAGCGCAAACGAAAAGGGCAATCTATTGATTCGCCTGCAAATCAAATTAATGTGAGTAATCAATTTGATATGCTCACAGATGATGAGAGTGATCCATCATCTAATCAAAATTTGAAAAAACTTTCCCGATTGAGAAAGGAAAAAGTTCCCCCTATTGTGGTGACAATTTCGGATTTCCATGCTTTTCGCAAGGAAATCTTAACATTTGTTGAAGGTGTGAAATATTCCCTTCAAATTTCCAGACGAGGTGAATGCCGTTTGCATGCAGAAACCTTGGACGGATTCAAACGTCTTCTTGAGTATCTTACTCAGAAGAACCACAATTTCTTCACTTACGACACCAAAGCTGAGCGTCTTTTCAAGGTTGTCTTGAAAGGACTGCCCAGTGGTGAGTCTCTCGATGAAATAAAGGACGAATTAATAAAATTACTTGGAATTAGCCCAGTCCAAGTAATTAAGATGAAAATGAAAGCCCGGCCTGGCGATGCTCGCAAAGGGATTTCAAACGATTTCTACTTAGTTCACTTCAAGTCAAGTGAACTTAATAACCTTAAGGCTTTAGAAAAAGCAAGCCTTTTGCTCCATGTCCGTGTGAAGTGGGAACATTTCAGGAAGACTGGAGCCAATTTCCAAAGCCTCACCCAGTGCCGTAAGTGCCAGGGATGGGGTCACGAAACAAAGCATTGCCATATGGTTGGTAAATGCATGAATTGTGGTGATTCCTCGCACACTAAGGACGACTGTCCTGTGAAGGAAGATCCTCAAAAATTCAAATGTTCAAATTGTGGTGAAAACCATAAATCAAATTTTTGGGAGTGCAAGACTCGCAAAGCAATTTTGCAGTCACGCACTAAACGCCAGGTAGGAAACAATATACGTTCCCGACCAGCTACTACCCATTCTGCAGCTGTTAACAACGATCAGCAAAGAACTAATTCCTACCAAACCGTCGGTAGAAACAGCGGACAGGTTTTTCCATCCGCAACTGTAACTTCAAACGCTCAACGAGGAGTAAATACTATTTCGATACCTGCAGGTACCAACAGGGTTCAATCTGCAAACCCTACATTCTTACCCAACCGTGTTGTTAACAATGTTCAACATGTAAATGGACCTACCTACGCTGCCGTTGCAGCGGGTAGAAACCAAAACCAAAATTCCCACGGGACTTCTGATGAATCTGATTTAGGTAACATATCCGCTCCTAAATTAGAATTTTTACAGCAATCGTTAATCGACATGATAACCGATATGCTAAAAACTAATTCCATGTTTGAAGCTATCCAAACTGGTATTAAATTTGCCAATAATATTGTCATGACATTGAAGTTCAGTAATGGATTTTAAGTCATTAAACATTTTGAATTGGAATGCTCGATCCATCAGAGATAACGAGGATGAGCTATTTAATTTTTTAAGAGTTCATAACGTGCACATTGCTGTTATAACTGAGACTTATCTCAAACCTGCCCATAAGGTCAAAAGAGATCCAAATTATTTTGTCTACCGAAATGATCGCATTAATGGAGCTGGTGGTGGCGTTGCCATCATTGTTCATAGGCGTATCAAACATCACATTCTTTCTTCATTTGAAACTTTGGGGGTTTCAGTTGAAACAAAATTTGGCCAATTTACTTTTATAGCTGCCTATTTGCCTTTTCAATGCACTGGCCAGCAAAAGAACTGGCTCAAGGGCGACCTCCAGAAACTTACCCGTCATAGGTCTAAATTCTTCGTTATTGGTGATTTCAATGCAAAACACCGCTCATGGGATAATTCGCAAAGCAATGCCAATGGTAATATACTTTTTGATCATTGTTCCGCAGGCTACTACACTATTCAATACCCAAACAGCCCAACTTGCTTTTCTTCAGCCAGAAATCCCTCAACTATTGATTTGGTCCTAACTGATTCATGTCAACTTTGTAGTCAATTGATTACCCATGCTGACTTTGGTTCTGATCACCTTCCAGTTACATTTGAAATATCTCAAGAAATCATTTCTAATTCCATCAGTTCTACTTTCAACTACCATAGAGCTAATTGGGATCAATATCGAACATTTATGGAATACAACTTTGATCCTAATGTTCCATTGCAAACAAAAAATGAAATTAATAATGCTCTTGAATCTCTGGCTTTCTCAATAAATAGAGCAAGAGCTGCTTCAGTGCCACAATGCGAGGTTAAATTCGATTCAGTTATAATTGATGACGATCTTCAGCTCTTGATTCGTCTAAAAAATGTACGTAGGCGTCAATATCAAAGAACACGTGATCCCGCTATGAAATTCATATGGCGAGATTTACAAAAACAAATTAAAAAACGCTTCTCTGGTCTGAGGAACAAACATTTTGAAAATAATGTGTCAAAATTAGATCCGAGTTCCAAACCTTTCTGGAAACTCTCTAAAATATTGAAAAAAACTCAAAAGCCTATACCAGCGCTTAAGGAAGGTGATAAAATTTTGCTCACAAATGCGGAAAAAGCTCAAAAACTTGTTAAGCAGTTTGAGAGCTCCCATAATTTCAGTTTGGGTCTTACATGTCCTATTGAGGATCAAGTTTCCAGGGAGTATCTGAATATTTTCTCACAAGAAAATATTATTGATGATTCTTGGGGAACTGATTTGGATGAAGTAAAAACTATAACTAAAAATTTTCAAAATATGAAAGCACCAGGCGATGATGGAATTTTCTATATCCTAATCAAAAAACTCCCCGAGAGTACTTTGTCTTTCTTGGTAAAACTATTTAACAGATGTTTTCATCTGGCATACTTTCCAGATAAATGGAAAAATGCAAAAGTCGTACCTATCTTGAAGCCAGACAAAAATCCGGCTGAAGCTTCTAGCTACCGACCAATCAGTTTGCTTTCTTCAATAAGTAAGCTTTTTGAAAAAATAATTTTGAATAGAATTATGCTTCACATCAATACAAACTCAATTTTTGCTGATGAACAGTTTGGATTTCGCCATGGGCATTCAACAACGCATCAACTTTTGAGAGTTACAAATTTAATTCGTTCAAACAAAGCTGAAGGCTGCTCCACTGGAGTTGCTCTTCTAGACATAGAAAAAGCATTCGACAGTGTTTGGCATGAAGGTTTGATTGCGAAACTGAAAAAGTTCAATTTTCCGCTTCAAGGTACACCGGGGGAAGTGGATACAAGATTTCACATAGTTCAACTTCAACATCATGTGTAACTCTCAAGAATGCATTATTATGTTTGTGTGTAATGTTGCGGGAATGTGTGAGTATTATGTATAAAATGATGATAAAACATTGATATTTGGACTTCACAAAAAGGTGTACGAACGACTTACAAAATATGGATGGATGGTCCACTTACCCCAACGGTTAGGGGTAAGTGGATCATCTGTATGTATGTCATTCATATGCGGATAAAATGTAATGAAACACGTTCAAAGTTACCACAAATTGCTTTTGTGGTATTGATTAAGTTACTTTTTTGAAAAGGGGTTGTCCAGATACCACGTAAATGTGATTAATATTTGAATGAGAATCGAATAATAGAAAAAATGTTTAGAACAACTCAAGGAAGCTTTATTGATACGTATAAAACCATACTATCGATTAGTACATGAGAAACTAGATAATGGCAAAGAAAGTCCAATTCTTAAGACACATTTGTACTTCTTCAAAGTTAGTCGCAATAGTAATTTGACAATTAAGTCTTCTTCGACACACGTTGCTTGGACTTTTTCACAGTCTGGAGAGCCTCTGCTGATGTAATTACTTCGGCTCCGGGGCATACTTTTCGCCTTTTTTCCTTCGATGCTGTTGAATTCTGCTTCACATGTTCCAACAAGATTTGCTCAAAGGATCCATCAGCCGAAGATGCTTTATCTGCTTGCACACTGGTGTCTTCAACATTCTCGCGAAGTGATGACTGTTCAACAGCCAATGCTGAGGCATGTTGAAAACGTTTGAATCTTTCAAGCGCCCCAGGTTCATATTTCTCATCTGGAATCACTTTGTCTGAGAAAGGAAAAATCCCAGCTTTCTTGAATCCGCTAATAATGTTAGTTTTGTCAAACTGCGTCCATGATCGAGAAATAAGCGAAGAAAATACTGATTTTGAAGCCTTCACACCGTAATTTTTACGTTGCCAAGCAATCAGTTTTTCGTCATACTTATGCTTAAGAGATTTAAAAACTGAAAGATCCATGGGTTGAAGCAAATGGCTCGTGTGAG
This sequence comes from Aedes koreicus, assembly GCA_024533555.2. Classification (NCBI taxonomy): domain Eukaryota; kingdom Metazoa; phylum Arthropoda; class Insecta; order Diptera; family Culicidae; genus Aedes; species Aedes koreicus. Next base: position 91,284 of record JAHHFK020004181.1, read on the forward strand.
GCGGAAGTTTCAAAATCACAACTTTTTCCTGCATTGCTGTTTCAATCAACTTCAGGCTGGTGTGCGATGAATGCCCGTCATAAATTAAAACAACTGGTCGTTCCTTCGGGATCACTTTCAGAAATTGGCGTTCAAAGTAATTGGTGAATGTCTCCGTGTCCATCCATCCGTTAGGCGTGGCTGCGTAAGCTAATCCAGGAAACTCGTCTTCCTTCGATGCCATTCAGCTAGTCCACACGTTTTTTGCTTTGAACACGATCAGTGGAGGCAGTTTTCCACCAACTGCGTTGGCACCCATTAACACGGAAATATTCTCCCTCGCAGGTCCTGCTGTAACGCGATGTGCTGCTCTTCCCTTCTCCCCAACAACTTTTACACGAGTTGGATCAAGACAGAAGCTAGATTCATCCACGTTATAAATGCGTTCTGGAGGCACTCCGTGGGTGACTTTCTGGACCAGTTGAAAATAATCAGCTATAACAAACGGATCCACATTCCTCTTCCGGGCGATCTCAACAGCTTGAGGCTTCTTTTGGGACAATCCATGGCGTTTCTTGAAACTGTAAAAGTATTCGTCTCCGGGTACAGAGTTCTTGAATGGGTTTTGAATTTCGTTTTCAGTCAAGTACCGTGTGATAGCCTGTAGAACTTCAGCCTTGGACAACCCGAAGCCCCACTTCTCCATCGTTTTAATGCAAGATGCGATGTTAGATTCTACGGCTATCGGAATCGCAGTTGGTCTTCCACCTGTAGTGCTTTTTACGCCTCTTTGGCCATTCACGCGTTTTTGAAGGGTTGATCTTGGGATTCCATAGCATCTCGCAGCCTGGGACATCGACATTTGATTATTTTTAACAGCTTCAATGGCAGACTCTAATGACACTTTAGAATATGCAGATGCTGGTCTTTTTTTAACGTACGTGCGAGCCATTATTGCTGTAAAAGTGTTAATAGTAAATTAAACACACATTTAGACCATAAAGCAACCAAATCTCCACACGAATAATGGTATATTTGAAATGAACGAAATATGATCCACTTCCCCCAGTGGTAGCAAAACTTCGGGGAAGTGTTGAATTTAAAAACTATGATAGAAACAATGAACTGTTATTGCCGCCCAATTTGTTGATTAACTTATAATAGTTACCTGCAAAACAAAACAATGAAATAAACTTCTGTTTAAACGGTGTAGGAAGCTTTTTACTACGACGCAAACTAAATGACGTTTCGTGTAAACAACTATGCTAGTGTGTGTATATGCTCGATATTTTTGCTGTGTTGGTGCTAGTGTATCGTTTTGAATCTATGCTTCATTTTGTGTTAGTTATTATTGCGAAATTAAGGCACTACTATTTTAAATAATCACATGATCCACTTACCCCGATGGTACACTTCCCCCGGTGTACCTTATATCATGAAATTAGTTCAAAACTACTTAACTGATAGAACTTTGCAAGTAAATTATCAGAATTCTAAATCTGATCAATTGCCTGTCAGAGCTGGTGTTCCTCAAGGTAGCATTCTTGGGCCAATACTTTATAACATTTTCACTTCAGATCTCCCTGATTTACCTCAGGGCTGTCAAAAATCTTGCTTTGCTGATGACACAGGCATTTCCGCTGAAGGAAAAAGTCTTCGTGTTATATCCAGGAGGCTACAAAAAAGCTTGGACATTTTTACAGATTATTTTAAAAAATGGAAGATTTCTCCTAATGCTTCCAAAACTCAACTTATAATATTCCCACACAAGCCTAGAGCTGCATTTTTGAAACCAAGTAATAGTCATATGGTCACTATGAACGGAGTTCCAATTTCTTGGTCAAATCAAGTAAAATATCTTGGACTGATACTTGATCAAAAATTAACTTTTAAAGATCACATTGAGGGCATTCAAGCCAAATGTAATAAATATATAAAATGTTTATATCCTCTTATAAACAGAAAATCCAAACTTTGTTTGAAGAACAAACTTCTAATATTCAAACAAATCTTTAGACCGGCCATGCTTTATGCTGTGCCAATATGGTCTAGTTGTTGTGCTACTAGGAAAAAAGCACTTCAAAGGATTCAGAACAAAGTTCTGAAAATGATTTTGAAGCTGCCACCCTGGTTCAGTACTATTGAATTACATAGAATTTCAAACGTTGAGACTCTAGAAGAAATGTCCAACAAAATAATTCATAATTTTAGACAAAAATCATTGCAGTCTTCAATTGCAATGATCAATTCTCTCTATAGATAAGAACTAGTATTAAGAAATCAATAATTATTCTTACACGCAGGCAAAAGGAACCCTGTTAAAAATACTGAATAGACAAAGTAAAAATAATATTAACACAATTAGATATAAATGATAGCATATAAGGTTGAAATGTTAATTACTTAGCAGGATCACCTAGGTTAATATGTGAATGTAAAATAATGTAAAATTTGGAATAAATAAAGAGTTAAAAAAAAAAAAAAAAAAAAGAACAAAGAAGCTGGAGGAATGATGCAGTGATTAGTCGGTAGTAATGAATAGTGGAATTCGATGGGATGCTGTGGCTGAAACAATAAAATTTGGTGTGTGGTTTTGTGGACTTTTTAGCGCTATTTAAAACTTTGTTTGTAGGTTTAAAGTTTTTTTTTTTCCTTTTGCCGGTAGCGCACGCAAAAGGTATTTTTTTGTTCTACGATCAAGACGTGCACTATGCCGGTATTTTGGGTGTAAACTTGTGTGGATTTTTTGTTCTGTGCGTTTCGGTGGGGGCACTTCCCGGTTCAAATTGGAATTCATAAATTAAATTCAACATCGTTCTTCAGCTTATAATAGTAGATTGTTTTTTTGGTTAAATGGTAGTTTTTTTTGCTTTTTTGTTTTTTGGATTGCATGTTTTTATATTTGAGTGGGTATATTTGTCTGTTGTGGTGGGGTATTTTCTTTTTTTGTGCGTTGGGGAGCTAGTTGTAGGAATGTAGTCTCAAAGCAAGTGGGTAGCATATTGATAGTTGCATTGAGCCGCTTGTACGTATAGTTGTAAATCGATGCTTTTTATTTACTTCGTGCGTTTGCTTTGCCTGTGAGAAGACTTACAGAAAATATCCTGAAGTATGCAGTAGGTTTTGTTGCCGATCCACTTCAATTTCGCAGATATTTGATTGTTAGCTGACCTAAGCGTACTAGAATTACGATCACCCACCGTCCTATTTTGGGAATCCCTGTAAATGGACACAACAGAACTGGAATGAACTCACTCTAAAGGAAAAAAAATTCAAACTACGGCCAACATTATCACAGCAATTTCCTCATCGTGTGGTCGCCCCTTTAAACAGGCAATAATCCCATGAATTATGTATTCGCCTGATAGAGTTTCAATGTACCGAATAATGAAGCACCTAATGACGCTTTCGAAGTGGTCCTTTTGTCTCCCTATTGGAGATAAAATTTAACTTGAATCATGCATCTAAACTCAACATATTCTGCGGAAGTTTCGCCCAATTTATTCCAGTGCCTGCAATTTCAGGTACCAGTCCAGCCTGCAAAAGAATACGACTGATCCCAAAGGGACTGCGCGCGCCAATAATTAAGACACAACAATGAAAAGCCATTTCGAGACGGCTCATTTATTCACCCTACTTGCCGGATAGGCTCGTTAGGACCTGTTGTCTATCTCGGACAGATCCAATACAGGGAAAATCGCAATCGAAAACCCATTGAAATTGCCAATAAGAGGAGTTATACGATTCTGGTAATTTCTTTCTTTTTTTTTTCAACCCAACTGTGTCATCCAGGATTCTAAAGCCAAGGTTTTTGCACATCATTTATTATACTTTCCCCCCCGGTTCGACGCCGGTGTCGACCTCGAAATGGAAAAGCTACATAAACAGGAAATGTTTACGTGTTCACAACGGAGACGAGGAATCCCTCTTGCTGATGCACTATTTGCTCGGAGTGCCACTTGTCCTTGTTTTTCTTTGCTGCGCTCGTATTTGTTTACTGCAGCATCGCAACTGGTCCACTCCGATGAAAGGTTGTACAGTAGCGGTGTTGGTGTTCTTCAGATGTCAGATGAAAGCTGTCCTCAATTTCTGGTGAAAAATTAAATGCAGATGCAGAGTCGGTGTGATAAAAAAAAAACTTAAAGTATGATTTTCTCCACCGCGAATTAAGTTGAGGCGTCTGTGGATTAGTAAGGAATAAAGTTCAAGGAATAAAGTTTGCTTTCAACAATCAACAGCCGGTACAGGCAAGCAATTGAGAATGTCAACATTTACAATAATCAATACATTTTTTCACTATTGGAGGAAGGTTTCACCTGACCATAACATTCAACATTTATTCAAGAAAATTGCTGCTATAATACTGTTAAAACAATTCGATTTGAATTCCGTAACATCTTCCCAAGCCTTCCGATAGTACTTTTTGGATCCGAATCAAATCTGTTACTTCCTAAAGCAACCGTGACTAGATAGTTTATCTCTTCATGCTTCCTATCCATTTCGCAGTTTTTTGTCAATCGATTCCGTGTACTACATTTTTCGGCATCAATCTACGTTTATAGCGTTAACTGCCCTCACCCAGGTGGATCTCGATAAGAATTATTTCAGCGAGAGCATCCATGAGTGAGCCAACTATAACTTCAAGAATACTTGCTTTACTCAAATAACGAGCCAGAAGTTCTTAATTTAATAGAGTTTCTGAAATAAACATTAGCCCTAACAAGGCTTGCCATTTCTCATTTTTCTTGAGCTTTTCACAGTTAGTCTTGAGAAAAGATGCCATTTTACGCTTGTAGTTCCTCATTTCGGATCACAACTACATTACCAAAAGGGCTTGTGTAAAAATGGCATTAATTGTAAAAAAAATTAGGATCAGAACGGTTTGTTTGATTGATTTGGTGTCTTCGACAGAATTGTAGATAATAATTTAACTATTCTGAAACAAGCACTAAATAAACATAAAATGATAAATAGAATCCTGGTTAGTGTGAGCTTTTAAGTCTAATACCTGTATCTATAAAATGAGAAGAAAGATTAGTAATTTCCATTTAATTCCAACTACCTTTATTGTTTAACTTGACAGATACGCGTATTTCGTCTACAATATGGAGACTTCTTCAGTGTCGTGTACTAATACTCAACTTGAAGAAAACCTTCGCAAGCTGCGGTATATATATACTATTTTCCAAATATAAACACTTGTACCTACAGCTAACATATAAACCTACACTGAAAGTTAATTTCAGTTTATATTACAAAATCGAAGATAGAGCTAACGAATCTGTTCGTTTTCTCAGCAACGAAACTGATTTGTTCTTTTTATGAAGCACGAAGCATTTGTTGACACAGAAACAACATTCGTGCATTGTACGAAAACAATACAAAGAGCTACGAATATTTTGTTTCCAATTTAAAAGAAACGTCTCTTTGATGGTTGCTTGAATGGCTGAGAGATCTACTTTATCGACTCGAAATGTAATTGACAAAAAGCGCAACCACGTGGAGTAGTCCTGCGTATTTTTTTAATGTTTCTGACAGGGGATTCGATCCTGTATTTTTGGAAAGAGCTGATACTGCATCCTCGGTTGATCTCACTATGCTCATGAGGTGATATTTGAATAATGAGTACGAAGTTATAATTCTCGACAGCGCTGCAATTTGTATTTTGGGATAAATAAATTATTCCCGCCCATCCCAGCAGGAACATCAGCGAAGCAGCGATTGGCTGGTCTTCACGAAATCTATTTCGTGCATTATACAAAAAGGTGTAATGATAGAATTTCACTAGATAAAAAGCAATATGAATGTTTCATACAATATACGAGACATTTGTTCTATGTACAAAATCCATGATTACAAAGCGAGTGAAGGCTTATTTACGAAAAAAAAAATTTCAGTGTAACCTATCCTGAGTCAAATACAAAAATTATACTTAATATTTACCTAGCTTTTTACCCTCATACCTAACCTGGCTAAAATAAAAATAATTATATTAATGAATTATTGATATAATTAATAAATAATTTATTGAATAATTAATCCAAAACATAATCTTTAAATAAATTTTTAGAGAAATAAACAAATTGATAAGGATATCAAGACATTTATGAAAAAAATAGTTAATAAAGATTTAAGTAAATAAATATGTGCAGGATTGAAAAATATATTTTTTGAGGAAATAATCGCTTTTGATTTTTTCATAACTTTGTTTTAAGATGCATAAATTTATAAATAAACAATAAAACAGTAAATATAAATTATTGTTAATTGAATAAAATAGATTTATCAGCATCAAAATGTATGAATAAATGAATAGATGATCAACTATATTAATGCCAAAATGAAAAAAAAACTTAATTAATAAATCTATTCGAATTTAATAATTCAATAAAAATATGCACGAATAAATAAAAAGATTAATCAATAAATGATTATTTTTTTTCACAAAATCGTAATGCGATGAATTAATTATTGAATGTATAATAATAGTGAATTAGGAATAGGAAGTATTAAACATATATGTGGATACATTTGATTCAATTTTATAAATGATTAATCATTAAAGTTAATTAATATATAACCAAATTAAGTAATCTAAAATTATGTGAAAAAAACTGAATAAATAAATATAAAATGAATTCAGAAGTAAATAAATTAACTTTTTCACAAGCAATTTATTTAATAAATTAATGAATGAAAAAAGACATTGAAATATAAATATTCAACCAATTAGTAAATTAATCAACAAAAACAAAATTATTAAATGAATAAATAAATAAACTTATTATTAAAAACAATAATCATTAAAAAATAGATATAAATATATAAGAAAACAAGTGAATAAATTGATAAATATGTAGGTATACTTGACATTTATGTATGATATAAATGACTTACTTAGTGATTGATGATTTAAATAATTTTTAAGATGGGTTGCCTCGCACCTCCGTTTATTTGGTATCAATTCAAGTCGGCGCCATTGGAATTCTCTGAGACGACCAGAGGGTCAAGTTTTCCTTCGGAAGGGGAATAAAGCCGTTGGTCCCGGCACATGTGTTGGTAGGTTCGTTTTGTAGGGTTCAGGAAGTCTCCCCCGGGGGGGAACAACCCACTATAAGATATGAGGCGGACAAAAATCAGAAAATCGACTTTCACCGATCCTTGTTTTGGAATTTTCTACCAATAGTACACATATGAACTAAGAGAAATCTCAAGTTTCAAGCTGCTAGCTGATGTAGTTTCAAATATATTGAAGGTCGAAGTTGAAAAAAGCCTAAAAAATGTAGTTTTTGTCGCTGAACAACACATAACTTTTAATCGATATTTACTAATTATTATCTTCACTACCTATAGGTTTCAATACATCATTGGAAAGGTAGTAAAGCAAGCCTTTTTAAAAACAGGTGTTTTTGTGAAATAAATGAAAAAAGGCATGAGAAAAATAATTAAAAAAAGAAGAAGAAATAAAAAAAAAAATATGAAATTTCAATTTTGTTGACCGGCAACTTTTTTGTCTCGCATAGTCCCAGGCTAAAAACTGGTTCTAGCTCAAGTTCTATGTCTACACTAACAAGTTTTATAGCGATTTGCTGCGACCACTTGCGACCAATGAAAATAGAGTTTTTTTTTAATTTTCGGATACTGTGGAAAATTTCAAGGCCAGAAGTGTATTCTATTTTTTTCTTTTATTTAAGCCTTATGAGCAGGCTTTTGTAAGTTATATAACCATAGAATATTGCTTATAAACATACTTAAATACATCACGACCAACTTTTGAAAAGGGCTAATTTTTTTTAACAAACACACTGCAAAGAAATAGTGAAAAATAGAAGAACACATTCTCAAAAAACGTGTCTTTGTTCGTAAGCAAACATTTCAATTGATGATTTCGCGTCTATAACAGTTTTATATCGAAGACTAGTATATCATTTAGGTAGAGAAAAGTTTTCTCTGTATGTAGTTTGTATGATATTTTTTTTTTAAATCGAGCCATTATTTGTGAGAATTTGGCGATTGAATTGTTTGTTTACAAATTTCGAAACAGTCCGGACATATACCAAACACAATTTTCTTTTTTTTGCTTTCTTGTCTACATTTGGTAGGGTTAATCATCTTTTAGTCTAGTCTTTTTAATACCAACGACATTTTATCTTACAAAACCTTTCATTGAGCTAAGTGAAGGGGAAAACGTCGCTTGATTGATAATCAAGCAGTGGACCTGAAAGTGGACTCTATAGAAAAAACTTCGATGTTGGCAAGACAAACGGCATACAGATTCTTACTCTATTAACTAACCAACGTGGAATAATGTCATCCGAAGAAGCTTTTAGTATTCTCATCGAAGCCGGATTGAGTAGGTTCCAGTATAAAGTAATTCATAGAGATTCACCATCAAGATTTCCCCCTTACGACGTTATTGGAGCAATGAAAAAATATGCGCCCCTCCAGAAGAGTACATCGAAGAATCCGGATCAAGCATTAAAGTAAATTAACAGAGGCTTTTGGGAAATACGGTAAAAAGATTCGTAAAATAATTGATCCAGAACTCAATGAATAAATGGATTCAAACTAAAGATTGCGCAAAACTGGTTCTTCTAAGTAGCTGGGATATGGATGGTTCAACTGGGTATTCTCAATACCCAGTATTTTCATCAACTTTAACTCCAATTCAGATGTTTAAGTGTAATGATCTAAAACGTATTATGTGGTAGGCCATTAATTCTTGAATTCATAAAAGAGAGTAAGGAGATCATTCTTGCTACAAAAAAGGAGATAGAGAAAGAGATGAGTGAGTTAACGCCTGTGAAAGTCGAACTTTTTAATGACAAGTTTATACTCGTTGATTTCGATTTTGTATTGAGCATGATAGTTGGGAAAGTCCTTACTTACATAACTGGAAATACACCAATGCAGAATTTTCCAATATGTGGCGCAGCACCAAATGTAATGAATACTGTAGAAAAATTAGAAGAAGGGTTTCAATCAAACGAAGAAGCTCTTCATTAAAGTGTATCGTCCCTTCATGTATCCAAGGTTCTTTGAATGCCTTTTCTATATTTCATATACAATGGATATAAAAATATGGAAGATAACAAAGCTATTAAAAAAAGAAAATTTACAACAGAACTTTACGAAAAGTTTGGAATAAGAGTTTATCAACCAAGATCGGGTGGAGCAGGTACCAGTACTACTGGTAACGTTTGCCGCCGTGCATTCACAAATTCGCAACTTTTGAGCAGTGTTTTGAACATCGATGAAGAATTAATTGTCAGGTTCCGAAATATTTTGATCGCTATTAACTGCCAAGAGCCAATCAATCCGAAAAAGTTTGATGAATATTGTAAGGAAACACGCATACTTTATTTTGCATCGTGAAGATTGGTATCAGATCCCCGCAACCGTACATAAAGTTCTCGCTCATGCCGAAGAAATAATTATGCATTCACCAGCAACACTTGGCATATTAGCAGAAGAATCGAACCCATCATGCTCGAAAACGATCAAGAGTAGACAACTAACATGATGTCTTCATTCGTGCATGAATGAATCAGACCCATACATCAGTTCAATTTGGATTGCAAAAAGGCGGCAGAAAAAGATATCTCAGGATTATCCAGACATCATGAAAAGTTTTATGATATTCGAAGACTCTACAGACAGTTCAATGGCAGATACTACTAACTGTAATGCCTTTCAAGAAATAATGAATGCTGTTGATGAAATTAAGGAAGAATTTGTTGGTGATTTTACTTAAACAGAATGATGTTGCTAGTTTTTTTTAATATTAATATTTTTTATTAGTTTACACAACAAACATTATTTATAAATTTATGTAAAGAAGCTGTAAAACTAACTTTTTTTTTAACTTTCAGAAAATGCCCTGTCAAATAAAATAGTATAATCTTTGCTACAAAATTTGAATGATCTTCAGCATTTTATATTTATGAAAAAAGGCTCTAACCCTTAAATGTGTTAAAATTACTATAATTTTTTTTTATCAAATCAACTACGAAATACAACAAAAATCTTGAAAAAAAATGGAAGTTTGCAAGATATTATCAGTTATTTTAAATGAATGATCCTAAATGACAAAAACTGGTAATGAAATGTTTGTTAAATTCCATTGACAATATATTTTGATCAACCAAACTGCAGAAAACTGAAAAAAAAACTACAGGAAAACAAATTGAAACTTTCCGAGATCGCAGCAAGCTCTTCCCACGAACGGTTGTGTTTTCGAGAGCTGTCACGTTTTTTCTGCAATTGGTTTTTCGCGATTGTGATCTTTAAGCTCAAGAATGTTTAGTGATGGCACAGGTTTATACATTAATTCAATAGGACTGAGAAGAAACAAAATCAGAAACATGGCATGGTGGTGTTTTTCATTGAAATTCGCAGCGCGAGTGGTGTCAGTTCGCGGAAAAACAATCAAAATTCCTCTAAACCGCTGGTGGCGCAAATCGATTGCACAGAGTGCAAGGAATCTGAAATTCTAGAAAGTCTACAGCGCGATTCTACAGCTGTGTTGAGGGAAAGCCCACTGCTATGACAGCAGGTGTACCGCGCTTGTCTGCTTGAACCTAGACCTAGAGGAGTTTAGTTGGGTTTAGTTGTGTTTACGGGGTCCTGTTTGAAGTGCAGCAAATAAGACAAAAGTGTAGTGAATTGTAAAGTTAGTGAAAAATGTTGAAATCGAACCTGTTACCTGCTTGAAAAGTGAAGAGAAAAAGAAAAGAGAAAGGAAAATTGTGGATTTTATTCGCCATGTGACAAACCGTTCCAGCACAAGCTGTTATGCTGCACAATAAGCCGTTGGTTTCCTCGAGTGGATTATAAGATGGAATAGGAAAAATGGGTGTTCAGGAGATATTAGTTTCTACAGAACAGGAATCATTAAAATCTCGAACACATCATCACTAAAAGCTTCGGATTATAATTGGGTGAGATCCTAACATTATATCATATATATGTATATGTGAATGTATGTATGGATGTTTGTACATACGTATATATTCGTGTATGTATACATGTGTATATGTATGTGTATGAGTAGATGTGTGTATATGTATGAATATGTGTGTATGGGTGTGCATATATGTGCGATAATGAAATCATTGGGTGTAGGACCAGGTGTCCTCCAGTCGGTGCGGAATGGATGACCTTGGATAGTAGAAGATAGAGTTGGGAGGGATGTGGTGTTCTGGGTTATTTTAATTTGATGTTTTTGGTGGTTTTTGGTTTTAATTTTGTGGTGGTTTTTTTGTTAGGAGAGAAAACGATGTTGCAGAATCCTACTATTGCTGCCAACACTGTATTTAAATGTTAAACCCTCACACATACCAATGTATTTTTTGAACAATAAAATTCATATCCTTTTTGAACTCGCAAGTATCGGACGCGTTTTATTTCGATCTCGAGTTACCGAAAATTTACAGTCCGCTCGGTTTATTGAAGGAACATTTTGGTCCTTCGAGCCGGATCTCGTGAAAAGTAGTGGAAAACGCGAAGCGACGTGTTTTTTCCGCGAAATTTCGTTGAAAGTGAGCATTCATCAGAACCGCTGTTGAATGCAGTGACGCGCTACGGAAATTGCAAATGGCCGTCGCTCGAAAAAAGTGAACGTGTCGTGTAATGTTTACGCCGTACACCCCACCGAAGTCCATCGGCGAACAGAAGGCGAAACAGCAGCAGAAACAGGAACAAACGAAGATGGAGGATCAACTGCGGGCTCTCACTCATCAGAGAGGGGCAGTGAAGGGCAAATTGACTCGTGTTAAAAGTGCCTTACAACACAGGGACGATGAACCGAATTTGAACATTCAAAACTTACACTATCTTCGGTTGCATCAGAAGACAGTTGACCAAGCGTACAGTGAATATAATGATTTTCAGAACTTGATTTATGCCCTGTCCCTCTCTGAAGAGCGACGAGTCGAGCAGGAGGCGAAATACATCGAATTCGAGACGATGTACAACGATTTGTCGATCCGGTTGAGTATTCTAATCGAGGAGGCTACGAAGGAACTCCAGGCTAAAGAAGTTGCCACGAAAAACGAAGTTGTGGCTGCGACACCCGCTTCGATGACAGTTGGACCAGCTTTGCAATTCCTCCCTCCACTTCAAGCGCCGTTACCGACCTTTGACGGGTCATACGAAAGATGGTTTTCGTTCAAATCCATGTTCACTACCATCATGGATCGGTACAAACACGAAGAACCGGCCATAAAACTTTACCATCTCCGTAATTCACTTGTTGGTCCGGTGGCGGGAATTATAGACCAGGACATTGTAAACAATAATAATTACGATGCTGCCTGGCGATTCCTCACGGAGAGATTCGAAGATAAGAGACTTATCATAGACAAGCACATCGAGTGTTTGTTCAATTTGCCGAAGATCACTAAGGATAACTCAGCAAATCTCCGAAAGTTGCTGGACGTGTGCAACAAGAACATCGAAGCATTGAGGAACTTGAACCTTCAGCTGGAAGGACTCGGAGAGCAAATGGTTGTGAACATGATTTCATCGCGAATGGATAAATCTACGAGAGTCGCCTGGGAGACTCGCCAGAAACCGGGAATTCTACCCAGTTATACGGAGACGATGGCGTACCTACAAGAACAGTGCAAAATTATTGAAAAAATTGAAATAAACAACAAAGTGGAAAGTGTGAAACCGAAAGCGGTGGCGAAGGCCCACACGCTAATAAACACAAGTGAACAAAAGAACGATACGAAAGGTGAACTAAAGTGTGCTGTATGCAAAGCCAACCATGAACTATGGAAATGTGAGAACTTTAAGAAGATGACTGTGAGTGATAAATACGATACGCTGAAGAAGTCAGGATGCTGCTTCAACTGCTTGCAAAAAGGTCACCGTACGAACGGATGTAATTCGACGCATAATTGTCGTGAGTGTGGTAAACGCCACCATACGTCACTGCATGCAAGCGAACGTTCCAGCTCCATGTCAACAGATTCGATCGCAGCCGTACAGAGCACTGCCAGTGACAATACACATCAATCTCGCAAGCAATCCGATTCAAATAATCTTGCTGAACCGTCTCGATCCGGCACCGCTACAACACTGTGTGCTAGTGTAGGTAGCCAAGCGAAGCAAACGTTGCTGTCTACCGCAGTGGTGCAAATCTGTGGTTCAAATTCGACCGTATATCCCTGCAGAGTTTTGCTAGACTCCGCTTCTCAAGTCCATTTCGTTACGGAGCGTTTTGCCAACATGATTGTCCAGAAGAAAGAACCTGTCGACTTTACCGTCAGCGGTCTCAACGGAACAAACACCAGACTTCGTCATAGAGTACATTTGACTATCGAATCCCGTGTTGGAGATTTCTCGGCTGAATTGGAATTCCTCATCGCTCCACGGATTACGGGCGACATTCCTGAAAGGTCGTTCAGTGCATCGGAGTGGTCTATCCCCACCGACATAATATTGGCTGACCCGGATTTCAACAAAAGAGGACGTATCGACATGCTTGTTGGTGCAGAAATCTTCTGGGATGTAGTGAAGGGTAGCCAGATCAAGTTGGGATCGAACCTACCAGTGCTCACTGACACGGAATTTGGTTGGGTGGCTGGAGGTATTATTTCGACTGACGTACCAGTGATCGCTAAGTCTTTCTGTCAAATTGCCGACGAAGATTTGAATGAACTTCTACGAAGCTTCTATAAACTAGAGGCATGTGATGAAATCCAGCACTCGACCAAAGCAGGTGAAGATCGCTGCATAGATCATTTTCGTGACACCCACCAACGAGATCAGGAAGGGAGATATTACGTGCGGCATCCGTTCAACGATATGATAAATGAACTGGGCGATTCTCGAACAAGGGCAACAAGAAGATTTCTCTCATTGGAGCGCCGACTGGACAGGGAACCAGAAATCAAGCAGCAGTATACCAGTTTTATGCGAGAATACGAGGACCTCGGCCACATGAGAGCCATCACAGTCGATGATAGCGAAGCACCGAATTCCGTTTACTACATACCTCATCACTGTGTAGTAAAACCCACGAGTACTTCTACAAAGCTGCGGGTCGTGTTTGACGGATCCGCACCGTCATCGTCAGGAGTTGCCATCAACGATGCTTTACGGACGGGACCAAACGTGCAAAATGATTTATTCTGCATTCAACTGAACTATCGCAGTTACAAGTACGTCTTTACGGTGGACGTGGTGAAAATGTTTCGCCAGGTCGGTGTCCTACCTACGGATACCGCATTCCAACGAATAGTCTGGCGCTATAACCGGAACGAGCAACTGTCGGTATACGAGCTTTCGACAGTGACGTATGGTCTGGCATCATCTCCATTTCAAGCAACTATGGCGCTTCGACAGGCTTCGGAGGATCACAAGAACGAGTTTCCTCAAGCATCGAAGGTAATTAAAAAGAGTACCTACATGGACGACGTGATTGCAGGTGCGCACAGCATCCAGCAAGCATGCGCACTTCAGCAGCAAGTAAGTGGATTATTGGCGAAGGGGTGTTTCAAGACGCACAAGTGGTGTGCAAACCACCCGGAAATATTGCAGCATGTTGACAAAGAATTATGTGGTACGCATTTCAATGTGGGTGACATCAACTCGAACACCACCAAGACTTTGGGTGTTATCTGGAATCCACTAGGCGATTGGTTTTCGTTCTCCGTCGAGCCTGGCAGCCCTGAAGCATCTACGAAAAGGAAGATTCTTAGTGAAGTTGCGAAAATATACGATTTGATTGGTTTGGTTGGCCCTATCGTTACTGCTGCGAAATTAATTCTTCGGGAGGTCAGTGTACTTTCGGTAGATTGGGATGAACCTGTGCCGCAGGATATTGTGCTTAAGTGGCAGTATTTCCGCAACGAGTTAGTTTGCCTGAACGAACTGCGTGTACCAAGGTGGATTTCAACAGCTGATGCGATATCCGTTCAACTGCACGGGTTCTCGGACGCCTCAGACGTGGCTTATGGGGCGTGCCTCTACTCTCGGGTTGTCCAAAGGAATGGTTCGGTGACAATGTTTTTAATCTGCAGCAAATCACGGATTCTCCCAAAGAAGACCGGCAAGTGCAAACCGATCACTACTCCTCGAGCTGAGCTGCTTGGTGCAGTGTTGCTGTCAAAATTAGTTGAAAAAGCAGTTGCTGCGATTGATGTTGAGTTCGAGTCGATAAATCTGTGGACTGATTCACAGATTGTGTATTGTTGGATACGCAAATCACCAGAGGTACTGAAGCTGTATGTTTCGAACAGAGTGACAGAAATCCAACGAATTACAAGTGCGTATAAATGGCGATACGTTCCGAGTCAAGAAAATCCAGCGGATATTATCTCGCGTGGTGAGCTTCCACGTAAGCTGATGGCTAATTCGATGTGGTGGAGTGGACCACCCATGTTGAAAGTGGCAACGGTTGAAGAAGTGCAACTGGTGCCGTTAGCGGATGAAAATTTACCTGAAATGAAAGCTGGTGTCTCGCTGGTTGTTACTTCTCCAGTGAAACGGTTGCTGATATTCGATAGGGTGAATGATTATGACAAGATTCTACGAGCAATGGCCTACCTGGTTCGTTTCGCAAAATACGTTGCTAGCAAGGGTGAAATGATCACCAAAGGACCGCTATCCGTTCCAGAACTGCGCACTGCGTTGGCGGTAACTGTGCGGTGTGTTCAGAAGGAAATGTTCCATCACGAGCTACGTGTCATTAATTAAGGAGGAAATACTAAACATCGTTTGAGTAGCTTGAAACCTTTCGTCGATCCGCAAGATGGAATTCTGCGTGTGGGAGGCAGAATAAAAAATGCTCTCATACCATATGACAGTCGGCACCAAATGTTGTTGCCAGCTGCCCACCCATTTACAGTTTCAATTGTAACGAACTTCCATCGGTCAAACTTACATATTGGACAAAAGGGTCTACTTGCCGTGGTTCGTCAACGATTTTGGCCATTGAGAGTCAAATCAACGATTCGGAAGGTCATCGCTAGCTGCATTACCTGCTTCAGAGCAAATCCAATTAAATCGTCCCAGCTGATGGGTGATTTGCCGTCATATCGAGTTCAACCGGCACCGACTTTTGCTTATACCGGTGTAGACTTTGCTGGCCCTTTTTTGATTAAATCGTTTACTTCAGGTCGTAGGCCGTTAGTAACCAAGGCCTATGTCAGCTTATTCGTTTGCATGGTGACGCGAGCAATACATTTGGAGCTCGTGTCTGACTTGACCACGGATGCATTTTTAGCTGCCTTGCGGCGGTTCACGAGCCGTCGAGGGTTGCCATGCAAGATGTATTCTGATAATGCAACGAATTTTGTTGGAGCTCAGAGTGAACTTGAGGAGCTAGCGCGGCTTTTTACCGATCAACAGCAATCGAAGCAGATTACTGATTATTGCACCAGTCAAGGAATCGAATGGTCTTTCATACCGCCACGAAGCCCTCACTTCGGTGGCATCTGGGAAGCCGGCGTGAAGCAGGTGAAGCACCATCTGACGCGGATTGTTGGCGGTTGTAAGCTGTCGTACGAGGAGTTATACACCGCATTAACTCAGATCGAAGCTGTGCTGAACTCGAGGCCTTTGGCGCCCTGTTCCGACGATCCATGTGATCTAACTGCGATTACTCCTGCACATTTTCTAATTGGTCGAGAGATGCAGGCTGTTCCTGAACCGTCTTATCTGGATCTAAAGCAATCGACGTTATCACGGTGGCAACTTGTCCAGACAATATTTCAACATTTTTGGAGAAGATGGACGGCTGAATATTTACCGGAGCTACAAAACCGATCGAAGTGGACAAAGGCGATCGACATCTCCATGGGAGCCTTGGTGTTGGTAATCGATCGAAATGTGCCACCCTTTCAGTGGCCGCTTGGGCGAGTGAAGGAGCTACACCCTGGGAAGGATGGCGTTACCCGGGTTGTAACTGTAAAGACTGCAAAAGGAGAATATAAGCGTGAAAGCAAATTTGGAGAAGCTATTCAGCTGTTTCTTCTAGAATAGCTGAATAGCTTCTCCAAATTTGTTTGAATAAGCTCTAATTCAACACCGATGTTTGTTGGGATGAACATTCATATGCACATTCAATGATACTAATTTTCTATTGCCTTCTCTCCTTTTTCCTTTATCCTGTTCTCTTCTCTATCCCACCACCGCGAATACCATATGACACATACATGGTGGATCTGGATCTGCATCACTGAAATACACTCTTCAAAAGCACAAACACCGTGACATCCACCCGGAGATCTTGAAGGAGTCTGAATATGGACCGTGAGTATCCCGCAACGGGTTTTTAGACACTTGAAAGATGGTAAATGCTCTAAAAATGCGAAGCAAAACAGGTAATTGTTATCCATTTTGTCCCTATATCCCTATATTTTGATTCTTGATGTAGGGTAATAAAATGTAATAAAATTTAATCAATAAATAAAAAACGGTATATAAACCTAACCAATATTACTTTCAGTAAAATGTTCTAACACAAGATAAGCAATCAAGGAGGGATCATCAGGGCACCCAAGTCAAACGATTTGGATAGGCACTATGGGACTGCCTCTTCCCTATTGCAACATTTCACGGATCGAGCGCGGGCTCGTCGACCCCATCTAGTGTGTTTATTCTCTTAATCGAGGGCTCGTTTTTCAGATTATTCCAGTGTTATGGAAAGTTACCTTGGTACAATACATCATCATCATCATATGATGTTTAAGAAATTGACAATTCTCATTAAGGTGCAAATAGGCGTCGTATTTTCTTTAGCATTCAAAAGCAGTTTTTTTGTTACTCTTTCGATAAATTTCATAGAGAATGGAATATTGTTGTCTTTATCAACCGGAACACAGTGATAAAATTTTCAATGACTGTAATTTGATTTTGAGCAAAAATAAGCTATTGAATTTTGATGATGATGATGACGCCTATTGAAACATAATGACGGGTGTTTCACCTTAATCGTATTTAGATGTCAAGGCGTAATTTATTTAATCACAATAACTTAACGGCCTTTTTTGTGGTATCACTATTTCTATTATTTCAGAAAAAAAAGGACTAATTTTGTTGTAAAACATTATGATGTTATATCTATTGACAAATTTGATACGCTAGTGTACTCCACTAGCTACCAATACATTAAATAATTATTGGTTTGAAATTCATGTTTGACCAACAACAGCATGATTCATGGTTTAACCAAAATTAACGATGTATTAGCAATCAAAAGTAAGGTTAGGGTTAGAGAATTTTGAATTGAATGGATGATTATTATATGCTTTCTTTTAAATTGTATGAAATTCATCAGCGTCATCATTAACACCCATTTTCTTCCTTTATTCGCTTTCCATAACTTTGCTGAAAATGCATTAAGTACCATTTGAACATAATAGAGATAGCAATTCGAAAACTTATGTTGACATCAAAATCAAATTGAAATCAAATTTGGTTTCACCTAGTCAAATTTATTATCAAATTTAGTTCTCGTCTTTCTCAAGATGTGTTCACTTTTCTTTTAGAAAAATAGTATTGTTTTCATTGTTTTGACAAAACATCAAGTAGAGTACTCATTACGCAATTAACAGGAAAAAAAAGCACCAGCAAATTGATTTTTCAATTTGCTTGTGTGGCACAAGTCTCGGAACCTGCGAGATTTCGTCCACTGAATACGCCCTCGATCTCTAAACAAGTAGCTTAAGCGCCACCTCCGAAGAGGACTACTCGTCGAGGTTAGTTTGCCCGGCAGAAACCCAACCTCAGGGTGGGTTTAGTTATAGCAGAGACCTATGTTTAAGATATGGGCGATTCAACAGATTGAAACCCCATGAGGGTTGGAGATCCTCCCGAAAACTCTACTTCCAAAGAAAAAGAAACCCGTGGTAACCGTCTTCTTACCGACTCACTACACTACAAGCAACGTTTATCATCACTGGAGAACCCCTTGATGTTCACATTTCGCCTACCGATCCTGAAACGTGAGTGCGATGGCGGTTTTCCCAGGCAGCCACACCTAGAGTAAATGTTTTGAATTACTCCACAAAGACTATATGGAAACGACGCGAAAATGTGAGGGATCTAGTCAACCGATATTCGTATTACGGGGAGAACTCTCGTTTTAGCAACCAAACATCATTTTGTTCAACTTCAAACCTCTAATTTCATTTTTGTGTTTATTGGCGTTCCTACCTAGGTTTTTACAGGTTCCTTTCCCCTTTGTTTTTTTTTTTTTTTTCCCCTTTGTCTTTCTCTCTCTCTCTCTCTCTCTCTCTCTCTCTCTCTATTCGTGTGTGCGGAATTTCTGATTCTAGCGATGGCTAGCCTAAACTACCACTTGTCTTCGAGCTCATTGGTGTGTATGGAGATTTGCATGCGTTTACTCACGGTTTACCATCCATTTGTGGCTGCTATTCAGAACGACGGCAAAGCAGCATTCATTGGTCGGATGGATTGTCGGCAAAGCAGAATGATCCAACGATTATTGCTAGTGCCGATGGTCGGTGGCGTAAATACCCGCTCGGGTACGCTCTACGTTGTCGGTCGAAGCTCTGCCGGAGAACAATATAACGGTGTCTCCCTTCCGGTTTCTCCCTGGAACCGGGAACCTTGACGATGAAGCGTGGGGTCTAGAGAGTGCGATAACGGGAGGTGCGGTGTGCCGAGCAAAACCCAAGATCGATCGAAGTGATGCGATGATAAAGCCGATCCTAAACAAAAAGCCGTCGAACGGCTATTCGATTCGTTTAGAGAAATCTCCACACAAAAACATTTTCGAATTACCTTTTTATCGTACTTCGCACACACAAAACTAACATTGACCGCACATAGCCTTTGAACCTACGTTTGAACTCTATAGGCTAATGGAAAGGAACGAGAAATTTAATGTTGAAATCGGTTTTCTAGATTTCTCACGCTTTATAACACATACCACGAAAAACACACCGCGGCACTAAGTACACTTAGATACTGACTATTCGCACTCCCGCCTCTTCCACGGTTCAAGTCAAAGTGAACGAGTAGAAGTTCCTGAAATCCTCAGATTGGCGTGATTTCGTGACCGGAGGTACGTTAAATTCCCGAAGCAATTCAACGACCTTTTCAAAATACGATTGTCACAGGCTTCCTCTACCAAGTGTTTAATTACTACGTCTCTTTCCTTATCACGAAGTTTCAATCTGCTGTCTTGCTCAAACTTTTAGATTCTTTTATAACAAGGGCCTGGTTTGGAAACGAACCTCGAGCGAATAGTGTACTCGGGACGAAATAATGCAATGAAAGACGTAGTGGAAACTCATTTAAATTTGTATGCCAAGTGTAACTCCATACCGATCAATCTTCCTTTGGCGGTGAACATATTTATGAATTTATTTTGAAAACTAAACTATGAAATTTCATGCAACAAACCAAATGAACAATGTTTTACCATCTTAATATTACTACAGTGAGCAAAGCAGCTTTTTGTATATAGCTGTACCAAATCCAGGGACGTTTAATAAATAATAAAGCGTACTTGCTACACTCGCGCTGATAGCAGGATCAGTTTTAAATTTGATGTCACAAGAATTAATTTTTGCTATCAATTTTGATCTTTTAACCGTAACACGACCAAAACGACAGCAACCTGAGTAATTTTTATCAGCAACATCACATCATATTTAGTTATATAGTGAACATAAACTCTACTCAGGTTACTACTCTTTTACTGCATACGCAGCTACTATTCACGTAAGTCACCAGTTAACACGCGATTTCCTATCTCTATGAGACTGTTATGCGAGTAGCAGCGGAACGCAAAATTTGACTATTTAGGTATAGTTATAAGTTGAGTTGAGTAAAGCTCAGTAGATTAAGAGTAAGTGAAGTTAAGTACACAGTAGATATTTTGTGAATTAAACTTGTCTGACTAACTGATGATTTGAGTGGATAAAATGTACAAGAAAAAGTGTAACCAGCAAATTTGTCCCAAATAACCTCTAATTTTAAGAGCGAAGAAAACTGGACCATCTGGGCATTCGGACTAGGTTAGGCACTTATAAATGGAGTGATCAATATTCAAGTTACGCCAATTTTAGTGTATATTGTAAGAGTGGAAATATCAGGTACTAACCGGAATGGATTGCTAGCTGGTCCTGCGTGATTTCAAGTTGCAGGAGCATGGAACTTCTTCCTATGAACATGTAGCATGGAAATGTTTCGCAAGCGAATACCACATACATTGCATATGTAAGGTTTTTCTTTCGTGTGGCTTCGGGTATGATCCTTAAGGTCACCTGCCTGCCGAAATGCGCGATCGCACAAGTCGCATTTATATGGCTGTTCACCTGCAAAGGAAACAAAAACAAAATACAAATTGGCAATCTACGATTGTATGATTCTATCTTACCAGTGTGGATCATGAGGTGCCGTGTCAGATTTTTCCTAGCAGTAAATTCTTTACTGCAAACCTCACATTTATGAACAGGTAGAGGACCATGAGTTAAAATGTGTTTTTTAAGGTGTTGACTATTGGGAACGGATAATCCGCAAATTTTGCACTGGAACTTTTTCAACTTTTGCCTCTCAGTATAACCATCAGTAGTCTGTTTCATCTTTACTTTCATACGGTGTATTTTTCGCTCGTGAGTCAAGCTGTTCTCGCGGGTAAAAAATCGCAACTCACATATGCGACATTTATGGGGGCGTTCGTTTTCGTCGTGTAGAGCTAAATGTTTACTAGCCTGTCGAACGCTTTTGATCACCAAGTTGTTGCATTTTCCACATACCAAAGGAACTTCTTCGAAATGCAAATGTAGATGTTCCGTAAAAGCCAATTCCGTTTCAAATACTGTTTGGCAAAAATAACATTTGTGTTTTGGAATCTGAATATCAGATTTTATCTGGCTGGAACTCAATTTATTTTTCAAAGATTCTTCAGTTGCTTCAAACGATTCCTCCTCCAAATGCTCCTGACTATTGATGAATTCAACTTGTATTTCATGCTCGGTTTTTAATACTCTGAAAATCTTCTTCGACACTAGTGGATGAGACTTCGGTTTCAGGTTTTACAGGTATGATCTTTACTTCAACGTCGGCTTCCTCCCGCATGGTATCTTCATTAAGTAGATTCACTTCATCAATGACCAACACTTCGACTTCTTCTGAATCTTCATTGAATTTCTCCAGAAGTAGTTTCAGTTTCTCATTATTTTGCAAAAACATCTGATTGATCGAAAGGACTGTATTGATACGATTCATACATCCTACACAAACGCTGGTCAAGAAATCGTTTCTGGAAATCTGGTGTTTCATAGTTTTGCAATTGTTAGCAACTTGATTTCAAAAAAATAAATGAGCATTAGTAACATACCTTAATTTTGAACAGCTGATCAATTAATTCACCAAGATTCCGTCCTTTAAAGGTATCGGATATTGAGAACGTTAACGATTCTTCGCTTGGAATTTCAAGGCACATTCTACAGCTTAATAAACTGAAGTTTTCCATGTCGGATTTGTGAATTATGAGGACATGGATAATAGAACTGGTTTTGTTTATTATGTATTATGTAAATATACACAAAATTAAAGAATTATATTCTATCACTTAGAAAGTTTAGGCGCATTGGCACTCGCCCTCACCAGTCCAAGTAAACAAATAATCCTTAACATCTATTTGACTGCCGCTCACGTTTGTTAGAAAATACTCAGCTGTTGGGTATAAACTATAAGATTTCTTATAACTCGTTCACACCTGAGACGATATCGCAAGGAGAAAAAAAAACCCTTATAAAAATCACAATAAAGATGGGGCAGAGCCTATTGTAACACTACAATTAAATTTATAGTAGATATCATCAATTCTATTGTTTATAGCGATACAATGACAATTTAAGTTATTGTTTTCCATAATAGAACCTATTTTTTGTGGGA
This sequence comes from Aedes koreicus, assembly GCA_024533555.2. Lineage (NCBI taxonomy): Eukaryota > Metazoa > Arthropoda > Insecta > Diptera > Culicidae > Aedes > Aedes koreicus. The sequence continues at coordinate 114,150 of JAHHFK020004181.1, forward strand.
TTTTTTCTATTATCGAAATGTCTGCTACAATAGAGCTTATTGCTCGTATATTGTGGTAAAAAAAGGGCAATACGATGGAACAACAGCATGGGTTATTGTTTGACAGCAAAACTAATTATGATCTTGTTTTGTAATCTTATTGCACCTTTTTATTCGGGAGCCTACGTCAAGTGCATCAGCCAAGAGCGAAATGTAAGCCGAAATGCAGCCAGTCGATTTTTTTTTCAGTTGCACCCGCGTTAACATCTCGCAGATAGCGGAGCCTAGTACGATTGAAGTAGCGAAGTACGCTCTCTTACTTCAATCGTACTTCTCTTCTACCAACTACATTCCTACTTCAGAGGCGGACTTCAAGCAGAGGACTGAAGAGAGCGTAAGTTCTTGAAGCCTGCCACTTTTGGTGTGGCGCTAGTGACGATTTTAACATTTGAAGCTCGGTTCACAATGGATTGTATTTCTTTACAATATTTCTTCTACCAAACTACTAGTATCAGTAATTTAGATAAAACATAATACCTGCCTGATAAACAATGAAAAAAATACTATTATTGTGATAACCACTGCACTAAGTACAACACGGAAGATTTTTCTCTCGAATAAAATTAACGACAAAACACGACAACTTCCGCCGCGAATATTGTGTTTGCTGCATATAGCCTTCAAGAAAACCGAGTTGTCAAATTAGCACCACACGCAGCGACAAGTTTTCGGCTTCACGATTGTTGTTCGTGGATGACAGCCGCTTCAGTCCTGTGACTTCAAGTGTCCTTCAACCAACTGCCAAAATTTGAAATGAACCGCTAGCTATTTTGACATTTCAAGTCAATCGGTTGTAATAATGAAGGGCAATTGTGGTGCCCGGGCCGGGGTGCGCGAGAAAAAAAAAAATATTTTTTTTGGTGCGGGAAACACCAGAATACGGGTAAAACTTTAAAAAACACCCCTGAAAACAAAATTTTAAACCAAAAACCCCCCAAATTTTTTTTAAAAAAAAAAAAAAAAAAAAAAAAAAAAATAATATAAAAAAATATTTTTTTTTTTTTTTGTGAAAGAAAGAGGGGGGGGGGGCGGGGGGGGGCGGGGGGGGGGGGAAGGAAAAAACAAAATATTTTTTTAAAAAAAAAAAAAAGAACGAGCCAACAAACAGTTGAAGAAAAATAGGGAAACTGCAAGCGGTACTACAGAGCAACAAACCCAGGATGGAACTAGCAATGCTGCACAGGCCCAAGCAACAACAATTCTCGAATTAATCGACATCGAGAAAGCTTGCGGAAGGCAACTTAAGGATGCACGAGCCCAAGGATAGGAACCACAGCATAATTTTTATATGAGATATCCCCACTAGTTTTGAAGAAGAAGAAGAGCTGAAGCAGAATATAGACCCAGAGAATCGAGTACTCAAGGTACAGCGCATCAAACGACGCGTGACTGTAGAAGGAGCGCAGGCGCCTAAATGGCTGAATATCTTCGAATACAACTTCAGACCCGAGCATTACAGCTTCCTCATCTGCCAATGTACGAGTTGGAGATTCGTACACACCGTGAAGTTCTGCTCCTCCCGGGTCAGATGCGCTACGCGCGGAAGGAACCATCTCTCACCGGCCTGCAATTTTGGCGCAAAATGCCCGAACTATAAGCTTCAAAACGAAGCGAATAATCGCGAGTGTCCAGAGAGACAAAGACTGGATCAAACTAGCGGTGAAATTTTCATCGGAGGAGATTTCAACAGCCATGGACAGCCAAATTGGGACCCTGGCACATCTAACTGCCCTAGCTTCTCTATAGCATCTTAAAATCGTCCAAGTTCATTTACCTATACGACGAAACACCTACCTGCCTATCGATCTTTCTTTAGAGACAGCTGCAGTAGCAACCAAGGCTACTCTCGACAGTCATCGAAAAAGGAAGCACGATCTCGGTGGTACCAGGGAAAATGAAACGCGTGAACAACGAGAAAACAGTGGAGCTAATCAACTAACTGAAGCCCCAATCTACAACCCCACGGAAATGCAGGCCATTTTTGAGGACAGCGTAGAACAAGTCAGCTTCGTGGCCAAAGATAAAAAAAAGCGAACTATCTGAAGGTGGACCGACAACCTGTCCGGAAACCTACATCTGAAACTCCCACAGAGTGGAAGGGCTCCGAAATGGCACTTCAAGTCGAGGAAGTCCTGGGAGCCTTCAGAAGAGGAAGAACAATTCAGCTCCAGGGGAGGACTGCATGTGGTATCTTAAAGACACCCTTAGACTGGATATGCAAATTAAGGTATGTGAGATGATAAAGTCTTCGTATCCGAAAAAGTTCTGGAAAAAATGCAGAATCACTGAAATAAAGCCGATTCCCATGAACAAAGGTGATCCGCTAAACCCAGGCTCCAGCCGCCCCATCGCCTTAATGAACGTCAATCTCAAGCTTACCAACTACAACAGCCAGATTGTCCGAAATCTGGCCAGCAGAACTAGGAATTCTACATCTCCTTCGATTGTTCGATTTTCGGAAGTACAGCTCGGCCCAGAGTTGCGTCAACTACGTTATCAACAAGGTCAAGGACGCCCAGCTTGAGAAAAAAACTACAAGGTACAGCCCAATAAGGTTGTGCGCAAAGGTGACGTAGGACTACGCAGCAATCTAATTCCCAATTGATTTAAGTCAGTCGGGAAGCTACGCTTTCAATCTGCTCGGAAATATCATAGACGAAGCTGTTCATAATGCTTATCGCTTTGGAGGAAACGACAGTATCGGGTTAAAATGCTTCAGCACCCGGTAGATGTGGTGCTCTACGTTTTCTTTTTCCGAACTCTGCTACTGGAACTGTTTGCCTTCCGAGATGGTGGAGCGAGTATGCACCATAAGAGCACATCCTATTGATATGATCGACCACCTGGAGATCATTATCCTTATTGCGTTGTAGATGGTTGTGGTCTGTTTGGGAACTCAAAGTCTATTATTGCCGATAGACGTCTAGGTCGAAAAAGTACTAATCGAACGTTGACCAGCTTTAGGAAGTAAATATGTAAGAAAATTCTATTGTACACTCTTTAGAAAGCATTTGGTGGCTCTTTATGATGATACGGCCCGGTTGTATTTTCTACGATGGTTGAGAGGGCCACTATCTTTAATGCGTAGAAGATACTTATGGATCTGTTGGTTCGTTAGTTGTTCAACGCGCTTTGCCATTAACTTCGGGACGCGGCGTTTAAAGTAATGCCATGTTCAGTCTGGTAATGGAAATTTCAAACAGCACCAGAGAAAAATTCAAACAAACTCTTTAATTGACAAAATGATTTGGTCGACCTGAAAAGGACGGATTTAGTTGACGGGGGAGAAACATGGTTCGCGATTGAACTTGGGCTTTCTTCTTGGTATTCTTGGTTAAGTTCTTCGTTGTTGCGGGTGGCCATCTGCAGGTGACGTGGGATAGTCTCGTTATCACGGGTGGCTTTTTCCCGCCAACTCGTAGGCTTCAGCAGCCATATTTCTCGCAGCGAGGTTGACGGAAGCAACGGCAACAATAGCCAATTGCACCAACGCCTCTCTGGGCAACGACTGCTCGCCAGTGCTGCTGCCGGCTACGATCCAACTGCAGATCCTACTCTGCACAGCTCCACGACCGCCGAAAAACTAATTCAAAATGCGAAGGTGTACCCCTTATATAACATTCATGGCTGCCTAGGAGACCTTCGTTACTTAAATATGAAGTCTGTGCTAGGAAAGTACTGTGTATTTGGTAAATTTACTCTGAAAAATCGGCATTATAAGACATCACCTTAAATTTGCGTTAATTTCAATAGTTGAATGATAAAAATCAATAGTTTTAAATATTTAAATCGAAGCGTAGAAAATGTTCCGATCGATTGGTGCAAACATTTTGAAAATCAATCGTGGAATGGCTTAGTTATTAACGTTCAAAAGCTATATATTTTTCGTGACGCTCCAAATTTTCGCAATTCGAACGTGTAGCCCAGTATTGAAAACACAGACGTAGTCCTACGTCAAAATACACCATCGTCATATTTCTGGGCCTCTCAGAATCCTTTGATTGCGTGAACTTCGGTACACTATGCAATATCCTTCACTGCCTTAACATACCCAACAGGTTGATTTCATGGCTCCATACCTCCTCAGCCATTGACGGCTCATCCTAAAAACAAAAGAATGGGGATGCCCACAGAGTGACCAGTGAAGGCCTTCTCCGATCCTTTTCAACTTCTACAATGGGGGCTTGCATCAGATCAAGGACGACGGATGCGAACTGATTCAGTTCACCGACGACTTTGCAGCGGTGGTTACTGGTAGTAGCCCAGAAGATGCAGCATAACAAGTAAACAACTATCTCTCCCAGCTACAAATCGGACTCAAGCAACTCACCGTTTCGTAGTGTGCAGCAGTTTCTTTCACTGGGAAGGACATCAACGGAATAAGAATCAAGAAAGGGCGTGAAAAGGTAGACATGAACAACACCTACCGGTACTTGGGAGACAAGGTCGATAGAACCCTCAGTCTTTTGAAGTGTGGAGCTCAGATATTCGGAAACGCGGTCTACAAAAGCCACAAATTGTCCAAAACTCGTACGGCGATGCAGCTCCTAAGAACCACACCTATCCATGTGATCCATGCGGAAACCTGACAGATGCCGCTTAAACTCAGTAGAGAGTTGCTCACCATCAAGGAGCTCATGCCTTTTATGGCACTAGCAATCAGGTCTAACTCGGGAAATGCTTCGTATTGGACAAAGACAGCAATCAAATATATGTATTTACATCATATGTCAGTTGCACCCACAAGACAGCATAATGGCCTTCCCAAACAGCATCTTTGAATCCCAGAACACGAAGGAGAGCTACAGCAAACTGTTATGGCAACAAAAATTTGAAATGAAGAACACGGATGCATCCAAAACCACAGGCAGGACAGTGCTTTCGATGTACGACCTCACCGAACAGCAAGTTTCGATCAAAAAGATCAACCCCAACTATACCATCACCAACGCTGAGTTACTCGGAATTCTCTCGGCAATCGAGGTTATAAAACAAAGGAACTATAGCAAAGGAGGGATCTTCACAGACTCGAGAGAAGCCAACCAAATTTTCCGAAGCAAGAGCAAACAGAACGAAAACTTCGTGGCCTGGGAAATTGCTAAAGCATTGAAGCACAGCCACCACAGGATCAATATGGAATGAGTACCATGTCACCAAGGGATGCCGGGGAACGAGAGGGCAGATGGAGAAGCGGTACGAGCTACTGAAGAACCCCGAACTATTATAGGTTCAGGGGCAAAGAATTAATCTTCGGAGAAAAACATCTTGAGACGTCTTATCTAGTTGATGTTTGGACTAGTAACGAGGTTTTATTTCACGCACACCTGCTTTCCGCTTACACAGCCAACGGGTCTACCATCGAACTTGAAGATGTAGCCAATTTGGACTTCCTGTTTTCAATTTCACCAACCCTATCTGGGTCCACGAAGCACTCCAGTTGTAGATTATTGCCGCCAGCGAGATGTAGCTCATGATCAGCCGTCCCTTTCAGGTTACGAAGCACACGCTTCTTTCCAATCCGACATTATTGGTTTGGAAATCAGCCGTCCGAGGATGGACGACGAGATCGCAATGTCGGGACGCGTGTTAACAGCGATGTACAACAAAGCTGCAACTAAACTTTGGTACTGCTGTCCATCTGCCAAGTAATCGCTATCCTCCTCGTTTTGTTGTGCAAAGCCTCATCAAAACCTTGGGTGCTTTTCTAAATGTTGAACCGTTTTACAACCTTCATTGTGGACGACTTCCGATTCAGAACGAAATGATCAGCCGCCTACCGTACGTGAATTCCCAGAAAAAACGTCTAGTCGCCGAGTTCTGTAATCCTGAATGAGCTTATCAAAGCCCCGACCAATTATTGATTGATGCTCATGTTCCGTTTCACACAAGATAATTATATCGTCCACGTAAATTAATATGTATGCGTTTACACCGTTTGCAATCTGCAAATAGAGACACTGGTCAGTTGGCGACCGACCGAATACTACATCCTGCATCAATCCACTGCTTCCAAATGCGCGCTGCATGCTTGAGTCCGTACAGGCTCCGCTTCAAACAGCACCCGGTGTCTGGATCACGTCGTTCGAGTATCCTGGAGGCTGTTTCATGAAAATCTCCTCCTGCAGCATGCCATAGGTGGGGCTGGGAAAACAACGACAACTGCGATTCGTGAGATGTAACTGAGGACCTTCAACACCTTCTGTACTATAGCCCGAAATACAACATAAAAAATGCAAAGGGGCATTAAAAGTACTTATTAATTGCAAAAGCGTTTATAATCAGTACAATATAGCTCGAAAGAACAATTTTAGGCATCGAAAAGTGTTGGAAATTGAAAATCTCATTCCAAGTATTCTGTCAAAAATGTCATACAACCGTGTGGCATGCACAAAGAAACTCTATGTCCAGTGTGGAAATTTCGTTCCTCGAGTAGGGCTCAACAAAGGGATTTTCTTTTCCAATTGTGTAAGATTATCAAGACATTGGATAAATTCAACAATTTTATCTGTTCAACCTTTAATAAATACCCTCATTTACTTACCTACTTCCGAAACACAAAGATGGGCCGTCGAAATCCCTTCACTGTGTGATCAGCTGTTATTAACTCAAACATTTCTCGAAATCCGACTTCGTTGCTCAACAGAAATCGGTTAAACTCATCTGGTCGAAAGGCTATGTTTTTGAAAGTTGCAAAAATTTCATCCGTTAGCTTTTTCTTTTTCTTATAGCTACTCCATGGCTGGGCTTCTAATATAAATATCCCTCCGTTGTTTAGTTGACGATAGGCACGCTTAAAAGTTAGCTTCACTGCAGCATCTCCGAAATTTAAATGGATCCATTTGGTTACCGATAAGCAAAGTATCACATCAAACTGAGGCTTCTCGTTGGCTAGCAGCGATTCATCTCGATAAGCATAATTTGCCGTTTTGAATTCGACACATTTGAGGGAGCCAAATGCATCGCTTTCACCAATACATGATTTGAGCATAATTGCTTGATGCCTTCGCGCACTGCCTGTAAATTAATTTCGATTTTAAATTGCAGTACACATTCCTCATAAGTGGATGCTATCTACCTATCAAATCGCCGTCTATATCTATGCCAACAATACTGGCAGGATTGCAATGCTTAGCAATCAAAAGAGTAAGTGAACCATTATTACACCCTATATCCAGTAGTCGTTTACCAGCTATCAGTTGTTTCTGTTCGATAAAAGCCTGCAGCCTGACATCATCTTTCGGCGATTCGTGAATATTCCGATATCCGTAATAACGGTTGTAATTTCCGTATTTGAAAATCTTTTTAGGATGCATAGTTTCCTGTGAATTATCATTATCCCTGCGTTTGCGCTTTATACAATCTGCATCATTGACCTTTTTGGCTTCAGTCTGAAATCAAACGTGTGTTATGTGGGCAATTCAATTGAAAATCCATTGAATGTTTTTACTTGATTGGATTTTGCTGCGCCATTATGGGAGACATTCTCACATGTAGTTATGGCTTCATTCCGGACTTGCAATTGTTTTTGCTCGTCTTTACTAGCCATTCTGATGTGAATATTCTAATTTAACACAATAGCCTTGGTGCCAGATGACTTCACTGATACTTTAATCCTAATTCAACGCAAATGATTTGAAACGTTTTTTGGAAAACGAATTTGTTTACACACGAGATATTCCGCCGGTTTCTGAGCAGTGACCTGGTCGCTGTGGCGCTGTGCATGCTTTGTTTCTTTCGTATCCTTTGTACTCAACTGAGTGGGACAGGCTTATTATTTACAATTTTGGCCGGCTGGGTGAGCAAGACTGCACCAACATAAACACGCTCGAAACACCTCTCTGTCCTTTGTATTACTGTCCCTTTTTTTCTCACAGAAAATTGTTAATGAATTGTTTTCGTAAAAAGTGCACTCCCGTTCCATTCTACTCAGTGACTGAGTAAAATTGTATTCCTTTTTCTTTTTATCACACGGAAATGTTACTCAATTCCGGAGCAATTTGCAATTAGGGCGAACATGCAATATGTAAACAAACGGGAAATGATTTGTGATAATGCAAGTAGAATTTCAAATCGTTATTTACAAATTAACGTATGAAATCAAATAAATTCTAGCATACAGGCAGAGAACAAAGCTAATTTCTGATTCATATACAATACTGATGGAAATTCGTTCGTTTTTCATTGAAATTTGCCCATTTTTAATATCCGCCTGTTTTTTTTAACCAGTTCGTTTATTTGTACGACTCAATCGCGTTAGTTTTACGGAGCCATAGGCAATGTTTGTGGGTTACACAAAAAAAAACTATTTCTTAAACAAACTAGAGTTCTTCTTCTTTCTTGGGGGCGACTTTATGGCACCTTCTTCTTGTTCTTTTGCTATTCTAGCCATCTCTTTTTGTTTACAGCAAACTTAAACAACGCGCGATCGCGGGTATCCATATCCTTCGGTTCAGCGTTACTGATTTCGTTATCCACTGGTATATATCATCCACGTAAATTAATATGTATGGCCATTTTTTTCGTAACAAGTGCACTCCCGTTCCATTCTACTCAGTGACTGAGTAGAATTGTATTCCTTTTTCTTTTTATCACACGGAAATGTTACTCAATTCCGGAGCAATTTGCAATTAGGGCGAACATGCAGAATGTAAACAAACGGGAAATGATTTGTAATAATGCTAGTAGAATTTCAAATCGTTATTTACATATTAACGTATGAAATCAAATAAATTCTAGCATACAGGCAGAGAACAAAGCTAATTTCTGATTCAAATACAATACTGATGGAAATTCGTTCGTTTTTCATTGAAATTTGCCCATTTTTAATATTCGCCTGTTAATGCTAGTATGTTTGATTACGCCATTTTCAATATTTGCCCCACAAGTATTGGAAATAAAAGTATCGCCCGATACTATTCGCCTATTTTTGACATTTTCATAGGTTTCGCCTTCCACTTTTCACCGTTGTTTCGAGTATTTTTTCAGTATCGCCTTTTACTTTTCGCCGTTGTTTTGATTTTTTGTCAGTATCGCCTTTTGCTATATGCCATGTTTATGTTTTGATTTAAATTACGCCTTTCACTTTGTCAACAATCAATATGGCGTGAATCGCAGAGTAAATTGTTTTGATGATGAAAAAATAACTCTACGCCCTTTGCAGAAACAATATTTAATGAATAAAATTAGAGCACAACTAGGACAAAAAGTTCAAAACTGACGATTTAGTGGTAATAATTATGCATTGCATTGAAAACACATTTTGTTTATTTTTTGAATATAATTTTTGAGTAGATCCAATTGTTACGAAAATTGAGTAACATTTCCGTGTATGAAAAAGAGAAAGGAATACAATTGTACTCACTCACTGAGTAGAATGGAACGGGAGTGTACACTCCCGCTTCATTTTACTCAATTTTTGAGTACAATTCTATACTATCTCTTTTTCTCTCACAGAAATGTTACTCAATTTTCGTAAAATGTGGATCTACTCAATTTTATGTGTCGATCCACTTTTTACGAAAATTGAGTAACATTTCCATGAGAGAAAAAGAGATAGTATACAATTGTACTCAAAAATTGAGTAAAATGAAACGGGAGTGTGTATGGTTGGGTTTTGACAGTTCCAAGTCTTGTTTAGCCGTTTTTTTTTTAAAGAAAGAAAGAGAGAGTGATATCCCAAAATTCAGTGAACCTGTGCCACGCTATAAAAAAATTGACTTTTACTGTGAGCCATGTTTCAAAGCGTCCTGTGAGAGTGAGTGAAACAACACCAAAACACGGCTCACAGTAAAAGTCAAAAAGGCGCAACAATAAATTATAGCCGCGTGCACAGGCTCGTACCTTTTTATAGGAACTGTCAAAATCCCAGTACCTTTTTATAGTAACTGTCAAAATACTAATCAGCTGCTTTTCGAGTTGAGATTGGTCACGATCGCAGTCAACGTACTGTTTGTCTGTTAGAAATAACTAAGATTAAATAGCAGGGTGAATCGTTGGCTTTCCATCTGTCACGAACACAATAAATAATAAAAAAATATAACAATCAACCACTCGGCTAAACGTTCACGGGCTGGATCCAATTTACCATTCGTTTTGTTTGCTGAGTAAATAGAATGTCTTCTAAAGAAATAAAGACGGCATTAAAGGATGCACGAGAAGCAGTTAAGAACAAAAAGTTTTCGGATGCTATTAAATTGTGCAATGTGAGTATGCATGCAAATTTAGGTTCTAAACATATAATATATATAACATGTAATTATGATTGCGTTTCACTAAAAAATATAGTTGGGCCATTGCCGGCTCTGAAACTGTTATGACATTTTATCGTTAGTTAAATTATGATTATGTTCAACAGTAAATGTTAGTAAAACGATCTGAAACATTATGCTAGTAGATGGAAAAATTATCATTCATTATCCTCCTAACAACGTGTTGAATCTGCCTACGTCCTTCCATGAAGTCAAAAATCTATTTGTTTTCAATTTAGAAAATTCTGAAGGAAGATGCTGGAAATTATATGGCATTGCTGCTGATGGGTGCTTCCCATCAAGATTCGGATAAAAAAGAAGCGGCCAGCTTTTTAAAGCGCGCCCTTGCTTGCAACAATGATCCAACAGTGGCACTACAAGGGCTTGCCAATTGTGCCGACGATGTAGACCTTCCGGATGTATGCGGTCGATTACTCGAAATCACCCCGTAAGTTATTTTGAATATGGAATAAAGCTTAACTACAGTAATGATCATTCACTTCCAGGGAAAAGTATGTTGATATGCATCAGAAATTGGAAACTGTGGCACGGAAGGGTGTCCAGGTGGAAGAAATAGTAAAACTGTTTGAAAAGGAAATAGAAAACAATCAACAGGAACGGAAAACATCGGCTATGGCAAGTTTGTCAAGAATTCTTCTGCAAAATCAGTCATTAGAAGAAAAATATTCAACATTGGTGGAACGAATTTTGGAATACGAAACTGAGAACGAAAATAATCCGTTCCTTAACGAAACATTCAAACGTTATCTTAAGCTGCTACATCAGTTGAAAATGTATGAGAAACTAGTTCAGAAGGCCACTGTAATGTACAAGCGGTTCCAGGGTGACATTTATCCTTTGGAATGGGTATGCAAGGTTTACTCGGAAAAATTGATCGACGAAGAGCGAATGAATACGCTCGTTGATCAGCCTTTATGTTTCTATTTTGATGCAGCAATTCAGCTAAACCCAGGATCGCCATTGGCACTAATTGCTCGAGGAATACTTTATCATCGTGAAGGGGAACTAAACCAAGCTGAACAAATGCTCTCACAAGTCAATACCATTCGACCGAATTGGGATATTTGCTTGAAAGAGTTGGCCGAAATCTACTTCTCCCGAAAAGCCTATGGACTTGCTGAGAATATATATCGACGAATGAAAATTGTTAATGAACATTTTTTCGTGACATTGATTGAAGATGGCGATCACGAAAAATTGAAGGAAGCGCACTCGATTAGCGAAAACGTGTTCAAGGATAGTAACAGTGCGGAAATGATGTTTTATTTCGCTAAATTAGAAATTCTTCTGGGTTGCATGGAAAATGCGGATGAACAATTTGAAAAATTGAAAGTGGCAAATATTTCACTAGCAAAACGTGATTATGTGTATGCCTTACGGTTTATAGTGGAGGGTAAAACTGTGGAAGCTCAAGAAATTCTGCAAAAACATGAAGACGATTGCGATTGTCTTCTGGAGTTGGCAACTATATATTATAACAACTCTAACATTGAGCAAAGCTTTGTAAGCGCTTTAAGGGCCACAAAGCTAGAGCCTACTAATGCCAAGTGTTTCTATTGGCTTGGGAAACTATATATTCACAATTCAGATACCGTCCGTGCTAGAAAATGTTTAGAAAAATGTGTTTCTCTGAATCCGACCCATAAGGAGGCAATCATTTGCCTCAGTTCGCTGTATCGGACGCTCTCTGAGTGGGAGGCGAATCACAAATTGTTGCAGAGCACGGTAAGCCTTGTCGGTGGGAATGGATCGGCTTGGGCTCAACTTCAGCTTGGATTGCACCACTTAGGGCAACAGTCGTATGACGAAGCGATTACGGCTTTCCGCACAGTTATCCGTTACGATGTGGATAATATTACCAGTTGGGAAGGACTGGCCGATGCCTACATGGGACGTGGCTCATTTACTTCGGCTATGAAAGTGTTCGAGAAAACCGCGGAGCTGAAACCAGATAATCCGTATCCAAAGCTTCAATTAGCTAACATTAAGAATGTAGGTAAAACGTTCAAATCAAATCAATGGGATCGTGGATAGATAATATAAGTAACGATCGTTTTCAGATTCTAAAACAATATCGAGATGCTATTCTTTTATTCGAAGAGCTGCTAGCAAGTGATAACAATTATTTCCCTGCTGTCAAGGGTATTGCAGAAGCTCATGCAGGACTATGTAATCACCACCTCGGACAGAGGTTGATTGGAAGAAGTCGTGATCATGCCCAAAGTTGTGTTAACTTTCTAACGAAGTATTTCCCCTTGCTAGCGCAATTGTGTCCCAAAAAAATATTTAATTAATTCAATTTTATTTGCAGAGCAATCAAAATGAAACCGAACTTCGTATGTCTGTGGAAATTACTGGGCAATATATTGGATACCGTTGCGGAATTGCCAAAGACAAAGTCGCATTTACTAATAGAAGGAAGCTTGGCGGGCGTAACCCATCGAAAACAAGCTCTGTTGGAAGGGGAAAAGCTATACGAGTTAGCTAGCCGATGCTACAGCCGAGCTTTGAAACTCAATCAAGGCGACAGTTTGCTATGGTATGAGCTGGCCTCGAATCAATATCGTCGATCTTTACGGTTCGGGTTTTCTTATAACGATTGTCAGAAATTAGTACAGTCAGCTGTGGAGGCAGCAAAACAAGCAATCAAACTTGAACCAAATCGGTGGCAAAATTGGAACCTTTTGGGCGTTATATGTACATCGAAAGAGATCAATAATTTAGCATTGGCTCAACACTGCTTCATTGAAGCTATCTCTTTAGATAAGAAAACGGCCGCCATTGGATGGTCCAATCTGGGAGTAATGTATTTACTTCAGGGATCGACCAGTTTAGCGAATAAAGCTTTTTCACGGGCCCAACAGACAGACACGACATACATGAATGCTTGGATCGGACAAGCGTTGATCGCTGAACAAATTGGCCAGGCTGATGAAGCTATGGATTTGTTTAGACACTGCACTCAACTTGGCTACCATGCCGAATCAGCGCTGGGTTATCCCCATTGGGTTTGTTCGGTGTTAGACAACGATGACTACCAAAAAAATAAACACTATAAATTTGCCATTGAAAACATGCACGCACTGCCAGTGTCACACGATTCAATTGTTTGGCATTGCGCTGATAAAAACAATGAAGCATCCGTCGAAGCATTATGCTTTCTAGGGAACCTCAGTTATCGTCTTGGCCTATGGAATACCGCATCCGATGCATTTCAAAAAGCATTAAATAAGGCTAGTGGTGTTCAAAAGGATCACATCTTGTGCGATTTAGGATACTGTCTATTGAGGCTGAAAAAATATGCTGAAGCTGTTGAGTGCTATCAGCAAGTTGCAGAAGCTACATATCACGCTACAATTGGCAAGGCACTAGCTTTCTTCAAGGCCGGTCAGTATAAGGCGTCGTATGCTGAATATGAAAGCGCTTTGAATTGGCTGGCTACCACCGATTTGGAAAAGGCTTACGTTTTGATAGCTATGTCTGCAATGGTTTATGCTTTTCAAGGTGAAGCGGATGCCAAAACAATTCTTTTTCAATGGTAAATAACAGATTGCAGAATTAGTTAAGTTGATTCCACTGAAACATGGATAATTTCTTTCAGCATTACCTTACCGGAACCTCCCATCGAAGCTCTCTTCTCTGCCTGTGCCCTGGGGCTACTGCACAAGGATACGGTCCTAACTGAACTTGTAATAAAAGAGTTACGCAAGTACGAAAACGATCCCAAACACGGTCATCACGTGGTTTATCTAGTGTCTCAATTTTTATTCTACAACGTAAGCTTTATTCGGCCCATGCACACTGCAATTTGGAGGTATACCTGGGGTCTGAGAACCTATTTGAGTCGGCTTCGCACATTTGAAATTCACAACGATCCTGGCTATCAACCAGACTGCAGTGCATATGGGGTTATTGCAGTAACAGCAACTGTAACATTATTTCTCCACATTGCAGAAACAAAAGTCCCAATCTCTCGCCTATTTAGCTTCGCAAGTGCACAAATTTCCTGACCGGCCCAAGTTGCGTCAGATATTGGCAGTATCATTGTTGAAGAATCACCGAACACCGAAGCAGAATTTGATCGTGGCAAGCAGCATTGCTGAGAGTGCCCTAGTGCTTGATTTGCATGACAAGCAACGCAGTACCCATGCTAAGGATGCTGCCAAGTGGCTGGCAGTGGCCAGCGAGGCCGTTCGTCCGGTTGATGAACGAAGGCGAAAAATTCTCGCCCAGAAAGCAGTTCACGTGGATCCTACTTGCAGGGAAGCATGGAGCTCGTTGATTCGGATTGTAAATCCGAAAAAAATATGATAGATTTAGGATTGTGGTTTTTCCTGTCTTTTTAGAGGACGTATCGAAAATAGGAATGTCTTCATAAACCTAAATCACAACTAGGATCATTCATTCTTTGTTTTCAAAATTATAATGCATGATTTATCAACCTTAGTCATACAAGTGGTGGATAATGTTTTGACTAAACTTAATAAGGAGTAGCGAAATCAATCAATGCTTTAAATGTGAAACGGTTCAGAGTCCCACTTGGTGTTTTCTAACTCATAAATGTCAATAAATCTACTCCTACTTCAAGGAACGCTATAATAACATCTCGGTTGTTGGTGGCTTTCTTGTTGAGATATGTGCTTCTCAAATAACGAGTTGGTAATGAATGACATTGGATTCTGAATCGGTTTTCTTGAAGAATGTTTACTGTAATAAAAATAGCGTTTTTTTTTCTCATACTGTAAGCTCACTGAATTTAGTCAAACGTTATCCAAATGCATGATTTTATGTAAAATTTTGGTACGATCGTTTATATGGTGATATAATTTTTTTTTATTATAACTTTAAAAATATAAAAATAAATTGAATATTTATTTATCCATGATTAAAAAGGCACTCGTTGTACGGTTTTCAGAAACTATTTCATTGCGCACCAGTTTATGGTGGTCTACGCGTAGTTGTTGCATGGATTCAGTTTCCAACTAAGCTGATCAATTCTAGACATGTCCGGGGAAGTTTTCTATTTTACTGCGTCCAAAATGTATCATAGATGTCTGTTATGAATTTTATACTAAAACAAGGTAAAAGATAGACATAACACACAATATAGTTTGCAATATGGTTTTCGTAATGGAAGTAGTACCTCTGTAGCTATAGCTGAGCTTGTGGGTCAAATATTAGAAGAAACAGATTCAAAAAAAGTATTGGCTGCCTTTTTTCTTGATCTGAAAAAGGCATTGGACACTCTTAATCATGATATTTAGAACAATATGGCATCAGGGGCATTGCTAACAGCATTATCCGTTGCTATTTGAGCAACAAACTATGAGGTTTTTCGTTGCGATAGAAATTTCAACAACAGCCAGTAGAAATGTGGTGGAGGTGTTCTTGTTGCTGTCCACCGTGGATTGGAGGCGAGCGCCATCGAGAACGATTTATGGAGCTATGTGGAGCAAGTTTGGACTGCTATCAATCTAGGCGATCGCACACTATTTCTGTGCGCCCAGTATATTGCGCCTGATCGAGTTCGGGATTATGATCTCATTGATACTCACTGCCGGTCTGTTTACTCAGTTATCGAAAGTGCGACTCCAGTTGATGAGATATTCGTTTTCGGCGACTTCAATTTGCCTGGCGTTTCGTGGAGGCCATCCCATAGCGGATTTCTATACCCAGATCCTGACGATTCTACATTTCATGCAGGTGCTATTGATCTTCTAGACAACTATAGCGCAGCAATGCTTTCTCAAATCAACTATGTAGTAAACGAAAATAACCGCAGTCTAGACCTCTGCGTTAGCACTGAAGACAAGGCTCCATTCATTTCCATGGCTCCTTGTCCATTAATTAAACCAGTTCCGCACCACCCTCCTCTGATTGTCACTGTTGAAGACCAACTAGTTCACGATTTTGACGACTTTCCTGCTGCGGTTTTTTACGACTTTCGTACAGCTGACCACCGTAGCATTATAAATGTGTTATCTGACATGGATTGGGAGAACATTCTTGATCCTGAAGACGTTGAGGCTGCAGCGCAAACTTTTTCACATGTCTTGGCATATGTCATTGACAGACACATCCCGAAAAAAAACTCATCGCAATGTTTCTCGCGTTCCCTGGCAAACGAGCGAACTACGACGGTTGAAGTCAATCAAAAGAGCAGCTTTGAAAAGATTTACGAAGTATCGCACGCTCCCTCTGAAACTTCATTATGTGCGGCTAAATCACATGTACCAACGAGTCAGTCGCCATTGCTTTCAACGCGGCATTCAGCGCAAACTCAAACTGCACCCGAATTCCTTCTGAAACTACGTGAACGAGCAACGTAGGGAATCTGGCCTCCCATCGTCTATGGAATTCAATGGAGAAGTTGCTGCCACTCCTGAAGATATATGCCGCCTGTTTTCCGACAAATTTTCCAGTGTATTCACAGATGAGCTATTGAGTGACAACGATGTTACCCTGGCAGCTATGAATGTTCCTGTAATCGGTCAAACGCTCGGTGCAATTGATGTCAACGTGGAAATGATATCCAAGGCCTTCACTCAAGTCGTCCTTCAACCCTGGACCTGATGGTGTTCCATCCGCGTTTTTGAAGACGTATATAACGAGCTTATTAGTTCCATTTCATCGTCTATTCTGCATGTCCCTCTCCAGCGGCATATTTCCATCCTGCTGGAAGTCTGCGCATATGTTTCCTGTCCATAAAAAGGGAAGCAAACGAGCCGTTGATACTGTATCGAAGCTTTTCGAGCTAGTTATTATGGAACCGTTGCTCTCTCATTGCAAGCAGTGTTTGAGTGCTGATCAACATGGGTTTATTTCTGGTCGCTCTACAACCACTAACCTGCTGTGCCTGACTTCGTACATTATCGAAAGCATGACTGATCGGGCTCAGACGGACGTTATATACACCGACCTATCTGCGGCATTCGACAAGTTGAATCATGCCATTGCGGTTGCTAAGCTCGACAGGCTTGGTGTAAGCGGTAATCTTCTGAGTTGGTTCCGCTCGTATATCACGGGTCGCCAATTAATGGTTGCCATAGGAGATTGCAGATCAGCTAGCTTCTCCGCCACATCCGGTATACCTCAAGGAAGCCACCTGGGGCAGTTGATTTTTATACTCTACTTCAATGACGTGGATCTGGTTATCGAAGGTCCTCGCTTATCGTATGCAGATGACCTCAAAATCTATTTAAGAATCTGCTCGATTGACGACTGCCACTTTCTTCAACGTCAGCTGAATGCGTTCGCCAGTTGGTGCAATATCAACCGAATGGTAGTGAACCCTTCCAAGTGCTCTGCCCATATTTTGGTAATCAGCCTCTTATGTGCATTAGCGATAAATATACATTACATAGTTCACAGGCAGACCAGCGCCACGCAATGAAATAATTTTGAACAATGAAGTCGACCGTCCGGAAGACCATGGTTACCGGAATAAATTTCCTGAAAACAATGAATTCATACATGATCTAAACATCAAAATACTATTATAACAAAAAGTTCACATGAACACTACCGCCACCTAGCGGACGAATTATGATCTAAGATGTAAACCATTCAAAAAGCCCTTAACAGTTGAAAGTACTTTTATATGACTATATTTGGTTATAAAGAAGCTTACTCAACATAAAATCATGAAGATGTGTTACTCGGGTGATCCCTCGAATATCTTTTTCGAAGATGCCATCTTGCTATATATCAAAAAGCTCGAGATCCAGATGTTACAGTAAGTTTACATACACACTAGCGCCACGGAGTGAGATAATTCTGAACTGTTGAGTCGAGCATCTGGAAGCTCATAATTTTACAACTAACTTTCAACTAACAGTAATTTTATACACGATCTAGATCTCAAAATACAGGTAATACCAGGGGATAAGTCACTCGGCCACCATGTGGTACCACCCTCAAAAACACACTCCGACACACTTCAAACACATTCGCCACCTTCTGATAAAAAAATTCATTTCTGGCACCACTTACAAAAAATAATTGTTTGTTTTCTTTTGTTTCCCTCTCGCTTGCACTGGTGTGATTCAGATGATGCGTTAGTGTTCGTAGAATAAACGTCAATAAACCCATGGTTGCCAAATATCATAAATTTTCAATTGTAGTATTGTCAGATATGTTGAAACACAGAAACACCTTCCGACACACCGAAACACAAACACAACGTGGCAAAGTGACTAACCCCCTGAGTAATACACAAAGTTTACTTGTACAATAGCGCCACGTAGCGAACGAATTCTGAACTTATGTTAACACCATCCCCAGCCTCAATCAACCAAACATCTTTGTTGAAGACGCCAACTTGCTACATGTCAAGGATCTCGAGATTCAGGTTATAAAGTACGCCGCGTAGTGAGATAATTCTGAACTTTTAAGTTTATCATCCTGATCTACTGAACAACTTTGCTGACGGAAGTAACTTCCTACATACGAAGGACCACGAGATATTATCTGAAGAAACAAAAAAGTCAATGCCCATATATCATTTGAAACCTCCATCAAGGGAATCCGCGCATTTCGTGGGTGTACTTTGCTGTTTTTTTTTTTTTTTGTTGATAAAATATGCTGCTTTTCATCGGTCATAGCTTTTACTGGTGAAGTCGGATCGACACACTTTCTTCTGCAAAGTCGTTTGTTAAAATCTAGGGTATTTCAAAAAGAGCATTTACATTTCAGCTGAGGCAGTTATCTGAGTGGTTCTCAAAATATATCAAAATTTCAGTTTTTGATGCCATTGTGAAGAAAAATGCAAATCGCATGACGTCAAAATAAGATTTTTGGAGGTTTAGGAACGGAAAGCTAACGGAAACTGGCATGGAGCTCTGGGTCTAAAAATCTCCGTCGACCAGTGTAATTATTGCATAGTAGCATTCGCAACACATCGTAAAAAGTTCTGTTGGATTCGCTCGATCGGACTACGCTGGACAGCACGGTAATGGCTAACCCACAATTGATACGTTGCGGATGCGTTTGCGTGGATTTAGGTTTCCACGCAACCCATAGGTTTTCTGTCAAATATACGTCAACTGAACGCAAACGTATCTATTGTGGGTGACCCTTAAGTTATGCAGCGTATACTTTGGTCAGACCCCCCTCCTCCAGAAATGTCTACGTGGTTTATGAATGGCCCCTTATGATACATAACAAACAGTAGAACGTTTTCAGATAATATAAGCCTTTAAACTGCTGCGTGTTTCGTTTTATAAATCCAAGCACCGCATATGCTTTGCCAGTAGTTGCAGAATGGGATGGCGGCAGAATGAGATGGCACTAAATTTCCGTACATTTACACCGTGATCAATAAATTCGGATATACTTTCAAAATGCATTGAAATAACGCAGACGCTATATTTTGAGTTTCTCGACATATTTTATGGAAAGTACTCTTAATCTAGATCAACTAAGGTACAGTGGGGCAAGTGGGTAAATGGAGTAAGTGAAAATAATATTTATATCCCCCAACAAGCGTGCACTGCATTTTCATGCGGAAACCTTCCAGGCCATTTAGATCATCCCTATCAATAAACAAAAGTAATTTAATGTTTAGCCCCTTTAGCACAAAATGGACCAAGAAGTTGTTTACCTGTCAATTCTCAGTCGTGCGCAAGTTGGTTCGTGTATAATTGAAATCGATATTTCACCGAGAAAAAAAAATGCGAAATAAACTCCCTTGGTGCATTGGTAAGTAGTTTCTTTCAATAGTTATGCATTTTGATGGCAAAAGCCTTAAAAGTATTCGGTTTTAACGACAAACAGTCATAAATTATACTTACCAGTTCTAACAGCCGGGTGGGGCAACTGAAAATTTACTATTTATAGAATGAATCTCTCTCCGGATTGTAGGTAAACATGGTTCACAACTAACGACGCGTGCTGAATACCCTAAGCACGATTTGTACAAAGCCTTGGCAGCTAAGAACAGTGAAATGTCTCAAACCGAGGCATCCAAGTGCTACGGCATTCCGGTATCTACGTTGAATAGCCGGCTGAAAGTAAGACGTGGAGCAAAGAGCTCTACTCAGGGAAGAGATACGGCAATAACAATGGAAGATTGAAGGCAAGCTAGCTGCCCATATGAAAACCATGGAAAAGTGGGGCTTTGGACTTTCCAAAAAAAATCCTCTTGGCAATTGGCCAGTACTTAAAAACCAGTGGACTGAAAACTCCATTTAAGAATTGTGTTCCTGGATGCGACTTTTCTAGAGGATTTATGCGACGCCACATAGGAGGAACCACAAGCGGAAGAAATTGATCGTAAAAGAAATGTCGTCCCGTTCATTATTTCAACTTACTTCAAAATCGTCAACGAAGTTACCATGGGTATTTCACCTTCACGTATCTATAATTTCGCCGAGAGAAGTTTTTTTTGGATCCATCCCGAGTGAAAGTGGTTGGAAAAAAGGATCCGCGGCCCATCGGGTTACTACAGAACCGGGAAGAGAGAATGTTTCCGTCTTACTCGGTGGAAGTGCAGTAGGGGACAAGTTGTCCCCACTGATTATTTTCAAAGGGAAAAATGTGTGGGATTCTTGGACAGCCAACAGTGGAAACGATCACGTTTGAAAACTATTTCTCTAGCGTGTGTTTTTGAAAGCGATTCTTGGTTTACTACGGGCACACATCACATATAGTATGTCGCATCAACTAATTGATAAAGCCTTTCAAGAACAAGTGGTTATATAAAAGCCATTTGCTCCTGCCGATGGATTTAGCTGTGTTTAAACCACTAAAAATGAGTTACAATAAAGCGGTCATAGCATGGCAGCAGAAGCATTATAGGGTTAAAATGCCGGAATCAGTTTTTTCTACCATTATCTCTCGGGTGTGGAATGATATGGATCGAGCTATATTGGAGAGTGGATTCACTAAATCTTAAATTTATCCGTTTTTCCATCAGGTGATTCTCATCGAGAAATACGATGTAGGTGCTTGGAGAAGATTTCAGAAGCCACAGGATGTGAACGCTGTCAATAAGCTAGTTAATATCGAAAATCAAGATCCATGCCCTACACAATCACAAAAAATATGCCGTCGGTTCGCGATACTTCTAGTAGGTGATCTATCCATAGATTTGACGAAAACGAAAAACGGTCGAACCGTGGATCGAGCAAAGCAGATTCTCTGAAGCCATTGTCTTCCGTGAATACAGATCATGCAGCTACGTCAAAACCTGATAAGTCTTTCGAAGAGATTCTTCTCAAACATATAAAGCAACAACCATCTAATCGAGGCCAGATAAGGAAGAAAATATGTGCCGACGTTGATGGAGGTCATCGATGGAGGTTCTTAAACGTTTAAGGAAGAATGAAGCAGAGCATAAGCTGAAGGCAGATAAGAAAGATAAATCTGCTAAAAAACGCAAGAATTTCCTTAGAAGGTAAAATCTTTGACCTATGTCAATTATGTTCGATTGAATAAAATAAAGTTATTGTTGTTTCCTTACATTGTTGAGTTTTAAGCAATCATTCCGAAAATTAATACTATTTTTTAGGGAAAAACTTTATTATGATTATTTTTTTCACTTGCCCCACATGTGGGGTAAGTGAAAATTTTGAACACGTTTCCTAAACATTGATCCTATTTTTTCATACACTTTCAAATAAATATCAAACACGTATGCCAACATAGAATTGTTGGAATATAATAATCATGACGAAGTCACCTGGATTTATTTTCACATGATTATGTTAACACGCAACAAACATTAACTACACGATTTTCTTTACCCACTTGCCCCACTGTACCTTACAGCAAATGTTTCGGAATAACTCCTCCTTTTACTTTCTTTACCAACCTCAAACGTTTTTCGAAACTGTCACATCCTACCATATTTTCTAGATAACTATCTTGAACTGGTCCAAATTCAAGATTTTGTAGTTCTCCAGTTTGCATGCCAATGTAGGACCAAACGAAAAAATCCAATGGATTCATATCCGGATATCTGGAAGGCCATTCATTCTTCGCCAAGAAACCCGTCAAATTATCCCTACACCCGGCCCGAACAATATTCCCCGTGTGAGCTGACGCGACATCTTGCTGAAATACATAATGATCATCTCCATAGAGCTGTCGTAGGCTGGGAGCAACAATATTCTCCAAAACTTCTGTTTCATAATACACGGCGTTAACTTTCACCTCTTTATCGATGAAAATCAACAGTAGTTTACCTCGCTTGCGAATCGCGCCCCAAACCATCACCGAAGCTGAACTTTGAAATCGAGGTCAGGAAATTATCCGTACGATTTTCATACGATCGGAACTATGAACCACAATGCAAGGGTCCAAGACTCATTCCATACGAAATCGTATCTTCTGTTTGGATGGTTCGGAAACGCCATGAACCTTCCTTTTTTTAAAAGCCTTGAATCCAAGCTCACGTCGTGTGATATTATAGGCCGATCCGTAGGAAATGTCCAGCTCTGAAGCCATTTTCCGTTATGAATTGTCCTTTGCGGCGGATTCGCTCTAATACGATTCTGATGTTTCGCTGTGTCCGTACCGAACGTGGATGTCCGGAACTTTTCCTGTCCTCCAAAGAGGACGTCTCCTGGATCGCCCCAGGGCGGTCGCCACGTAAAATCGTTCCACTAGAATTTCCCTAAATTGCTTCATCGCGCGAGTTAGCAACCAAGTTACTCAGCTGCAATGCTGACCTGGCATTTCACCTTGGAACGGCAACGAGGACTTAAAAAAACGGGTACCAACAATCTTGCTAAACTGGGCATTTTCATCGACGGCGGCGACGAACGGAATTTGGACGATGGCACCATCGCGAGGATTGCGGAGTCAGCAGCTTGAACTGTAGTTAGGGTTTAATTTATAAGAAATAAACATAATTGGTTTGACAACGATTGTTTAGCGTTGCTTTCATCTGATATACAACTGGCCTTTGCACACAAGGAGCAATTGGCTTCAGTATTTCTGGATATTAAGGACGCATTTGATTCAGTTTCCATAGATATACAGGCAGATAGTCTGCACAGTAGTGGTTTGCCAGGAATTTTAAATCATTTTTTGTATAATTTACTGTCAGAAAAACAAATGACCTTCAATCTAGGCCAACTGACAACTTCCAGAATTAGCTTCATGGGCTTACCCCAAGGCTCATGTTTAAGTCCCTTACTTTATAATTTTTATGTTAAAGATATTGATAACTGCTTGGAAAATAGATGCACGCTAACACAACTTGCAGACGATGCTGTGATCTCCTTTAAAGGTCCACGTGCGGAAATCTTGCAAAGATCATTGCAAAATTCCCTAAATAATCGGTCCATCTGGGACAGAAATTTGGGGATCGAGTTTTCACCGCATAAAACCGAATTGGTAGTGTTTACTAGATAGCTTCGAAAGTTGGGAAGAGACATTACCCAATCTTTGACCTTCAAATACCTTGGAGTCATGTTTGATTCAAAATACACTTGGAGTGCTCTCACATTTACGTATTTGAAACAGAAATGTCATCAAAGGAACAATTTTCTAAGATCAATTTCCGGGACATGGTGGGGTGCTCACCCGGAAGACCTCATTAAACTCTATAAAACAACTATTCTTTCAGTTCTCGAATATGGCTCTTTTTGTTTCCTCTCGGCAAGAAACAGCCACCTCATTAAATTGGAACGCATTCAATATCGTTGTTTACGTATTGCCCTTGGCTGTCTGCATTCAACGCATAATATGAGCCTGGAGGTTCTGGCAGGAGTGAAACCCTTACAGAACCGCTTCTGGGAGCTCTCATCTAGAATACTGATCAAGTGTGGAATCAGTAACAACCTTGTGATTGAAAACTTCGAAGAAATGCTCGAATTGAGTACCCAGTCTAGATTCTTACGAATCTATATTAACTATATGTCATCCGATATTAGTCTTCCATGCTATAACCCTCCTAGTGTTCGCTTCCCTTATCACAGTTCCTCCATTGATTATGATCTCTCCATGAAACAGGCTATTCAAGGAGTTCCAGATCAACTTCGACCTATTTTAATTCCCCATATTTTTATTGAAAAGTACCAACATGTCAATTGCAAAAGAAGAATTTTCACTGATGAGTCACACATTGATGGATCCACTGGATTCGGTATCTACTATGAATACTCATCTCCCTTTCGGAAACTTCAGGAACCTTGTTCCATATATGTTGCTGAGCTGGTAGCAATCAATTTCGCATTGGGGATAATTTTCGACATGCCCATAGACCATTATTTCATCTTCTCGGATAGTCTCAGTTCTATTGAGGCCCTCCAGTCGATGAAAACAGTGAAGCACTCATCTTACTTTCTTTCAAAAATAAGGGAGCAGATGTGTGCGTTGGTCGAAAGATCATTTAGGATTACCTTTGTATGGGTCCCCTCACATTGCTCAATTCCAGGCAATGAGAAGGCGGACTCTCTAGCAAAGGTGGGCGCAAAAGAAGGCGAGATTTTTGAAAGAAGAATTTCACATGATGAATTTTTCCCATTAGTACGTCAGAGTTCTCTTCAAAGTTGGCAAAACGATTGGACAAGTAATTCTCTTGGGCGGTGGTTACATTCCATTATTCCAAATGTTTCGTCGAGATCGTGGTTCAAAGGTCTGGATGTAAGTCGCGGTTTCATTCGTGTGATGTCAAGACTTATGTCCAACCACTACTCGCTAGACGCACATCTCTACAGAATTAACCTCGTCGATAGCAACATATGTAGGTGCGGAACCGGTTATGATGACATCGATCACGCAGTTTGGTATTGCCCGGATAATGATGCCTCCAGAGCACGACTATTGAATACCCTAGTGGCCCGAGGTAGACAACCCTTCCGCGAGGTAAGAGATGTTTTGGGAATGCGTGATCTCCCCTACATGCAAGCGATCTACGAATTCCTTTGTTTGTCTGACCTCAATGTGTAATGTCATCACCCCCTCCCCTCCACGCTAGTAAATTCCCCGCCATTGTGTCCCAGCTATACTTTCCTCTTGTTTCCGTGCTACTTGTACCTGCCCAGCAAGCTATTGGTCAACCATCTGCGCCTAGCTCCTGAAATGAGCTATAGGAACCGAGGACTTGATTGCAGCCGCAGCCATGAGCAGCAATTATTAACTTAAATAAGTTACCTGCCTAGTCCCTTCCAAGCGATAATGTGACCCATTAACCTCGAGCCAGCCACGAGTAATTGGTGCCCCGCTTACTAACACCATAAAGCAAATCATTGTAAATAACAAAATTGAATATCGGGTCCGCAAAGTGTCACACACGTCTGAGCCTTACAAATAAACGAACTAAGTAAAAAAAAATTGGTTTGACCGCGAACGAAGGTTGTTTTTTTTTTAAAGTTTATCACGTCCGGGAGAACTTAACTCGTGTAACAAACAAAAAACAACTGACCGAAAATGATTATCACGCGCATGTGTCAGTATATACATGCAAGTAAAATTATCACAAACACATGTGCAAAATATACGCATAGCATGTCTTTTACACGCGCATGCAAAAGTGTATCCGATTCTTTTGATCACGGTGTACAATCATTCCGTTGAGTAAGCTCGAATTTAATCGATTTCCGCTTGGATGGCAAAGCAATCAACCGATGAGGTTATTACTCGAAAGAATCGTCGTCAGGTCGTCAGTACATGAAAACATAAATTTTAAGGACTTAACTGTACTGCAAAAATCGTTGGCGAATAGAAAAACCCAATTTAATCCACCGATGGTGAGACTGAACACTTCCTACACTTCACTAGATATTTCATATATTCAGAGCATAGTACAGCATTTTCCGACCATTTACAATCCTAGGTTGTCTATTGTAGAGACGATGAAAGCACCAGAAGAGCTGCCTTGGGAAGGAGAGGCTCTTCAGCCATCGATCTCTTTGCATAAAACCTGGCCAGGTCCTTATGATCAGCAAGGGATGGGAGAGAAGTGTTGATTAGATGTCTACTTAAGAAAATGTTGAGAACCATGCTACCTTCATAGACATCTGGAGTTGTAAGTTGGATGGGATTGTCCGGGAGGTTTTTTTTTTGGCGAGAAAGCATATGTATATTTATATGTTTTTAGGCCGTTGGGAGTAACGAAAGTAACAAAGTTAATGCACTCCTTTGTTGTCCGCTTTTCTGGGTTAGTACACAGGCGTATCCCACTTGTATGCAGGCTCCAAAGCCAAGGATGTAGTGCCTTTTCTCGCGTGATTTTGTCTGTCGGTTGCAACATGAGCACTGACTCTTGACCTAGCCTTTTATGGCTTATGGTTATAGCGCCATTACTCGCTTTCTGAAAAGAGAACAGGACGCGCCGACACAGAGTCATTTGCTGACGTACATACACATACAAACAAACACTCTCTCTCTCTCTCTCTCTCTCTCTCTCTCTCACACACACACACACACACACACACACACACACACACACACACACACACACACACACACATGCGCATACACGCTCTACACATATTCAAGGTTTACAAATTGCAATTTGTTTTAAATTGAATCAAACGGTCAAAACATGTATGTGCGATTAAAGGAATTCCCCCCCTGCATAACCATCCGTTACGCGAGGTAAAACTATTCTGGTATCATAAAAATTAAAAAAATACTTAGCTGAATTTCAACCAGCCTCGAGCAATACCCATAACCACCAGCTGAAGACTGCACGTGTAGCGTTTACTCCATACACTTTCTAAATAATCCGACAAATAAATTGAATGCACTCCTTTGTTGTCCGGTTGATAAGCTAACGCTTTTCTGCAATCGATAACATACATCTGGTTCCTGATTTTTTTCTTTCTCAAAGTCACTTTAGTGTTTTTGAGTGTCCTTTTTGTACTTAATCAGTGACGTCCATATCCTCAGTGTGGTAAAGAGAGATTTACAATTTTCCACACACTCTTCCTACCTCAACGAGAGCTCTTCTC
The DNA here is from genome assembly GCA_024533555.2 of Aedes koreicus. Taxonomy (NCBI): domain Eukaryota; kingdom Metazoa; phylum Arthropoda; class Insecta; order Diptera; family Culicidae; genus Aedes; species Aedes koreicus. Next base: position 141,361 of record JAHHFK020004181.1, read on the forward strand.
TCTTGTTTAAATTCACCCCCGCGTTTGCTTGCGGGTAGCGCATGTGAGTGTAAAAAATGGTTTCTATTCACACAACACTCGATCGCTCTAGAGTGAGAAGAAGAGCTCTCAAATTCACAAAAGTGAATGCAGATAAATTCACTGACGCGTGCGCCTCAGTGAGCTCACTGGCGTGGGGTCTTCTGCTAATATATAGCAGTGATTGCAAATTCGTTTTGGCGCTACATAGCAAAGGAAGAAAGAAGAATGTTTCATCCCGCTTCCTCTTTTTGGACATTTTTTACAAATCCGACGAAGTTTTCACCATCAGCCGCACCAGCGAATCACAGAGAGAGCACTGGGGAGTTCTTACCCAAGTGCACGCGGCAGCGATCGCAGGCGAGAGCACGTGGGTGAAGACAGATAAGAGCACGTGAGAGCGGTCGTTTTAAAGAGAGAGTGATTCACTCACTCCAAGCCATCCCCTCACTGGCGCACAATTTCACTCTGTCTATTTACCACCGAATAAAAGAGCACTTTTGATTATCTGCGGTGAGTTATGGTTGTATCCTCTGTGAAGGTACACATCTCACTCGCTGGCGTAACATTAGTGCGAAATGCCATCTCTGTACTTAACTGATTTTTCATCATGATTAAAACTTCCTTTCTTTACCCGGTGTCTCTACTAGCATTTTCTGTCTTAACATGAGTGTCACTGTCAAAAAATATGGCAAGTGGAGACACATATGTTACTTGTTAAGACGGACCTGATCAAACATATTTTTGGAAAGAAATGTTAGGCTTTGAAGCGACCTATTTTTTAAAGAACGTGACGAATTCAAAAACAATGCTGCAAATATTGTCAATTGATTAAGCTTGTTTTGAGAGAATCATCCATCCACTAGTTCCAACCTGTGATACCCGAACTTATTGTCAGTGCAAACCTCAACACAATACGAGTTACAAATAAAACCATACACACTGACTTTCAAAACAAAACAAGCCGATCCAATTTTGATACCCGATCCAGTTTGGAACTGAATCAAAAACGAATTCGCTATTAGATTCGACTCTTCGATTCAATTCACTTCCTAATCAATGGGAAACCTTCTGTGATAAATACAATAAAATTTATGAAAAAAGAAATGACAGTAAGTCTTCACCAGATATTTCATATATTCAGTCTATAAAACCGTCGATTTTGATTGTCGATATGGATTCAAGATGCTAAATAAGTACGTATTCGTTGAAAATTGTGCAGTTATAGTAAATGGAGACTTTGTGTAATATTTTAATATACTCGTTGCAATCCAAAACCGGACAAGACCACTCACGCCAATCGATCCTGCTATAAATCTATAGAGTCTCATAATGCCGCATCTGGTGCGCTGTATGGCGCATCCGATGCACTATACAACGCACCAGATGTGACACGATAGAATCCAAGCAGCATCGATTGGTGCGGTTTTGAACTGCAACGAGTATATTTTCATCTCACAACTTATTTGTTCTCAGGTGTTGTTTTGGACATATCTTCATGAGGAATTGTCCAATCATAATTTTTACAGGATTTTCAAGGACATTGTAGCTTTGATTTCACACCAAAAGAATTAAAATCGATACATAAACAACTCAGTATCTAATAATAGACTGAACTGTTGGGTTACTATTATAATACGTCGTAAAATACTGTTTCGTTCATATTTCCGTAACGAAATGTCCGAATGAAAAATAATACCAATAATAATAATAATAATAGCATACAATGGGAATGTTGCAGCGCAGACAGACGTTCGACTTCATCTAATTTACCTGTGTAAAAACATGGCTTCCCTTAAGATATCAAGTAGCAATAATGGAGGCATGATTGTACTTGCCACACTATCAGAGGGGCTATTCATAAACCACGTAGACTTTTCTGGGGGGAGGGTGGTTTGATCAAAGTCTACGCTGCATACAAAATTTCAAAGAATTTTTAATGTTTTGAATGGAGAAAAGTCTACGAGGGGTGCGGCCCCTTTTCAAAAGTGAGTTATGAACGGCCCATACTAATGCAAAAATGGTACTTGACATCGAGAGCTTTCAATCAATAACTGTGATAAAAAGGAGAAGAAGAATACGAAGAATAAGAGGTCAAAAATTCAAAAAAGGAATAATACAAATGTAAAGCCACAAGACGATTCTCTCGTAATAACTTAACATGTTCGTTTTTGTACATGCCGCAGTTTATTGTAATCACATATTAGCTTCAGTAAAATCACTGATAAAAGCAATAGCACGTTCGTCTCAAAAAGCTTGTTTTGTTAGTTTTCGTTTTCCGATATGCAGTATAAGGTTACCGTTTCGTTTCACAATATTATACCTATCTAAAAATGTAACTTCTGTGCAAATCTACTCAAAAGGCAATTCTTCGAGTTTTGAGATTCCTGGAATGATTCTTTGTTGGGTGTAGCTGTCGCCGATGATAGGACAGATGAAAAGTTGTACCGTTTTTACTCAGATCACAGAAATTGTTTCCTTTTGGTTGTGCAGTTTAATTTTTCACCCGTGCATTAACGTCTAAAAGATGGACTATTTGCTAATTGCATTTAAGCTTAACAAAAAAGAAATATTATGGACTGAAGGCTAAGCTTTAAATCCTTAATTCTAAACAATATCGATGCAACTTATACAACACTACTATAATAACATTTAAACTTCAAAGGTAGCGATCAATTTAAAGCTAAAACATTTCAGAATTTGGAAGCCAAAATTGGATAATAATCAAATCGTAACGTTTGAGAAGCAGCTTAGCTAATATGTTGAGCAATTGTTTTGTAAGGCTCTATGATATTGCAGCAAATTTAATTGACTAAAGCTATAACATCTACACTGTTTTCGACGGTGGTTTGTATCATGTAGGTGGTGAGATCATGCTGTTTACGGGACGATTGTCACCAATGTCCATTCAATTTTCATAAATTTTCTGGATTGTGGCGCTGAAGAACGCTGTTGATTTTCAGTCGCAATGGCGATAGGTCAATTTTGGCGAATCGTGGTAACGATCCGAAACGTTTGCTATTTCCCGCTGATTGGGGTTCTCCACCTTTGCGGGAGGAGTTTTTCTCCTGATATTTACTGGGGGAAGTTGAAACTCCACGTGCGATAGTTGCGTACTTTTTATAAAGTCTTGGAGTCGTCTCTGGAGGATTGTTCTCACTGTTCTTTATAGGAGATCCGTCTGTTATCACTATTATCGGGTGTGCTGAAGCACCTCGTTCAGAACTAACACTATTGGGGTTTATTCGGGGCTTGTTGCATGGTAGTTTTTGAGCTGATTTACTCATTCGTGGGATCGTTGATATGTTCTGTGGAGATGCTTTGCGGTGGCTAGTTTTGGGTGAGGTTGTATGATGATTTTCCAAACTTTTCGAATTTGAAGTTTTAATATTTGCTTCCTTACAATATTGACTTGAAGATGGCGTATTGATGGACTCGGTTTTTTTCGGTGATCGGAAATCCTCATTGGGATAGTATGAAGCTATTTTGTCATCTACCAAATTCCTGTGCTTGTTGGAACTAATGCAGGCACTACTAGTGTTACTGTAAGTGCTGCTTACTCCGCTCGAAGTCGAACTAGAGCGACTTGCATCTTCCTTTTCTTTTCTTCCACCATCCATATTCATATAGATAGATTCATCATTGCATGTTTCACTAGCACTTCTAGTCCTCAGCTCTACACATTGCAACTTGTTTCGATCGAAACCGGTTCCTGGAGCTCCCATTTCGCAGTAACCCTCGGGACTTCCTATAATAGGAAGGTTTTCCTTGACAGACATAACGCAGTTCCATCCTGCAAGATTAACCGTCGACGTATTGCTCAACATGTTGAAATTATCAATGATGTTTTCCGACACATTCATTTCTTCTCTGCTCTGTTGTTCATCTGCTATTATTATGTTCGCTAGTGGTTCTTCGATTGAAGAACATTTCGATACATTCAAAGATTCAGATGAAGCAACGCAGTTTCTTTCAAGGAAGTCGTTTTCGTGCAGAATGAAGAATTCCGAGCTGCATGATCCAACATTGGAAATGTTATCTGTTGAGCCATTGCCGCTTAATCCATCCGCCTTCAGAGCACTGAGATCTGGACTTGAAAAGCTATTTCGCTTGTTTTCCGCGAATCGCAAATGAGCCACTTTATCACGGTATACAACTTTCTGACTTGATGCTTCTGTTGCTGTTTTCTTCGTAGAAACACTGTCTGATTTCAGATGTTTATTATCATCACCTCCGGTGCTGGCGGATCCACTGTTTGTCCTCCGACGGCTGAACATTGATTCAAAGAGTAGCCAATGCTTTTTCTTTTTCAAATAATCAGATTCTGGTGTGGTGAACGAACGCTGCAATTCAAAATCATTGGTGTGGGATCTTGGGCGAGGTGGGAGCGGAGGAGGTTCAGCATTATCGATGGCTTCTGTCATCGCTTCAAAACTTCTAAAATAATTTATAGAGCTGGTTAGCCATAACTTAAAATTGAAAATAATCAGTTCATTACATACCTCTCAGCTTGTTCCTTAATATCTGCAAGTTTCATTTCCTCATAAATGCCGGATGCGATCGAAGTACGTGATATGCGAGATCCATTCGCAAGTGTTGGTTTGTTGGGATCAACAATTTCCTCATAAATGCCAGACATCCCAGATATTCTGCGAGCTACGCTAATATGCGATTGGTCGGGAAGATTTGGCAATGGTCCAAGTATATCGTATACATCGGCCATGTTTTGAGTGAAATCGAGGTTCTGATATAGTCCCATGTCGTTATTGGAAGTGCTTGGTTGTATTTCGTTCCGAATCTCATGAATCGGTGTTCGGCTGGCCCGTCGAAGCTGCAGGATCTCCTGCCGGTAAATCTCCAGATTTCTGATTGATTTCTTCATCCAACGTAGGTGACGTTCACACAATAACTGCGATGGTAGCGCAAAGTACGCGCAGCACCTTTTGCGATTGTTCTTCCAAAATAGACCATACGAATGGGCTCGCGTACGTGATGTAGCCATTTGAACGGTCAGACCGGGAATATTGATGCGCACGATCAGATCAGTGCTCTCGTCGCTAGGGGATTTGAAGAATGAAATTTTGATATAGCACGGAAAGCATTTAACGGCTTCGACACGAACGAAATACCGCGTCCAGGACTAGAAAAAAAAGAAAAGAGAAAGATATTCGATACTCATTAAACCTGTTCATCAAAACATTACTAACGTTTCATATTCAACGGACCAACCAAGATTATGCGTTAAGTTGAGCCTCTGGAATTTTTTTTAGTAAAACGGAGAAAAAATTTGTGGTGCTTCAGTTGCTGCCACTCGTTTGTCAATAGTGCATTTTAGAGGCTAAATAATAAATTTTTCATAAAGTGCATTGCTCTAACATTCATATATATGACGAGATTTGACTTCCATTCGCCGTAAGACTCGCCGTGGGATCGATCTTCTATTATATATAAAGGGTGTCCACGATGAAATTGCCACACACAAAATTGATTCGCAAAATTTGAGTTTTCATCCGATTGCCATCAAATTTTCAGGGATTGAGAAATAACTATTAAACTTCATTTTACCACTTTACTCGTATTTTATTTACAGTCCATACGCAAATGCCCGCACCTTGGCCTTAACCCCGGCCATAAGATTCTGCACAACCTGTGAATCAACCGTTTTTTGCATGTAAACCCATACTTTCTTCAGTTCCTCGACTGTCTTCACTACCTTAGGTCGTTTAAGAAGGTGCTGCTTCATAATCGCCCAGTACTTCTCGATGGGGCGGAGCTTCGGAGTGTTGGGAGGGTTGAACATTTTCGGCACGAAATTGACCTTATTGTCCGCATACCACTTCAGCACGTCCTTGGAGTAGTGGCATGAGGCCAAATCCGGCCAGAAGATTGTTGGGACGTTGTGGGCCTTCAGGAGAGGAAGCAGCCGCTTCTGGAGGCACTCTTTTATGTACACCTGTCCGTTCATCGTGTCCTGGGTCACGAAAGGTGCACTCCGCTTCCCGCACGTGCAGATGGCTTGCCAAACCAGGAATTTCTTCGCAAATTTGGACATCTTCTGAGTGCGGACATGCTCCGGAACGCTGAACTTATCCTTGGCCGTGAAAAACAGGTTGCCGGGGATCTGTTTGAAGTCGGCCTTCACATATGTTTCATCGTCCATGATGCAGCATTCAACTTTCGTCAGCATGTTGAGGTACAACTTCCTGGCACGGGTTTTGGCGGACTTGTTCTGCTTCTTGTCGCGATTAGGGGCCTTTTGTACCTTGAACGTTCGAAGCCCAGCCTTAGTTTTGGCCTTCTGGACAAAACTTCGGCTTAGGTGCAGCTTCTTAGCCACATCCCGAACGGAGGCGTTCGGATTTCGGTTGAAGGCCCCAACTACGCGGTTGTGATTTTTGGTGTTGTACGGAATACTTTTTCCTTCACTTCTGGGCTTCCGATCGGTGGTCAACCGTTCCTCGAACCGCTTAATCACTCGCGACACAGTGGAATCCGCGAGTTTTGATCACAGGACTTTAAAACTTGCAGGATGTAAATAATGCACTATGAACTAAATCCACCCAAATTTTCATTAAATTCTACCCAACGGTTAAAAAGTTAGAGCAATTTCATAGTGTGGCAATTTCATCGTGGACACCCTTTATATGAAAGTTAGTATTGGGATGGCCAACAATTGCCGAACCCGATTGCCTAATTCCTTGTTGGCCGAACCCAGCGGCGCAAAGCTTGTTTGCTTGCTGTCATTTTGAAAGCACAGACTTAGTGTTTGCTGTCCCAGAATTGATACGTTGCGTATGCATTTGGGTGAATATGACAGTTTTCCCTAAGGTTTCCTGTCAAATTTACGTCAGAGTAACGCAAACGGATATACAGTGGGCAAGCCTTGAGAGAAGTTTATACCTGCGATCGGCAATTTCTATCTCTATACATTCTACGTTCAAACAGTTAACATACGTCAAATAAAATAAGTTTCTTTTCTTTATCACATCTAAATTCACGTGTCATTATTTAACCTGGCTGGACAGGTCGAATGGGAAACAGAGTCCATGCTCAGCGCCAGGGGTTACGGACACCGGAACAGATTCAGAATCGGATCACGAGCATCGGTAGGATGAAACCACGGAGATTGACAACGCCTTGTACGAGAATGCGTCTGAAGAGGAATCGTTGTTTGGAGGTTTCCCTCTGGACGAGCTTGCAAGGCGTTCAACGTGGTTAAACGAAGGTGTTGATCCGAAAAGACAGAAGAGATCTTTGCATTCGGTGATATTACGTCCAAGGAGTTAGAACCAAGCAGCTTCAAGGAAGTCAAGGGTCCTCCCTTAGCTCAGTCGGTAAAGGCGCGGCTACAAAGCAACACCATGCTGGAGGTGGCTGGGTTCGATTCCCGGTCTGGTCTAGGAATTTTTCGTTAAGGAAAATTTCTCGACTCCCTGGGCATAGCGTATGATTGTACTTGCCACACAATCATACTAATGCAAAAATGATACTTGGCATCGAGAGCTCTCAATTAATAACTGTGGAAGTGCATTTAGAACACTAAGTTGAGAGCAAGCAATAAGCTAATTGTGAATGCAATAAGCTTGAAACGCTAAGAAGAAGAAGAAGCTTCAATGAAGTGGTCAGCTCCAAGCAACGTGGCGAGTGGAAACGTGAAGCTGAAATTTAATCACATGCTACGAGCGAAACGTGGAAACTGAAGTTACCTGAAGGTCGGAAGCATGTCGGATGTCGATGGGTGTATAAACTGAAGCGAAATGCAACTAGCGAAGTGATGAAATACAAGCTTGGTGCGGTTAGTGGCTCAGGGGTTTAGCAAAAAGTACGGACAGGGCTACGACGAGATGTATGCCCCTGTGACGAAGCAAACTACGCTGAGGACTGTGCAAGCCGTTGCGAGCAAGCGAAACCTGACACTTAAGCATTACGACGAGAAGATGGCGAGCTGTACGGGGAACTTGACGTGGAACTGTATGGGAAGCCGCCAACTGGATTCGAAGACAAAGGCAGGGACACATTGGTCTGTCGCTTGACAATCTACGGGTCTACGGGTTGGAGCTATCAGCCCTGGAACCACCGGCTACATCCTGCGGGTTGGGTTTCGAATAGGTTAATGCTAATCCGTGCTTCTACACCAAGGTTGTCAGAGGTGTGAAAGTAATTCTCCTCATCGCGGTACACCCTGGAAATGTTAAGCTCCCCTTAACGGCTAAACGAACTACAGAGAAAGCGCCATACGACGCGTCGTCCGACAGGCAGCCTTAAGCGGTCTTGACATGAGGGAACAGGGACGATCCTGGGGAAGCTGTGCCCCCAGACGCCCGGACCCCGGTCCTGGCCCTGGCTTTTCTCGATCGGAGGAAGGACCATACGACGTGAGGTTCGGCAGGTACCGTAAGTGGTCGGACAGGGAGATCGCGGACGATCTGGAAGGCGAACCATCAGACGTCCCGGTTTAGATCCAGGATCATCTCGAATGAATCAGCGTCAGGTCACAGGAGCTAACGACTAAAGACTAATGTTGTTAGACATAGTGGGTGCGTAATGCACAATAGCCCCCTCCCTGAAGTAATACCGGTGGGTATAAAACTAAAGTCGATGAGTTGGCGTCCTCATCCCCACACCTTGAGTTCTAGACATAATCGTCAAAAGGTCGAAAGCAACAATTGTAAACAATGACTTAAAACGTAAATTTCTTAAAAATGCCAGGTTGCTAACATCTATATCTACTACCGAAGGTAATAGCTCCCTATATCTGTTTCTGGTTCTATTTTGTTTGTGGGAGCAAGCAGATCCCAGAAAAATGCGCTAGAGGTCATTGTTTACAAATGTTACTTTCGAACTCTTGACTATTTTGTCTAGAGTTCTCCAGGTGTCTGTTTGCAAACAGCAAGGTTGTCAACGGGAAGCGCGTCTGCTAGCTCATTTATATGGACGACATTCTGGTTGGCAGCGAGAGCAATTCAAAAATAGAGGAGATCTACAGTGCTCTGAGATAGGAGTTCGAGAAGACTGTTCTTGGTGTTTTGAACTACTTTCTGGGTCTGGAAGTTTCCAGACTGGACGGGAAGTACAGCATCACTATTGAAGGCTACAATGACGCTGAGCGTTTTGGATTTCGTTGGATAAGTTGCGAAGACTCCAATGGAGGAGGGTTTCTCGAAAGTTGACTGTTCGAGTCGACTTCATGAGGATAGCACGAAATACTGAAGTCTTGTTGGGGCTCTACTGAATATTGCCGTATGTGCAAGGTCGGATATTTTAGTGAGTGCTTTAATCTTGAGAAGGAGTGCAAGCGCACCCCAGAAGGCGGATTGGGTTGCGGTCAAACGAGTGGTCCGGTACTTAAAGGCGACGGTGTTAAAGAAAAATAAACCTTTTTCTTTGGTTATGGTTTTAAGGATAATTTATTTGTACTAAATAATTCGTACATTGTCGATATGGGTATGAATATTCCTATAGGAACTGTAACAGGTCCAACGTTTTCACTTTCCGCTTTTTGCGCATCTTCCCGCTGTAGATCGTTCGGTCTGGTACGATCTATTGTCATGTGAGATTCCTTCTCACACAACCGATGCTGATACCGTTCTGCTGTGGAAATCGATGTGATGCTTGAAATTGATTAATGGCGAATTGCCCACTGCGACTTTTCCGTCTACAGTGACGGCCACAAGTTTATTAACTAACAAAGGATTTGCGCTTGAACTATGGTGATCCGGATAAAAAGTTGGCGGGATGTTCTGACCCGGACTAAGCCGGAGATGTTCGAACAGGGAAGTCAGTTTTGTATGCTGGTGAGGCGGTGTCGTGGGCAAGTCGTTTACAGATCTGTGTGACTCTATCATCCATGGATTACGTTGCGTTAAGTGAAGGATGTCAAGAGGCGGTATGGCTTCGGAGGCTGTTGGAAGAATTCAGAAAAACCTTGACAGAACCTGTGGAAATGAAGGAGGACAACCAAAGTTGCATCAAGTTCGTCGAATCGGAAAGAAGTAGTCGTCGCTCGAAGCATATCGAGACAAGGGAGGGTTATACCCGGAAGTTGTGCAACGATAAGATTGTTCAGATGGTTTCCTGTACGACAGAAGAGATGGCAGCGGACATACATTTCAAGCCGTTTGGAAGGATCAAGTTGATGACATTTTCTTCGATGCTTGGTTTTGCTTCCCTATTGCCCATCGCAAAGCTTGTTTTTGCCGTCATTTCGAGAGCATAGGCAGGAATAATGAGAAGTTTTTACCTGCGATCGGCTATTTTCTATGATTATCGTTTCTAAAAATCAAACACTTGTGTAGTTCGATTAAAAGTCGCTCCATAGAGGTGGATTTTGATTTTAGGCAGCATGTAGAGTGAACAAAAAATATTAAAAAGCAGCCCATTGCAAGGAAGAAAACCTCAATTTTCTGCACAGAAAAACAAACGAAGCCAACACACATGCACGCGTGCGAGGCTTGAACATAATTTCAAGTTCACATGGTGGTGGTGAGCTCCGTTTTCGCAATGCTGGTTGCATATCTGTCCACTAGTATTTTTTGTCTTAATATTTCTATCACAGTTAAAAAATGGCAAGTGGCGACACGCGTGTTTGGTGTTGAGACGGATCCGTTCGGAAATATCAAGCAGGCATTTTTTCATTAAACGTGACGTAAGTCAATGTGCTTGGATCGTCGTCCCACGGTCGGTGAATTACACTGTTTGATGCATCCTTGATTGTCTTCAAGCACGATCACCGGGGCTGGAGTCATCACTGAAAAATCGTCTAGTAAAGACTGGACTCGGAAAAAATGAGACACACAAAAATGATCACCAAAAATTCATTTTACATCGGATACTTCTCAAATTAACAGGGATTAAATAACTATATATTAGCTATGTTTTGGCATAATTTATTTATTGAATTTTCTCCCACAAGCTGAATGCTCGTACATTTCTCTTAACACTGCTCATGAGATCTTGGGCGAGGCTTTGTCCATCTTCCTTACACAATTTCTCCCAGTTTTTCTTCAAAGCTTCATCGGTTTTGAATGTTTTTCCGCTTTTCTTCAACTTCTTCTTCATTATCTTCCAAAACTTTTCGATCGGACGAAGTTCTGGTGTATTTGACGGGTTCGCCTCCTTCGGGATCACATTAACGCCCTTCGCTTCGTACCAATCCATTACAGGCTTGGCGTAATGGCACGAAGCGAGAAGATCCGGCCAGAACAGCGTGGGACCACGGTGAGAGCGGAGGAAGGGCAGCAAGCGCTTCTGCAAGTATTCCTCTCGATAAATCTGCCCGTTTATAGTGCTGGTTGTAACGAACGGCTTGCTGTACCGTCCGCACTCGCCTGCCACAACAGGTACTTCTTCGTGAATTTGTCCATCTCTCTCTTCCGGAACTTTTCCGGAACCTCCATGCGGGACGTACCGACAAAAAACTCGAGGCCGGGGATTTGTTTGGTGTCCGCCTTGATATATGTCTCGTCGTCCATGACGAGACAGCCTGGCTTGACCAGCCACTCACGGTACAGCTTCCGCGCACGCAATTTGGCCACCGTGTTTTGCTTGTCAGTCCGGTTTGGCACCTTCCTGACCTTAAAAACACGCAGCCCAGCCCGCTTCATGGTCTGCTGGACGAACCACTTCTACGAATTTACCTTTTTGGCCACGTCTCGGGTGGAAAGGTTCGGGTTATTCTTAAAGTACTGCCTTATCTTCCGTGCCTTCTCTGGGTATTCCGTTTTCGGTTTTCGGCCGCTTCCAGTGCGCCGCTCGATGGTCTTCGTCTCCTGGAACATCTTCACAACGCGGGACACGGTGGAATGGTGGATTCCAAGCCTTTTGCCGATCCATCTGTGCGACTGACCAGGATTATCGATCACCGCGTCCAAGATTTGCTGGCGTAGCTCTTCTTGTTTCGAATGCATCTTGAAAACTACTTGACAGATCGCGATAAAATTTTGCATACATAAACATAACATTTCTAAACTAGTATTACTCAAAATTTCATTAATTTTTACTCACGCGATAAAAAGTTACACCCAAAACAAAGTGTCGCATTTTTTCCGAGTCCAATCTTTAGTACTTCCTGAGCCAAAAAATATATTCATTTCCTTCATGACTATCCACCCGCTGGTTGGGATAAATGGGGTTCCAAGCAGTGAGTCAATTTTAAAGCGCTTTTTTTTATTTTTTGTTGTCCCCAGGTGTTGCCGGGTGCGGCGGTGGGGTGGTGGGGGGGAAGGAAAGAAAAGGTTGGTGGTGGGGTGGGGTCGTTTTTTTCTTTTTTTTTTATTTTTTTTTTTTTAAATAAAATAATAATAAAATTAAAAAAAATAAATATATATTATTTTTTTATTATTAATTAACAACAGAACAACATCATGTCGTTATGATTTTTTTTGGGGGGAAAAAAAAAAAAAAAAAAAAAAAATAATATAATTTTTTTTTATGGGGGGGGGGGGGTTAAAAAAAAAACTATACACTTATCTTAACTACGTGCGTCAATTGCTCCAAAAACGGTGGAAAATCTCCAACGAAGTGCATTCCGCGTCAGTTAGAAGTCGAAAACTGATGCCACCCTACTGAAGATTCGCTGCAACCCGTGGATAGCGCTACTCAACCTTTAGTTGATGCAGCGAAAAGGAACACTCAACATAAAATTGTTGCACATTGACCTTGGTTGGACATTGATGTTGATATGTTGCAGGATTTTTTCGCAGTCGATGCTTCCTTGTAGAGTATCTGCGACAGTTAAAGTTCTAGAAACATCTCTACGAACTCGCAGAGGCTCCATGTTGAGTAACGGGCAGCTACTTTCGTGGGGAATGGGTCCCTCCAAGTTAGTCTACGAAGCGCGAACCAAAAACAAAACGGCGTTGAATAGACTCGATTCGCTCGGTGCCATTATAATAACTCGGGCTCTAAACCGCTGAACAGTACTCCAGTGTAGAAAGGACGAGAGAATAATAGAGCAATTTTAGGCAGTGGATGTAGCCGAACTTCTTCACCATCTTGAAAACAAAACCAAGAGTTCTCGAAGCTTTACCAACAACATATGAAATATGTTGTGAGTCGTTAGTTCAGAATTCAGCTGAACACCGAGGTCTTTATCGCACTGCATTTGTTCGATGGTCGTGTCGAGAAGATTTTAGTTGAAAACAATTAGTTGTTTCTGCCGTGAAAAGGCTTTTGTTTTGATTAGCTGTGTTAATTTGACAGAATATTTAATACATATTCTTCATGATTTCTTCGCTGGTTCAACGGCGACTCAAATCACACCCGAAATCCTTTTGGAACTATGTTAATTAACAACGCAAGGAATCAGGCTTGCTATCTATGTTGTTTAATAGCGAAACCGCTGGAACTCAACATGAAATTTGCGATCTGTTCTCGGTAAAATTTGCTAGTGTGTTTGAAGACGAGACTTCCCGTTCATTCCATTTACTCTGCCGCCAGCAATGTTCCTTTATCAAATCAAAGGAAAGTTGAAAGGCTCGTTGATGTGGATTGTTTTTGAAACGATCTCGAACGCATCACTTCTTAAAACATCGTTAAAGCTCATATTGGTGGGGATCAATTCAAATCATTTTCTGGCCATCCGTGCCCCACGGAAACCTACTATAAACGGACCACTCCAAAGCCAAGTGAACGGATGTTCCAATAACTATGGCACCCATATTGCTGGGGTTGAATTGAAATAATGTTCTGGCCATTCGTGACCCCATGGGAACCTCCTCCGGAATAACCGTCCCAGGATCAAGTCAGCTGATTGTCATATGTCAATCACACACATTCCTGTGTACTCATTCCACGGCTTATTATCATTATTAGAACACAGTTCCAGAAATCAGCTTTCCTCGGAGATTGATGCTGTCCATCGGCCATATGAGACAGATTTGAGAAAGGGGTTAAGTTCTGAATCCAAAGCTGCTTCAATACTGATGTCCCAAAGTTTCAATATCCTACTATGAAAACATAACGAAATATCAGGTTTTGAAATCGAAAAAGGCAACTTTGTTTTCTGTTGGACACAAACGGTTAACTTGGGCAAGAGTTGCGGTACTGTAGCTGTCTAGAAGCTGAATTGCCCCTGCGTGAAAAGAAGAATGCTCATGGCTGGGACGGAGGATGCCGCTGTGGGTTGGAGTCCATGCAATGTCTGCTAGGTTGAAGTCTCCCAAAACAATCACTTCATAATTCAGGGCAGCGCTATCCGAAGCAGCAGAGGCAGATCGGCAATCAAGTCTCGAGTTTGATCCGAAGGAATGTACACCACACAGAGAAATACATAGTTGACGGCTTCCAAGCTGAATTGCTACCCAAACTTGTTCAACGGCGATCCAAGAGTCGTATTCAACTGCACTTGTATTCAGCCTAGAACCAATGCCGGTCGATTTCCTTTTTTTTTTTCTTTCGGTCGCAGTGGAATACTTGATAACCATCTCCAAAAACCTAACTTGATACAGATCGAGAAATTTACAAAGCACATCAAATTTGAACCTTTCAATATTACTCGCTTGGAACCTAGACCAATGCCTTTCCAACCACGAAGACAAATACCATCATAATCCTTCCTTTTTATCCCGTAATGGAGAAGATGGGTGTGGCCGGCACTGGAGGTTCTCATGCTTATCGACTCTGACTTCTGGTTGGAAAGCTGTTATTTGCAAAAAAAAAAGCTCTCCATGACAATCGGAATAGGAGTGATAGGCTAAGTCACACGACAAGTTGAAGTATGCAATCTAAGAAATACCGAAAACAACTAATATTAGTTGTCTTCGGTTGAATCCTCAGCTTTTCCATTCTATGCATCGGGGGTTTGGGAAGCTGCATTCTCCCAACAGAGCCGGGGAGTCCTTCAGCCTCCCTCTCCTATTACATAAGTTACAAAAGGTTGTCATTTGTAGCTTTTGTGTATTTTCTTTAAGTTGTGGACACAAAAGTAAAACAAATGTAGGAAAATTGTGAAAATGTATTTCCATATTGGAATACATATGAAAAATACGACGTTTGCCGGGTAAGCCTGATACACAATAAAAAAAAATTACCCTAAACATGTTAAGTTTTCCGGTAGACGATTTTCCGGGAAACTGCTATTAAGGAAAATGAAATTATGTTAAATAACGTGCACATTCCGGGAAATGCTATTAAGGAAAATGAAATTATGTTAAATAACGTGCAATCTTTCATGCACAAACCAATGAACAGTTGCTAATTGTAAAAAAGATCTAGGTATGCAATACAAAAATGAACACAACTCACCATCTTATTTAACTATTTCGCGCTATGATTTTTCTCTGAACAGTATTTTTGGGGTCTGACGTACTTATGCTGTACTGCGCTTTGCCTAGCACATTACTAATTATTTGCTTGCAAAATGGATAATTGCTAGCATTGCTAGCATGAAAGATATTAAAGTTTACAATAAGTTTGAAAGTATGTCAGGATAAATATTTTTCGATCGGAGAGCGACCAATTGAAAACTCAACCGGTTTTCACGTTTTTTCTGCTTGGCAGAACAAACTGTGTAAATATTTGATCAGAAATTATCACCAACACAATATGAAATGTAAATGGAGTGGCCACATTTTTCAACATCAACTGAGTTTCTCCGGGCTTCACGCTTTAAAAGCTAAGTGATAAACAATAGACGGATATGATTCATCCATAGATGCGACTTACCTTAAGGTGAGAATATTCCAGCTTCCGCTCGCGAATATCGAGCTTCACATCCATTAACATACTGATGACATTCTCCTCCATCTTGAGCTCGCGGGTAACTGCTGGATAGGTTTATTTTATGTAATCAAATCGAACGTACAGATCACGTCCACAAATCCATACATTCAATCGAACTGCACCGTACAGAACAAAAGACAAACAAAAAAAGTTTAATCGATCGTCGCTACATAGATGCACTTCTTATCACTTCTGCTCCTATACACTCCACACATGTCTGGCAGAGCTATAATTCTTGCGCTTCAGTGAACAGAAAATCTCACTTGTTTGTTTTAAAACCACCACTATATTGCTACATGCGAAAGTGATCATATCGATCGTACAACTTGTGCGACAATAGTCATTCAACCGATAAAAAAAAAAGTACAAAGATTATTTACCTATAGGCTCGACGGGTAGTAAATTATACGACTGAAGTGTGTGTCAGTACGACGCTACCTAACACAATATGTTTTTATCCAGTTTATAATCATCACATAAATATAAAGTTTTCTATCTCTCCATTTGTCTGGACTCACATAAAAGGTCTCCAACAAGTTAAATAAACTAACTGTTTTCAATATGAACAATCCAAATTCTATTCAGAATAGTTTCTACTACTTATAAAGTTTTACTACACGGACAAGTGATTAGATGTTTAACTCAAAATTTCCTACTAAATTAAATTTAAAATTCTTCATTCTGCTGCAAAATACTGAACTCAACTACCACACCCGTGAACGAAATGAAAATAAAATACATTCGCGTCTATCTTCAGACAAGTGACAGTTACTGATGAAATTTTCCTGTGGAGTGATGAGGCATATGTACGTCATCTGCCAGCAAGCTAAAACATTTGATCGACAATTGCTTTATGCAACAAGACTTTAACTCGATGTTTCGACATGATTGATAATGCCACATCGTGACACATCAGTGGGCGTCTCGTCTAAAAGAGCAAAACAACTCCGCCGTTTTCGCGCACAAAATGAGATGCACTAAACAAAATCGTCATCTTTTATCCGTCAGATTCCTCCAAACATTCACTTCGAAACATAAAAATCGTGTTTCAGAATGGCAATCTTTCGGAATGAACATCACAGAGAACAGACGTTCATCTTCGGTCTGCTACTTGTGTAAAACTTTAAACCTACATTTCAAATGTATGTCGTTATGCTCCTGGTAGGCGGCGCTGCAGTTGTGCGATAACTGTCATGTTAATGTTTACCAATAAAAAGCCTAGCACATAACCTGAAATTTTTTGTTTGTTTTTCTCTGCACTTGCTTTTTATAGCGGCTGCTCATATTAACTTTTACACACGTTTTTCCAGAAAAGGTATATGGACATCTATGTCTGTTCTCTGTGTGAACATGTCGGTTCACTTAATTCATTTTTAATGCGAACGTGATCGATGCGGGTTGAAAAACAATCCGCCATTTGCTATTAGTTTTTGATTTGCGGAGTATATCAAACGGGCAGAAAAATAAAATCAGTGGAATGTTAGAAATAAAACGCAGTGGCTGGATGGTCATGAAGAAAATGGATATAGTTTTTGGCTCAGGAAGTATCAGCACATTGGACCCAAGGTCGATGCCAAGCCTAATGATTGTAACTCACACGAACACACCCTCAAATATTTTGCCAAAATAACACAGGTTTCACCAAACTAAAATTGACAGATAGTCAACGACTATCAAATCTCAAGGCACATCAGATCACTGGTGTATTGGAGCTCATGGTAGTGTACCGGATTGTCTCTGCACTCGACATACTAGGTGGGGTGAAAAGTAACCTCCTTGGCCGCCACAATGCGATGCTACTGCAAAAAAGGTTATAGTGCCTTGTAGTCCGTTCATATTTAGGCATACACGCCAAATTTCAGTGCGATACTGCCCTTGCTTTTGTTTTGACAGCTGATAGTCCTTGACGTGTTTTGCATCATGTTGAATATGGACAAATACGATTTGCGTTCTCTCATAAAACATTCTTTTGAGAGGCAAAACGGCGAAGGTAAAAAAAGAAAGTTGGATAAATATTATGGGGCAAATGCTCGATCAGATTACACCGTTAAATATTGGTTTCGAGAGTTTCGTGGTGGCCGCACCTCCACTACCAATCAAGTTCGCAGCGGCAGGCCCTCCAATGCGGTTACATAGGATGTAACCTTTCAAATTGCTTCCAATAATTATTTTGTTCCGATCCATCCCTTTTCTAATATATTTCGAGTTTTTTATACGTAATTAAATAAATTTAAATATTAGATACTGAAATTGCGGTCATAAACAAGCAAGAAGTATATTTCTCGAGTAATTCACGATTAGGACCTAAAAGCCAATTGTAAACAATGACTTCCCTGATAAAAGAATTACCTTAAACGAACGATATCACAAATCCTCCGACCATTTCTTTAATGGTTTGGATACACCAAATAGGTCGTTAAGAAAAATAAACATACGAAATTTATTAGGGTTAGGACGTTGATTTGTCTCGAATCTCAAACCACTATCGCGATATAAAAGTGGCATCTGGTACACAGGAAAAAATCTTGTAGTATAAACTACTATTATACCCGACTATGCCTATCTTTAAAACTACCATGAAATTTCAGTCAAATTTACTACGTTTATGATTAAACTTTCATCATTTGTGGTATATTCGAAAGACCTCATATTGATATCAACCGCACCATGGTTGATCTAGTCGCAGGCATGGTAAAATCAAACGCATTTATAGTCAGCTGAAAATTTTAGGTGTTTGCGCTTAATTTAACCCTCGAAATGGTAGTTTCTACTGCGGTTTGTTTTTGCGTGTAGAGGAATGTTTGATCTACACTCAGCTAAATAATCTTAAGAATTTCAAAAGGTTTAACTTATGAACGATGCTTTAAATTTCATAAGGTTGACTTATGAATGGATTTTGTTTTACACGACGTTGTTCTTGTTTGCCTATAAGCTTTCCACTTTACAAGTGTTGATATATACTAGTGGTCAAGTCACTCGACCCATAACCTCAACGTTCAAGGTTCGAATCCAGGTTGCTCCATATTTTTATTTTTTCAACATCATTACATTTCATAAGGCAAAGTTGTGAAATACATACACAGAGAGAAATTTGATAGTCAATTTTACCATTATTGGGGGTTAGGATGAGTATTGCAGTATAGTGATTTTGAACCGACTATGATCATGGTCAAAACGTCCATTAAAAATAGTTGATCCAACATTTGCCATAATGTCGGAATAGTCCTTGTTACCATGATCATAGTCAAAAATGCCATGAACGTGGTGAATTCGACCATTTTCATGGTTATTGTAACCATTATATGCGATAGTCATCCTGACCATGATTTAATTGTCGGTACAACGATGAAATTTTTCTCAGAGTACTGCTTTCTTATAGCAAATAATCATAATGCAATCTTATGAATATCAAAAGTTTATTTCGCTGAGTGTACCATATAGCATACACAGAAAAAATCTTGTAGTAGAAACTACAATTTTACCCGACGTTCGGTAATCCGATTTAACGGATTTTGGTAAAATATGACAAGTTCCGGTAATTTTTTTACCAGGCTACTGTAAAATTTCACCGAAATCCGGTAAATCGGATTACCGAACGTTCAGCTGTAGCAAGTTCGATAAAAAACTACCGAATACTGTAAAATTGTCTAAGTGCCCAACAAACATTGGTGTTGAATTAGAGCTTGTTCAAGCAAATTTGGAGAAGCTATTCAGCTGTTTCTTCTAGAATAGCTGAATAGCTTCTCCAAATTTGTTTGAAAAAGTTCTAATTCAGAACTGTTTTTGGTGGGGGGTGTTTTTTTTTTTTGGTGTGGTTTTTGGGTTGGGGGTGAAGTTTATGTTTATATTTTTTGTTTGGGTTTTTTTTTTATAATAGCATTAGCATTAGCATTGACGTTTGCACACCTCGTGGATGGAGCTACGATGGGGAATAATTCGTTGAAGACATTGCATGTCACCATGAAACGGAACCAGATACTGATACGTTTCTTGACGCGATAATCTTCACGAAGAGACTCCTCGATCGCTCACCTGGCCACGTCCATGCAACCGTTGGAGATAGGAAGGATTTGGTATCTACTTTAAGAAGACACGGGGAACCCACGTAGCCTTCAGTAGATATCAAAGGAAAGGTGAAATGAATAGTCGGAGAGAATAGTTAAACAGAATGTCCTGTTTGGTGTACAGAACAAAAATTTATTAAAAAGCGGTCGTTGGGAGCATCTTTTCTAAGAAGGTTAAGTGATGCTCCATTTCTCTTCAAGTGGTTGGGACTTTAGCATTAACTATAGTCCTAGACCAATATGGCTTATGGTTATAGCGCCATTTCTCGCTCACTGAAAAGAGAAGAATGTCTGAGAATATAAGCACGGGTGGTGAGAGAAAATTTATCACATTTCTTTGATTGCAGCAACAAAGATTTACCATTTTTTTTTCAACATTGAAGATATAATTTCACGTTACATTATTACTCTTAACTGTCCCTGTTGCTAATTGTTTCTGAGATTTAGCAGTGAATATTATGATAATGAGTTTCAAGGACATAGTATAAGAAGTATATTAATGTAGCAATTTTTGAAACATTGTATAACCATTCAAAATAATGCATTCGCAAAATAATCCGAGAGAAGCAAGAATTCTGTTTCAATAAAAATATGTTAACTGACTGACCAATGACTGATCATCGCATTGCTAGTGCCACCAAAACAAGTTACATCCACATGTTGGCAATTTTGGGTTCCTTGCCTCTCAATAATACATTCAAATAAATAATCTAATACAATATAAATGATGCGAAATGCTGGTTGAGCCGGCATTAGCTGAAGGAATGTTATATATCTGCTGTGGAAGCTGATTATGTTTGATTATGCTTGGTTTAAATTATTTATCCAAGATTGATGGATCTGATGTTGATTTTGTTCTTATGGTTAGGATGTAATCCAATAACCTAGAAGATAAATTGGGATCTAATCTGACCTAATCTAATGACACCAAATCTAATCTTATCAAATAATCTGAATTGCATCTGAACGATTGACAACACGTTTAATCACTGTTAATACTACTAATATAATTTTTTTTGTCAGAATAAAAGGAGATAAATAGATATCAGCGACCGTAGCTCTAAAAACAAAATTTTCAAACAAACCAACTCGATAAGTATCAGCTAATGCAATACGTAATTAGTGAAATAAGAAACCTTAGACATACATACTGTCTTCGTAGAGTTGGCAGATGTACAAAGGTATAAAAAGGAAAGAGCTCACCCAGATTTCAAAGACATCTCGAGTCGTAGCCACGGCGATTATCATCCAAAATCGGTCCGATTGCTTTTCAGATCAGTTGAGGCATTCACTCTAAGATCATGAAACAAACTTCACCTCATGATAAGTTTACAGCCCTTTTGTCACATAGACTTGTGAATTTTGGATTTTCGTCAACCAACGCTTTGTTTTTATAACCGTCGGCAGCCTCGCAGTGGAGCACAAGCAGCTGATTTTCTTCTAGAACCGATTCAGCAAAAATACATCGAAAACACAACAATGAAGCTAATAAATTCACTCCGGAGAAAAATAAACGTAATGTCTTGTCAATTGAGCAAGCTCTGCACTTTTCTAAACTTGCAGAGTCGTTTGAAGACCACAAATTCATAATATATTAGTATAAACTTCAAAAAAAATTAAAAAAAAAAAAAAAAAAAAAAAGTCATTGTTTAGAATTGGCTTTTAGGCCTAAATCATGAATTACTCGAGATTTTAATTAGATTGAATTTCCTTTACATCCTATTCCACTCCCATTTGCCTTGGTGTCAGATGCCCATTTTCCTATATTTATATTTTTTAAATTTGAATTTGAACTCGCTATAATCCCATGCACCAACTGACGACTAGCATCATCGATATCTACGTCATCCCCTAGCCGGGACCCGAAAGCCAGTACTGCATCTGGTATAAAATGGGGACGAACTCATGGATCACTCTCTTATTCGGTAACGAAATTCATAACATCAAACAGTGAAAAATTTAAGTCTAATCCAAGTTTTAACAATTAGTATCGAAATTGCGCCAAAGTGTCCGGTACTGCAAACCCACTAAGCAGTGTATCTGTGCCAGCCGATAAATCGCCGTCGATTGAGCCGATCGAGTATTTGACTGCAGTGTGGATGGTGCTGACACATCCGAGAAGACGATGGATGTCTAGACGCGCCGAATCGAGTGGATCCGTTGGAAATTGCGCCAATCTCTACGATCCAGCTGAGTTCGGAAGAGCCGAACAATAAGGACGGTGCTAATCCCGAGTAAAAAGGTGCGCTATCTTTCCCTTCCTGCCATTTTATTTCCATCTGATAATTATGGTTCAACGTAAAATAAAACTTCATGTAGCTTTTTCTACTATAAATTTTGATATATATACTTTTCACCCCACCTAGTATTAACCCGCAAATCATGATAAGGGACCCAGAAGAAAGGAGAGCTTCTCAAGTACGACTGGACCATCGCCTTCCTGAAGTAGAGGTGCCAAATCCTTGAGAATTTCAAAACAGCTAAACAATCGAAACCGCAGCTATCCAATCCACCATTGAAGACTCAACCGCAGAAGAGCCATGCAGCATCTACCAACCCATCTCAACGTCCAGTGCTCGGGCTTGGCCAACCTCACTCATCCCCGCCCAGAGAATTGATTAGATCCGAGCTGCTGGAGTTTTCATCTGAATATGCAAAGCATACCGATGCAAGCAATGCCTTCCGACAAGACGTGCCTCAAGTGTCGACGCCGACACCCCACATTGCTTCATGAGGATGGAGCACCCAGCCAAGGAACCACATCGAACGTTTCGCTCCCTGCAGAGACGATGGCAAGCCAACCATTGGTCAACCGACTACGGTGCAGATGTCCAACCTCTTGGACCTAGAGTCCACAACCTGTTCGTCGAATTTCATCCAATCCGCGAAGACGGTATACCTATTAACTGCAGTGGTGCAGGTCTTCGACAAACAAAGTCAGGCACATCCGTGCCGAGTCCTTTTAGATAATGTGGCCCAAGTTAACTTCGTGACGCAAAAGATGGCCAACCACCTTGGTGTCACGAAGAAACCAACCAATGTTCCAATCATGCCTAGTCCGCGAAAAGGTGGTCGTCAAATTCCGTTCCCAGTTTCCGTCCAGTGACCGGCACGACTCCCACATCGCCAGCTGGACTATCCTCGAAGAGGTAACGCTAGCTTATCTCATGTTCCACACACCCGATAAGGTGGATATGCTTATCGGTGGCGAGCTCTTGTTCGACATCCTGAAATTTGTTAAGTTGCGAAATACCTAATTGGAGTGTATCGTACCTGGTTTCATAATCGATCTGCCCGTGTCGAATGTATCGCTTCATCACTCCAACGCATCCTTTTGAAGAAATCGACCAAACAATGCACCAGTTTGTTGACCGAAGAATCAGCATCCGAAGCCCACTTCCTTTCCACATAACAGCGAGACGAAACTGGACGATTCATTGTAAAATGCCGTTCAAAGGTAATCTTTCGCAAGTGGACAACTGCCGCTCCATGGCGCTGAAGAGGTTCCTCTTGTTGGAGAAGCGACTGTTCTATGGCCTTGAACTACAGGCGCAGTATCAGAACCTTATCGGAGAGTACGAGGCTCTCGGCCATCAAGATCAATGAAACACACAGCAAGCCTACTATTTGCCACATCATGCAGTTTTTCGTCCGTCTAGCTCGAGTACGAATTGTCGAGTTGTGTTCGACGCAAGCGCCAAGACTTCGCCATCGGAACTCTCCTTGAATGATATGCTGAAAGTTGGTCCGGTAGTACAAAACAACGTGCATCACATCACGCTTCGGTTCCGTAAATTAAAGGTAGCCTTCACCGGAGACATCTAAAAATATTCCGTCAAGTACTCGAAGCCGTGCGATTTTTTTTGAGAGCATAACCCACTACCTGTTACCTACGGCACATCAAAGGCACCTTACCAAGCAACGCGGTGTTTGGTGCAGCTCGTAGAAGAAGATGGAGAAAACTTTCATATCGCCGCTCGCATAGTGAAGGAAGAGACGTACATAGACGATGTACTCTCTGGTGCACAATCGGTGGAAGCCGATAAGCAACAACAACTGAAGCAACTCCTAGGGCGTGGAGGTTTTCCCATACACAAGTGGTGCTCAAACTCGCAAGAATTCCAAGAGCATATCCCCGTGGAAGAACAAGAGAAGAAGGTCGAGTTGGGAGAGCATGGAGTTAATGAGATCATCCGAGTGCTTGGCTTAGTTTGGGATCCATCCGCAGACACGATGCTCCTCGCCTATCGTTTAAATTTTGTCAACGTCACAACGACCCACGAAAAGGATGATGTACTCGTAAATCGCAATTTGTCCACCCCTTGGGACTGGTTTCATTGGTTATTGTGCAAGCGAAGCTAGTGTAGAGATTGTGGCATCTGAAGACCGGCTGGGACGATCCGGTGGACGACGACAAAGCACAGCACAGAGTTTCAAGAACTCCAAGATTCTTTGTCGCATCTTCATAAAATCAAAATTCCAAGGCGTGTGACATGGTCACCTACGAGCTGTTTGGCTTTTCGGATGCCTCCAATAAGGCGTACGGAGCCTGTTCGCGATAGCGAAGTTTTCGGAGATCAACCGTTCACGCACCGCATTACTACCAGCGAGTACGCAGCGTTTTGTTTTCGTTTCCTTTACTTTCCAACTCTTCCTATGTAACACACACACACCCTTACTAACCCCGAGACGGCCGCGAAAATACGGTCACCTTTTCCTACTAACATTTTGTGTTCTTTTTTTGCAACGCCATTCACACCAATTGGTGGACCAATCCGGTGAGCCTTTTGCTTTGTATCTCACTCGACAAACAGTATAAAAAGGAGTGTATCAACGCAGTTCAGAGCAGAAGTTTTGTGTAAGCTATACAGTGAACATCAATCAAAACGTAGTGAGGATCATTTCTACACCGATCCCTGTGGGATGTAGCGAATCCGCTACTCAACTCATTGCTGCTTAATCCCTGCCGTTGTTTGGATGCCACTGCTACCCTGTTCTTCGCTGCCACTCAGAGGACCTTTCTGTCGCTGCTATCTGATGTCGCAATCTCTTGCTACCTTCCAATTTTAAAGAGTTGATTCAGGTCATAGTTCTTTTCAGAACTAGCTATCAGGAAGGTAGACCACTGCGATACACAGGTAGTTCAGCACGTCGTTGTGAGTGTTTGGCTCGGCAGTAGGTCCCCTGAGTTGTTCGGCACTGTTGGTGTTGGAAACCGATCGTTTCTGTTTGCTGCTGTCGTTCCCACTGTAAACGTTGGCATGAGGAGCCAACAGAGCCTACATATATTTGCAAAACCCCTTTGACCATGGTTCTGCGAAGTTCCGTCTCCTCGCCAGCATGTCAAAGTTGGCTCCACTTAAAGAGCTCACCATCCCAACGCAGCGCTGCTGTTAACCCAGTTGGTGCAGAAGGTATTACCAGCCATGGATATGTCGTTCCGGTGCATTGTGCTGCGGTGCGACAGTACGGTCGTTCGAGCGTGGATTAAGAAACCCCTCACCCAGCAGCAGTTGTTCGTCCGGAAGCGAGTCGCTGTAATTCAAGAATACACCGGTAAATATCGGTGGAAGTATATTCGGTCTCAAAGTAACTCAGCAGACATGTATCCCGTGGCCAACTCGCCGAGTCCCTAAAGAACAATAGCCTTTGGTGGAATGGGCCCGAATTCGCCCAGAGAGTAGAGTACGACATAGATATCCCCGACGAGGTTCTAGACGATGAGCTTCCAGAGCATAAATCCCTGGTGGCTGCCCCCGATGTAAGTATGGACCATTTATCGTTTTTCAAATAGTTTAATCTCATTTTCACCAAACAACCTCTGCATTAACATTTTTAATGTATGCCATATTATCATTGAAAGGTTTTTTTTATTATCTGCACTCGGTCTGGATTATATACCAACTTTTTGGCATAGAGTACAGCAAAAATTTTGTTCGTGGAAATTGCCATTTTTTTATGGTAACCTAACTTAACCGCATATTCAGCATATTGTTATTTGGCTTTTTACCATCTGACATATTGTTAAAACAATATAGGAGATTGTTAGCTTATAGTTGTCAACTATAAGGGTAAATGTCGTTACAATAATGGGAACGGTAAATGTCGTAACAATAACGGCAATGTTCCCTTGGCAAATCAAACACTCAGCCTAGTTGATGTGGATTCAGAATCAATCTCGAACGCGGAATTACACCTTAGAACATCGCTTAAGCCCGGACCCGATGGGGTTCCGTCGGTTTTTCTGAAACAGAACATGGCTTGTCTTCTGTATCCACTT
The DNA here is from genome assembly GCA_024533555.2 of Aedes koreicus. NCBI lineage: Eukaryota > Metazoa > Arthropoda > Insecta > Diptera > Culicidae > Aedes > Aedes koreicus. The sequence goes on from JAHHFK020004181.1 coordinate 167,443, forward strand.
CATCAGATATTCCAGATGTCCGTCTCTAGCGGTACATTTCCTTATTGCTGGAAAATGGCGGACATGTTTCCGGTATATAAAAAGGAAGCAAGCGGGACGTGAACAACTACCGAGGAATCACATCGTTAAGCGCTGTATCGAAGCTTTTTGAACTGGTCGTTAAGAACTCACTTTTTACACATTGCAAGCAGTTGTTAATTGACACCAGCACGGATTTTCACCAGGGCGTTCCACAACTACAAACCTATTGTGCCTTACGTCGTACCCCAAGTAGCAATTCAAATGCAAATTGGTTTTATTCATGTTTTATGGTAGTTTTATCAAAGCATTACGGAGTTCATCGGGTTTTATCAGGGCATTTTCCAAGTTCAGGTGGTTTTAATTCATTAACAGTTCATAAGAGTGATTAAAGAACACTTGAAGAAACCTCCATAAAACTACATCATTTATAAGTGTAATTCACCTTATCAGTAGTTTTATGAGATACTTGATCCCCCTCTCAAAACATCGTTTCGCAACATGCATAAAACCTGATAAAAGTTTTGTAAAAGTTTTATGACATTCTTCTTTAAGATGAATATATCTTGAAAATGCTGCCATAAAACTCTCTTAGAACCATTTGATTTTAAATAAGAGCACATATTCTTGAGAAAGAACATAATGTGAAAAATAAACAAACTGTCACAATGGACGCCCACAGGTGGAAGAAATTAAAAACTAGCGGATCGTTCAAGCGGAGATTCAATAAAAACCTATCCAATATATTGCACACTACTTCATCTCAGCCACCAACGACAATTTTTTTTTGACCATTCCATTGGATTCGCAGCCTACTGAGACTAACTTATCAAAAGGGTCTATGCGTTATGCGTAAAACGAATAAAATAAAATGGTGCATTGTGTCGCCAGTTGAAAACCGAAATGCATAACTCATGATGTTTGATTTTATGCCAGTTGTGCAAGTTAAACCTAACGTCTCAGGTAGTGCGTTATATGGCGCACCAGCGTGGAAATACAGCGCAGTACTTTTGACGTAAGGTTTAAAGTGCACTACGATTGTAAAATGTTATGTTAATGTTGAATTCTCCCGAGTCGTACATTTCAGTTCCCAATAGGCTACACAACAGTTGCAAGTAAAAATTAGTATATCATCTGAGCGAAAATCGATTTTTCCCATGATCCGCACGTTTAATCCAAAGTCGGAAGTAGTGTGCTGGAATCGCTCAGTGATCCACTACACAGTGCACTTCTTCCAACAGGTGGAAGATAAGAGAAAATATCCGCTCGACTGATGTTTCAGCCATCGACGCAATATTATTATCTGTTCTTCTTCCCAAATCCATTGTTAGCATATTCAAGTTAGAGTTTTTCTTAATGTTCTAATCGCTTTACGCTGTGAGTAAAAACAATAAATTATAAGCTGTAATTATGACTGAGAACAACAATTATGCATAGGCACTTTTGATTTGAACGTTCACATGTTCTTTGTTTATGATGCCTTCTCCTCACTAGTTTTATGGCTATCTTACGAAAGACTTGTTTACCTTGAGCAATTCAAACAAGTTTTATTCAAGCGTTACTCCTCTTTTTCAAGAATAGAACAAGTAAAGATGAACTTATCGCGCTCCTAAAAAAATCTTGTTAGTCTTGTGCAAGAAATACTAGTTTTATATGCGTTTATGGTAGTTTTAGATAAAACCATTGAAAAAATGGCGAGCGTGGCTGTTCTGGATTCCCTCGGAATGGTAGCCATTTTCATATGTATGCAAAAAAAACTCTCGTTTTTCCAATGCTACGAACAATTTCTGCTGTTTAAAATACATTTTGAAACTTAAAATGGATTGTAGACACAATTTATTCAAGATCTAACAATTTATTAGCCTTGTCACCTACTTGTTGAATTTTCAAGTATTTTTTTATTTTTCAAATAAATCAATGTTCTAGCAATTATACCGTGGCGCATTAAAATTTTCGAACTTTTATGTTATAAAACACCAATAAACTGAATGTCGCATGAAAAATTTATCAATTGCAGGCAAAAAACTCATGCATTTATGGTCAATTTTACAATTAATTTACATACGTATCCACTTTGGAAAAGAAACATCATATGTATATCGATGTTTTTTTTTCGTGGAGGGACTGTTCACATATTATGCAACGTCCGACACCATTGTGAAAAGCAAGATAGCGACTTCCGGTTTGTGAAAAGCCACCGAATATCCTACAATATGGGTATTTTTGGAACGGAGACAAAGTGTAGCGGCCGGAAATCGATGTCCAACGCCATTTGGGAATCTAAGATGGCGACTTCCTGTTTTGAAAAATTATCAAACATTCTACAATATGGGTTTTTCAGAAGGGACGACGTGTAAAGGTCGGGAATCGATGTGCGACACCATTTTGGAATCCAAGATGGCGACTTCAGTTTTCGAAAAATTGTCATATAGTCTACAATATGGATATTCTCGGAACGAAGACGACTTTTTCAGAGACCGGAAATCGATGTCTGACGCCATTTTGGAAACCAAGATGGCGACTTCCGGTACAATGTGCAGACCTCTTTAGTGTCGTAATAATGTTAGGTCGAACATAAGTACGACAATGCCCAAGTAACATTGCCAAAACCAAACTGCTTTATTAAGTTGTATTAAGGTTTTATCAAAGCCACTAGAAATCAATTTGGTGCTGCCCAAGAGCTGCCAATAGGTTTCATAGTTTAGTCAGGTTTATGGGAACCTACACAGCTTATTTGGAGTTTTATTTTGACTTAAGGAACTCATAATATGCTGTTTTGAAATGCCGTTTTAGGACTCATTCGTATTATCTTATTATGGTCAGTTGAAAAACCCTGTTTAAACCATTTTGCATCCAGTAAAAGCATTAAACGGCAAATTGGCATTAAGGGAAGCCACAGCTGCATGCAGGTTTTCATGGCAGCCAAAAGGTTTTATGAAGGTTCTCAAGTGGTCATAGTATCTATCACTAGAATATATTCAAAATCTTTATGGTCTTATAATGGTTTTATTAACTTGTTTTCACAACCGTCTATAGAGTGGGCCACTTTGTACAAATTTTTGCTTTAAAGAAGCATAGAGGAGGTGTTGGTAGACAAAACAGTTTTGAATGTTGTTTTATCAACAAAGCCGGGAGGAATGCTATACGGCTAGAATAAAACTAAAATTGTTACTTGGAGTAAAGAGGTCTGCACATTGTAGACGAAATACGTATTTGTCAAGATAACAAAAAAGTTGTTGGTATTCAATGAAAGATACTAATCTCCGCCATTGAATCACCGTTACAGTTATTCCACTAAAAAGCTCGCACTCATCAATATTACAATCTTGCGTTCTTATTTTGGATGCACACGTGAATAAAATATTATCCAAAATACAATTTTGAATTGGCTGAGCAAACGTGATTGAAACCGGGAACCGGTCTACCTCCTCCATATGGCTTCTTCTTAGAAGTTTTCTTTTTTATCGTGAGAGCTTTCAGTTCTTAAAACTGGTTCAATAGTTAGGCAGTTTTTACAAAACCATTAATTGAATTCTCATTAGAATGAATCCACAGTTTTGACCGGAACATGGACCGGAATGGTGTCCCAGCGGATGATTCGGAACAATTATGTAAGTGATCAACTGATTTAAGCGTTTTGAGGTTTTGTCGGTCAATCAATAAAACTGATTCTACAGTTCTGTAGATTTTCCGCAGCTGCTTATAAATTAGTCACTAAATAAATTCAAAATTTAAAGCTAAATATACAGTCCCTCCACAATAACGAGTTCTCTAGAGATTTGGTTTTGTTATCATATTTTTCTCAACTCGGTAGTAATTATCTTTAGGTGTGTGTGGAAAGGAGAATTAGTCACATAGAAAAAAGTTCTGAAATTATATGCACACGACTGTTATTGGCAATAATGGAATCGTTTATCGTTACGCTGCAGCAGACAAAATTTACGCTACTTGTGAAAGTCACTCGAAGTAAACACAAAATTTGGGGTTGCCAAAACCTACAGACAAAATATCTCAATTGGCCGTGTAACCAAAATAAGTTTCATTCTCTCCGCGCGTCTCTTAATAACATAGTCTCTGGTATATATGAGAGTCTCTTTATCTCGATATTCTCTCTATCTTGATGATTCTGTTTGGGCAGCAGGGTAAATGCACCCTTCTTTTTGGGGAAATGCTCCATAAACTTTGGTAAAATGCTCCTTAGATGCGTTTGCCCGGTATAATGCAATCGGAGGTATTTACCTTCTGGTTAGCGCTTGCCGGTTGTTTTGACGGGTCTTAAGTTTCTTCAAGATTGTATAGCGGAGCTTCGCTCTGCAATCTTCGAGGTAGTTTTGACGGGTTTAAGTTTCATTTTGACGAGTCTTAATTTCATTTTGAAGAGTCTTAATTTCGTTTTGACGGGTCTTAATTTCGTTTTGACGACTCTTAAATTCAGAAACTTAAAACCCGTCAAAACTATACAATCTTGAAGAAACTGAAGACCCGTCAAAACAACCGGCAAGCGCTAACCAGAAGGTAAATACCTCCGATTGCTTATACCGGGCAAACGCATCTAAGGAGCATTTTTCCAAAGTTTAAGGAGCATTTCCCCAAAAAGAAGGGTACATTTACCCTTTGCCATTCTGTATGTCTGTAGTCCTTTGAAAATATTTGTGAGCAAATAACCTTCCATCTGTCGATGAAAAAAAAGGCGAAAAACCAGTTTCACCTGTGTTTGGAGCAAGCGTTCGAGATTTGCTTTGGATACGGGATACACAAAAAAACTTTTGCAACACGAAATGCTTCTAGGATCGTTCTAGCAGGCTCGTCAATTTCTGTTCTGAATGTTGATCTCTCCCTATCTCGATGGTCCCTTCAATATCGAGGTATGGAAATTTGACTGTAAATACATAAATGCTGATAAAAACGGATAATTTTCATCGACGATTTTCGAAATCACGCGGTTTTTTTACACGGTTTTTTTTTTTACACGGTACGTATCACCCGTGTAAAAAAAGACTTGAGTGTATAGAAGTCCCTATTCAGCAGAAATGGATTCTTTGAAACTTATTTGTGACAGACTGGAAGTGTTCTTAAAGAGGAAAATCATAAAATTATCAAAACTTGTGGTAGTTTTATCATAGTTTTAAGCATGTCCTTAATGTCATTACAAGTATGTACCGATAAAACTATCAAGTTTTAAGTGAACCTTGGGAAATAGTCTTGAGGACCTCCTGTAGTATGGGCCTTTTTGAATTTTTAGGGGGTTTTTGGGGGTTTTGGCGGTTTTGTGGGTGTGTGGAATATTTTGTTTTTTGCAAGGTTTTTTCAAATGAGTTTTGAAAATTTTTTCAGGGGGGGTTTAAAATTGAATTTGTTACTTGGGCAGTGGGCTGTTCCTTGTAGTTTTTTGTCAACTTTTCAACTTTTTGGTGCAGAAGAAGACATCCAGGCCTGACCATGGCTAGCGAAGTAAGTAGGGAAAATAAATGATGTTATTTTTCAGGAACTTTTGAAATCACCGTAATGATGATGGAAGTATTAGGAAAGATTGATGAAAGGAATTAGAATCTGAAGGTTAGTTTCAAAATCGAAAGAACTTTTTGAAATTTTAGCACAAAGAACATTACTTACTTTAAAAAAAGGACTGGAAAACTATATTGATAAATAAAATACTCCCCAGCCAGCCTCACACCACCACCAATTTAGGCCTCTTCGTCACCCAACGATCCTGCCAACAGCAAAACTATTGCCTGCTGGTTTCAGGTTAACCACATCGTTTGCATTAGCAAGTCCTTCCTATCTAAACTCCCTCAACCAACATGAACCATCATCCGTGCGTCCGCAATGATCCACAAGTCAGTCTCTCTCTCTCCATGTCTCTCCAGTTCAGACAGCATCAAACTTCAAATGCACATAATCTAGTGAGAAACAATAGCGAACTTAATTGATGGCTGTCGATAAATTAATCACTGCACTGCAGCCGACGGCAACGGCCCACATAAAATAGAACGAAGGCTGGTCTACCGCAGGAATTCGGTTCCGCCTTTCGTGGCGATGTGGTTGCAAAGTTGTACCTTCTGGTTGAAATGTGACTTGACGACAAAAGGCCACAGGAAACCAATGCCACATCGCCAGACTGCCAGAGTTAGATCAAGTTGAATATCCGGCGCTGGCAGGTGGGCGATTTTTCCCATTGTCTCCATCCAGTGGGTCGCTGGTACTCGGAAGTTAGATTAATCCGCAAGGCATGGCTCGGATTGACGGTTAATTAATGAAGGGATGATAGGTATTGACAAGCTGCGTTGGGTTAAATTTGTGATATTGAATACGTTGAATACGGTGTAATTTGAGCTGTGATGTACGTTATAATTCTTGGAAATTTCTGATTAAAGATACATATTGAAAGATTCTGTGTTTAACTCTGAAATCGTATCGAGCACTGTTGCCGGAAATATTCATTCCACTCAGCCAAGACAACAGCTACACAGCTACTCATATTTCTTCTGAACACCTTTCAACTTATTAAGACGCCAAACGAGTTTCAAACTTCACTCAGCTCATTTCCCTCTGCCTCGCTCCGAAAACAACAGCTCAGTGAAAACAGTGGCCCTTCTCGTCGTGGCTTCTCAAAGTGTCCGTTTCGTGCTGTTGCTGCTGATGTTATTGTCGGTGCTCGAAAAGGAAGCAAAATCAGCTTAATTTGACGCCATTTGAAGTCCTTCCTTTTCCTCGACGACCCGAAAACCCCTTTCCCTCATTCCCCAGCGGTTTCCCACCGACACCGGCAAAAGTGAAAATTATTATTTTTAAGCTCGATGATAAATTAAGTGCTATGACGGGTCTGACGGGTTCTCTCCATCCTTTCGGACGAAGTCAACAACTGCAATCGATGTGGGCAGGAGCGGATGGGTTGTGGTGGCTGCTGGCCCGAGTGACACTTTCGGAAAGAATGATGATGCGGTCAAATGAAAAGAGGAACTTTTTTTTTCGATGGCGCCGCGGAAAGAGAGAATGAGTTGAAGGCAATCAAGAGCTGAAATAGTAGAAAAGTTTCGCTGTTTATCGAGCACGGAACAACTTTTCCAGTGGAGCTTTTCTGGGGGGTTGAATCTTTGCCTCGACAGCGTTTCGGGGTCGCGATCGGTTGATGAGAAAATGTTTTGTTTCTGTGGTTCTTCGGCTTTCGGAATTGATTTTTTTATTCATGGCCAATGGCCTGACCTATCGAACGGCGGTTGGCGGCGGAAATTGGTCTGGAAGTTGAACAATGATTGAGAGTGGTTGGTCAGACAGACTCATTTTGGATGGAGGCTTATGCGGGCTGAAACTCCGAGCTCTGTCTACGACGAGGAGTTGGATGGGGGATTTGAAGTTTTTTTTAAATCAATAAAAACATAAATCTGGATTGGTTCAAGAATGCTTTTGATAAAGTTTGAATTCTTTAAAGCGACTCGCTTCATGATTAATTGAATGCAAATATTGTTAATATTTGAAATAGATTATAAAAGTATGATCAAACCAAGTGTTGTTTGCAATACTAGGTTAGTCAAAAAGTTTTGAAAGCGACATCTTTGGAGCAGTAAAAAAACCAAAACTTCTACGCCATTTTAATATTTCATCTTACATAAGAACGACCTCAAAATTTAATTTCGATCTGTCAGTTAATTTTTTGTTTACAAGCCATTTGAAGTCAATTGGTCAATGTATTTTTAAACAATGGAAAAATCTGAATATCGTGCTGTGATTTATTTCTTTGTTTTGGAAAGTTTATCGGCTACTGAGATCCATGGAGAGATGGTGAAAATATTAAAGGAGTATTATCCTTCATTTCCAACCGTTCGCCGATGGGTTTTGGAGTTTAAGCGTGGCCTTACAAGCGTTGAAAACGATCCACACTCAGGACGTCTAAAAAGTGTATCAACACCAGAAATCATAGCGGAAATACAGGATATGGTTTTGAAAGATCATCGATCGACTGTCGATGTGATAGCGCTGACACTATAGGCATCTCACATGGAACAGCATGGCATAATTTGGGTTTAAAAAAAACAATGGGTGCCGCATTTGCTAACAATGCAATAGAAAACCCGTTCGAATGCGACTTTCTGAGCAACATTTGGAGCAATTTCGAAAGGATAAAAAGGATTTTCTGCGTCAATTCATCACTACGGATAAGACTTGGGTCTACTACCATGATCCTGAATCAAAACTTCATCAATATGGATGAGACTTGGGTCTACTACCATGATCCATGAATCGATTCATTTCAGTGAGCAAATGACACCAGCTCTTTAAAAAAAAAGCAGGCCAACCCACACCCGCTCCCAGGCCGGGGGGGTTTTGGGGGGAGAAAAAAATACGCGGGCGAAAAAAAAGAGAAGAAAAGACAAGAGAGCTTGTAAAGTGAACTGATTCCCTTTTGTTTTATTTTCTCGCCGAACCGGCTGTCACTTTGCGAAGCACACCCGAACCAGGCAGTTTCAAAATAGACGAATCTAACTAGTTCTACTGTGGGTGCAAGTATTTACTTAAGAATCTAAAATCGAGTCATTTTAAGTGTCCATGAAATCGAATCCTTTATTTAATTGGCGTGGGAAAAGGTGTGAAGCGAGACCAGAAATTTTTTGGGATGCAAAAGAAATTTTATTGATCGATTATCTCCAAACTGGTAAGAAAATCAAAATTTATTATTATTGTGGCCTTTTGGACCAGTTGGATGGAAACATTTGTGAAAAAAGACCCGGTTGAGAGAAGAAAAATATCATTTTTCATCAAGACAATGCACCTACTCACGCAGCTCAAAAACCATCGCGAAAATCAGTGAATTGGGGTACGAATTGTTGGAGCATCCACCCTATTTGTCAGATAGCACCCTCTAATTTCTGGCTGTTCCCAAAAATTCTTTCGTGGAAAGCATTTTTCATCAAACGAAGAGGTTATAGCCGTCGTAGAGCAGTATTTTGCGGGCCTTCCAGAGGGTCACTTCCATGATGGGACAACAAAGTTGGAAGATCGTTGGACCAAGTGTATTGATTTTGGGGGGGAATAAAATGGGAAAACGGAAAAAAATTGTAAAATTTAAATGGTAGGGTATGTGTCCCTTGACTCAGCCTAATATGCAACAATCGATTACATTTTTTATTATAACTCATAAGGTATTTGAGCTGGAAGCGATATTGAACTAGTTATACACTTGCTTAGAAATGTTTAATATACCATTTGGTAGTAGGTACCATGAAAAGTTACACAACTCATTTTATAAAGTCAGAAACTTTGGAGGGATATGGATGTAATGTCGGTCTATAAGCGCCAAATTGGGTCTATTCATGGATGCAAGTTCGTCTCATTCGACAGATTTGTTATTAAATGTTGTCTTCGTACGATTTTTTTTTCTGATTTTCTGATTCAATGCGTTCCCAGCTATATTTGCTCTACCCAACAAACAATTTCATAAATCAAACTATACTAAAACTGCTAAGAAACACTTAAGTGATTTTCACATATGATTTAGCGACCATTTGATAATCAAAACATTATAATTCACTCTACACAGTTTTTGTTCTTTTAGTTTGGGTTAAGATGAGCCATATGAAAAACTTCGAACCGAAAGTCAGACATTTTTATTGTAAATTTTACCAATATCAACATTTTTACTATGCTTTCCTTACAACAGGCCATGGTTGGGAACGTGGAAAAAAATATGTTCCTAACATTGGGTTTGTGGTTTTCTTGTTAAATCATTGTTATTATACCTATATGACCTGTTAGTTTATAACGTGTGACTATTTTCTGTACATCTTGGCTGCATTATTCGGTTTATAGGTTCAATTTCTGCAAATTTAGATCATTCGAAGATCGTGTAGATAATGTGTTCAGCTTAACCAGTAAAGTCATGTTGTCTAAAAAGTTGAGGAAATCGAAAATTACGTGGAAGTGAACAACTATTAATTGATCAATAATGTCTCAATGGCTCTGAAATAAATCGGTCATTCTGGTAGGAATGTAATTTTGTTGATTATCGTCGAATTAATGACATTTTTGGTACATAGGCCGAATGAAGGAGCTAGGCTGACATTACATCCCGTTACCCTATTTCTGTTAAAAATGCATTTAAAAAAACCTGAAATGCTGAATTTGGATGTTGAGTGTAGATTGGTGGGTTGTTGTTGTGGGTTTTTTCCGTTTGTTTTCCATTTTTTTAAATGAGGTGGAGGAGGGGGGGGAGGGTTTTCTAATTTTTCTTGCGGGTCTAGGGAATCTTACGGTCTCGAACGGCGAGGTGGGGGGAATTTTGGGGGTGGGTGGATCGACCGTGGGAAAAGTTTTTTAAGGGGGGGGGGGGCGGTGTCGCCGCCGGGGAGGGGGGGGGGGGGGGGAGTGGGAATGGGAGGGGAGGGAAAGGAAGGGGGAAGAAAAAAAAAAAAAACTCCCCCGGGGGGGTCAATGTCTCCCATACTACTGTACTGCGGGCCAAAAAACGAGCCGGGTTGTCGACGTTTAAGAAGTTGGCGAAGCGAGATTACAAACAAAACACGTCGGCAAAGCAGCGGTCCCGAAAGCTATGTATGCTCACAAAGTTCGACGAAACTTATGCGAAGGCGGATTTCAAGCAGCTTCCGGGACAGAACTTTTATACCGCATCATGAAAAGGGAAGGTGCCGGTAATTTTCAAAACCATCCAACTATTGAAGCTCCCGAAAAAATACCTCGTATGGCAGGCCATATGCACGTGTGGTCTAAAAAGCCGTGACTACGGGAACCATCAATCAAGAGACCTACGTCCAAGAGTGCCTGGAAAAAAAAGCAAAATAGACCTGTGCTGTTCTGGCCGGACTTGGATAAAAGTGATTTCCCTAAAATGTATTTTCATTTCCGCTTTCAAAACTTTTTAACTAACCTCGTAGTTGTATTTTGGATTGTAGAAAATCGTTAACTAATAGTGGCCAGTAGAGAAGTAGCGGCCACTCAATGAAGATAATGCGGTGTAAAACGGAAAATGAACTTTGCTAATTGTCTAAACTAGGTTGTTTGTCTAGTCGAGTACAATTGGAAAACACATTTGCCATTGCTCCAACACCCTCAAAATTTAATGTTATGGTCAAGAACCGCAATTTTTGGAACGATTTTTTGTTTCTTGAGTGTTTTGGAAAGCTAACTTTTTTAAATATTTTCTGTTTTGGGAAGATTTGACTAGCGTTTGACATCCTTTTTTTTATATTTTCTGCCAGTAAATAAAACGCAAAAGTATGCACCTCAATATGCATTCAAACGTGAAAATCTCAATTGTACGTAACGGATTACCGCCAAATAACAGAACAATAATACTTTCAGAGAAATATCACCTTATGTGAATGAATCCTTAAAACATTCAGAAAGTTGTCACGCATACACTTTTACTCCAATATGTTAAGTTGTTTGCATGCCGTCAAAACAGGAAGTATTGCGGGCGCGCATTGTGCAATCCGTTCAAGCGAAGAAAGATCGTGGGGAAAACTACACTGTGGACTATTTCAAGCGTAAACTTATTTCGAAAACCGTCACATACATACCGTTCTCTGACAAACATGGCAGTTATCCAGAAGAAAGATAATGGCCCTCCAACGATCGCTTTGCACCTAAGGGTGTTTTCGATAAAAATGGCCCACACATATTTCCTCACCAATTTTCAACCGATTTTCACGTTTTCTTGAAATTTTCAGGGAATAAAAAACTACTAATGAGTAATGATTCAAAACATTTATTTTATTCAATTTCATCTCCCATCTCGAATTTCCGAACCTTCCTTTATACTCCACCCATCAAATTTTATACAACCGATTTTCCCAGCGTTTTTGTTGCTTAGGGACGTTTACGAAGTTCCGTCTTAATAATTGCCCAGAATTTTTCAATTGGGTGAGGTTCCGGTGAATTTGGTGGGTTCATATCTTTCGGCACAAAATTGCCTCCGTTGGCTCGATACCACTCCAACCAGTAGGCTCATGCATTAATCAATTACTATCCTAGCTTTGTACGTCTCATGCTTAAAGTGCCATTACACACTCTCTGGAAATAGAACATTTTAAAATAGAAATGCCTCACCCAATTCATCCTACCGGAGGGCAAACACACACACACACTATTTCTCCACCGGTGACAAATCTTCTGCTTAGCATCCTGCTATGCTCATCGATCGACACTTTAGCTTGCCTGACATCCGCCAAGGACGGATCGATTTGACCATTCAACACAACGAGAACTCGGTCACTGAAATATTTTCACGAAACGTCAAATAAAACAACTCAAAACACGAATCATCGAAAGTAAATTCGAATATAAAAATTCCTATCACAACAAATAACCAGCTCATCAGATAAAAATCATCAGCTACTTTGTTGTTTGATAAATTCAAAATTTATCGAATGAACCGAAAAGAGCATCTTCACGCTTATTCCAGAAGTGTAATGTAATACCCAATAGAGTTTATAGATTCCCACCCATCTTCAATTACGTAAATTTTATGAATGTGGGTCAATTGGATAATACTGATCCTCATTTTTGATGATAGAAACTAAGGCCTGTCCACGTTAATTTTTTGACACCAAAATACTAGCAGCAAAAAAATTTACATATAGTTCAGCAAAATCGATTGTTTATTTCACAACAATGGAGTTGTAGATAACATTAGAAACAGTTGATTAAGATGTTAATCCTGCTTACCGTAAAATTCTAGAGCTTTCTGTGGTACACCCTGCCATCAGGTTCCGTACCTCAGATACGCCCGCCGTGACGATTCTCCATCTTCTTTTAAAATTATCGGTACCATTGGCCTTCTTCTTAGTTTCGAAGAGTTTCCGCTTAATTAGAGCCCATTTCTTCTCTATTGGGCGAAGTTCTGGACAGTTTGGCGGATTGGCTGTTTTGGCACGTATTTGCCCTCTTGTACCGTAAACCATTCCAGGACGGATTTCACATAGTGACATAAGGACAAATCAGGCCAACACAGAGCTGGCTTCTGATAAACGGTAGCAACCGCTTTGGTAGACATTCTTTCTTGTACAAATCCTTATTGATAGTGCCGGTAGAGACGAAACTTTTAAATTTTCGACCACAACTACATATGGCCTGCCAAGTCAAATACTTCTTTGGATATTTGGACACCTTTTTTTCCGGAGCAGTGGCGTTTTTTTGCATTGCGGTGTAAAAAACCAGACCCGAAAGCTGTTTGAAGTTTTCGAGTACGTATCTTTCGTCGTCCATTATGATACAAGACAATATTTGCAAAATATTGGTGTAAAGCTCCTTATCACGAATTTTTGCAGTGCAATTTTGCTTGTCATCACGGTTGGGCACCTTTTTTCACTTGTACGTCTCTGGTCCTTGCCTCTGCTTCACTTTTTGTACTTATGATTTTGACTTCCCAATTTTGCGAGCCACACTTCGCACAGAAAGTTTGGGATTTTTCTCAATAATGACTACCACCTTCTTGTCCATTTGTTGGGAGCATACTTTTCGATTTGTTCCACTTCCAACCTTCCGATCAACAGTCAAGCGCTGGTCAAATGATTTGCAAACACAAAACACGGTACTTTTCGGTAGTTTTACTTTCTTGGTTAGATCGCGTACCGATAAATTCAAATTTTGCTGCCGTTTGTACAATATGCGTTTGCGCACTTCCACTTGATTCGACGCCATTTTACTGAATGCAACAAGAATGTAAACATGTTGTACCACGAAATAAAGTGGAGAGTTTCAGCTGTGATATAAGTGAAACGCTGCTGCGATCCGTAAAATAATTCAAAATCTAAACTGAAAGAACAGTGTCCGAAATTTAACATGGACAGGCTTTATTTAATTAATCACCCGCTTATCGACGTTATGGGCTCTGAATGGAAATTATAGGACCGCAAACTGGGATTTTCTCCACCTTCATAAACTGATAGTTGATAACATATTCCGGATCTTCTGGGTGGCCATCATATGATTTCTCCAGGGACATCTTCAGATCACAAGTTTCAGCTCATGTCACTTTCATAAACTGAATGTTGATTAAAAAAAATAAGATCGTCCTTTTGGGACTACCTCCAAGAGCTGGGCACTTTAACGGATGTTCCGGATCTTTTGGAGAGCCACTTGATTACCAGCATGGTTCAAAATGTTGATCAAACTAAAATTGTTTTTTAATTTCAATGTTTTGATGCACACAACGCTGATTTTGAAAGCAAATCACATAGTAAGCTAAGATTATCCTTGCTATGACTCTGAGGAAAATCGCGATGATAAACAAAATACGACGGCCAAAGCGCGATCCCGGAGGCTGTACACGACGATGCTGACGAAGTTTGACTGCGTGGTAATGGACGACGAAACCTACGTCAAAGCCGACTACAAGCAGCTTCCGGGACAGGAGTTTTATACGGCAAAAGGAAGGGGAAAGGTAGCAAATATTTTCAAGCATACGAAACTGTCAAAGTTCGCAAAGAAATATCTGGTTTGGCAAGCCATCTGTACCTGTGGCTTGAAAAGCAGCATTTTCATAGCTTCCGGGACTGTCAACCAAGAAATTTACGTGAAAGAGTGTTTGAATAAACGTCTGCTGCCTTTCCTGAAGAAACACGGTTGTTCCGTACTGTTTTGGCCGGATTTGGCATCTTGCCATTACGGTAAAAAGGCCATGGAGTGGTACGCCGCCAACAACGTGCAGGTGGTTCCCAAGGACAAGAACCCTCCCAACACGCCAGAGCTCCGCCCAATTGAGAAATACTGGGCTATTGTCAAGCGGAACCTAAAGAAGACCAAAAAACTGCTAAGGACGAGCAGCAGTTCAAGGCAAACTGGCTTTCTGCGGCGAAGAAGGTGGACAAGGTGGCTGTACAAAATCTGATGGCAGGGGTCAAGCGTAAGGCCCGGCAATTCGGATTTGGAAAAGCGGAAGCCTAACTGAATATTTTTCCTGAATTTTATACTAATTGAACTTGAAAAAGAAATTTAATTTAATTTTTTAAATAAACGATTTCACCGATTTACACGCGTTTTCCCTTGACCAAATTTTGACCGTATCACCCTTTACGACAGAAGAACCGAGATGATAACGCCCTTCGGCGTGCCAGGGAATCTGGATGTGTACATGATAAAGCCTATGACGTCGGGCATTGTCAAACTACCGGTTGAAATAGGAAGAATCGTTGTTTTTTTTAATTACGAACATTTGTTATACACTTAATGTTTACGAAAGTAGAACGTCATGATGTAGGCACTTATTAAATTAAGTTAAGTAAGATGAAAAATAATGCGAAAAAAATCTACGAAAACTGATGCGCGGCAAGAAGTGCGTTTAAATTGTTCTCACGTGATTATACATCCCATACTTTTTCGAATCGGATCATTGAAAACAATTAGTTAGCACGTCCAAGACGGTCGATTGTGATAAATGTAACAGTAACAGTAAATGAATTTACCTAATTTAGGGTTTCCATTGCTCGATTTACGTCGTCTAGTTTTACTTTCTACGTCTGTAAGATGTTTCAGCTCGAAAATAACTCGGATCTTAATTATTCAGAACTCGCCAAGAGAAACCAAAACTTGTCTATCGGCTTTTGCCATATCATACTTATATCTTATGACTATATTGCACAAAAAACAGCCATGGAGTTCATAAGGCAGTTCTTTGAAAAGGATAAAAATGACTGGAGAGGATCATTACGATCGACTGAGAGGACCATAGTTGCACACATAGATTTTATTAGAACCTTATAAAATCAAAATACAGTCTCATAAGGCAAATTTAATGGATTTCATTGGGTCTTTTACGCCAGTGTATACATTAAAAGAACGTTGAAATAACTAGAAGTACTTTATGGTACTTATCGTTGCATTGATGTTTGACAGATCTATTTTATCGACTTTAATTGATCTCAAGTTTTTACTCACACGGTTCAAAAGATACAGACAAATTTGGGTGTCCTATTCACAACGAATACAGTCTTTGAGATTATAATATTTAAAACTAATATCCCAGACGAATAATGACTATTCGTAAGATGACTTTTTCCTGTTCAAATAAGTTACAACGTCAACAGTCCGCCCCCGAGCCTGAAGGTCAGAACAACGATGCGACGACGCAACAGAAATATTATCTTCCTCAATCTTCATTTGCATTACAGAGAAAAGTCCGTTCTTTTGAATTTCTGTCCCTCCTATTCCTTTCAAGAAACAGCAAGTAGGCGTAGCGCGCTTTTTCCAAGCAAAGCTCGCGTGGCGGCTGCAGAGGAAATTCCAGCAGTCTGATGACAGTTCTCCAGTATTCGGAAGACAAAAAGCCAAAATTGCGAGGCCTGGAAAAGATGAAAAACTGCTGCCTCCTGACGACCACTCACTGACATAGCAGATAAGAGGATAAATTCGTTACAGAATAAATCAAATTATGTCGCGAAACTGGAGGCCTGGAGGGGCGGCGGCCTTGTTCGAATCGTATTCCACGGCCTATGCATGTATAGTGGGCTTCAGTCTGGGAGGATAATTGCGTCAAAGATCCAAAATTAAATAGATGAAAATGCGGCTGCCAGCGATAAGGCTATCTCGTGTGCCGAGCAGTGGAGGAAATCTCCTCTCCGCAAGTAAGCAAGACTGACACTAATGAAGAATAATTAGCGACGGAATTTCGCCTTGCGCCTGGGCGGTTGGGCTTGACTTTCAGGGAATGGTTTGATTTATTTCGTCATCGAACGCCGCTGAGAGGAGGGCACGGTTCCAAGAGCTGTAATTGAATGGGACGCGCTTGTTTTCGGTTATTTGAGAAGCACACACTGCGTACAAGCGAGTTTGCGATTGATGATAGGAGCTTTTGAAGTGGATCTGCAAGTGATTTTGGAGCTATGAATCAAGGCATGTTTTTAATGATTTCGTTAAACGATATCAACAAAAGCATCAACTGTTTAACGACGTAATAAAACACAAATGTTTCCCATGCCAATCGGGTCGATTCAAACAACTCTAAGCTCTGGTAAATAAATCCCATTCCCGAAACTTTGAACGAAAATCCAAACGGTTCACATCGGTCCTGTTGGTCGGTTATTAAATTGCCTCGTCCGGTTCGCGAACCGGAAGGACGTTAAGCAGGCCAAACGATGCGCACAATATTCACATTCATTCGATTGTAATTGAATTGTTCCAACAAGGACCGGAACCCAGAAACTCCATTCGGTGACAAATTCTGTGCCGGCCGCTAGCCGATTGAACGTCGGAAAACAAAACCCTTCGAAATTGAACCGTTCGTTGACTGACTGGCTGGAGCGGTGGCGTTTGAAAGGCAATTTTTTCTCCAGTTTGAATATTTTAACATTCCCTCCTGCTCTCGCTGGGTGGGCGAACAATTGGACGATTTTTTTTCTCCATATATTGGAATGTTCTGGCGGAGTTTGACGCTCGCTATTATTAGCCATGGGGAGGACACTTTTATTTTCTGTTCCATTTCGGAACTGAATCAATTCGAATTTTTATTTACTCTATCGTAGCCCCAGCGTTTGCGTTGTCCGCCTCGAATATATATTGTTATTGGTTTTGATGGTTGGAAATTGCCCGGCCACAAAAGCGTACTCCAAATACTGGTTGACCGCAGGCGGAAGGAGATGAGGGGTTGTGTCGAAAATCGGAGAAAAAGGATTATGATTGTTAAATGATTTCCCGATAGGACTGGTGAGTGTTGCAAATTCCATGAAGTGAGTGGTACTTATTTCATGTCTTCTTTCTATTTTTGTAGATTCAATATTAAGACCACTTGTTTCATTCCAAAAATATGTTTTATTGGCGACTCTTTTACGTTATTTTGCCAATTGTAATTGTCAGCAAATGCAGCCATCTTCCAAGTTTATTTAATCATTCCTCAAAAATTGCTCGGTAATGAGACAATTTGGATAGTTGTATTTTAAAATTCAAAATGCGGACTGAAAAATGTATAAAGTCTCAATGAACTTTAACAAACTACTGTTAAAATTTTGAGATTTGTAAACTAATTTCGACACAGTAACACATCTTCATGATTTTATGTTGAGTAAGCTCTATAGAAAGAGCACTACGAAAAACAAAATAACATGAGACACTATTCTGCAATAGTTTGAATCTCCGCAGCCGATTTTATCCTTCCTATTGCATTCGCGTCGTGATAAGATATAAGATCTACCGAACAGCTTCCCATCCTCCGGCAGCTGTTCAGTAGATCTTCCTAGATCTTGCTCCACTTTGTCTACCCATCCTGCTCGTTATGCCCCTCCTCGTCTTGTGCCAACCGGATTCTCATTGAAAGCCGTTATCCGGCATTCTTGCTACCTGTTCTGCCCAACGTTGGCGTCCAGATTTGATCACTTCACGAATATGGGGTTAGCCAGCGAGTTACGCGAGCCCATGATGCCTCCGGATCTAAAAAAATAGACAGATTCATCGACTACCGCGAACTCTTCTCCGTCGATCGTTACGCTGCTATCTAGTCGGGCTCTGTCGTGCGCGGTTTCACCTACCAACACCTAAAATATACAGAGGACAATTTCCACATCATCGGCAAAGCAGATAAATTGACTGGTTCTGTTGAGAACGGTGCCCCACATGTTGAACGTCACTCGTTTCGTTATACCTTCAAGAGCAATTTTGAACTGCGGGCAAGAGATTCCATCACCTCCCGGGATTTGAATAAACTCGACACCCTCACGCAACACTGAGTTCCATCCATCGTAACCTTGATTAGTAGGGTTAGCTTGCCGGAAAGCCGTTTTCGTCCATGATGTTCCATAGCTATTTTTGGTTAACTATGGCTTTGAACTCGATGAATAGATTATGCGTGGGGACTCCATATTCACGGCAGTTTTGGAGGATCTGCCACAAAGGGAAGATTTGGTTCGTTGTTGACCGGCCTTCGATGAAGTCAGAGTGATCGCTCTCCATTTGCAATGCGGTATAAAAAACCACATTCGGAAACTCTTTAAAGTCTTCGAGTACGTATGTTTCGTCGTCCATAACCTAGGCGTAGCCAGGATTAGAAGTAAGGGGGAGGGAGGGCTTATTTTTTAGAGAGAGAGAGAGAGAGAGAGAGAGAGAAGAGAGAGAGAGAGAGAGAGAGAGAGAGAGAGAGAGAGAGAGAGAGAGAGAGAGAGAGAGAGAGAGAGAGAGAGAGAGAGAGAGAGAGAGAGAGAGAGAGAGAGAGAGAGAGAGAGAGAGAGAGAGAGAGAGAGAGAGAGAGAGAGAGAGAGAGAGAGAGAGAGAGAGAGAGAGAGAGAGAGAGAGAGAGAGAGAGAGAGAGAGAGAGAGAGAGAGAGAGAGAGAGGATTTGCACTCTACTCCGGGCATACCAAATGTACCTCCTCACGGCAGTATTGCGATGACTGTCGCCTTTCTAATCCTACGACAACCTCTTAATTGAGCTATCCACGACAGCCCACAGTGAATCAGTCATGCGACATGCAACGTTGCCGTCTTTCACTGTGCACCTCATGCTTGTTCGTGTGGATGTATTTTGTTTTATGTTCTACGACAGCCTCGGTTGTTCATTCGTTGCACTTCGCAAAAATACAACATGTACTTCGTCAAACTGCCAATACATTATTGACATCGCAAACTCTGGTTTCTCATGTCTGGTCTTCGTTTTTTATGTCTACCAGTGCCTGTACAATGCCGGAGAGGATTCCGTTATTAATGAGTACTGTGCTAGTGCCTATTTTTCATTGATTCGCTTGCTGTATTCGTCAACCGATTGCTGCTGAGTTAATTAGTTTTTTATTCAACTTCCGACGACTTGTTTTAACTAGTTCATTTATCTGGGGGGGGCTCTCAATTGCGTTTAATCTACGGAGCCGGTAATTCATTGCTTTTTTTTATAATGTAATGACGGAATACTGGGATAAGTAGGAGTTGGGCTGTTTACTTGCGGTTAACCCGAGGTTAAAATAGGTGAACATTTTTGGGGATGGATTGGACAGAAGCACATGAAAATAGGATTCTGTAGTCTCATCAGATAGCTGTCGACAGTACTATAACTTGGAGCGATATGCTTAGGGCTCCATTAATTTGTTCGGCCGGTTGTTATCTTCCGACGATTTTTACAACAATTCCGAAATGGAAATAAACCTTATGTGGACGACTTGGCTTATTTATGCGAAACCAATCTGGGTAAAGTGATAAAGATTGAAAGTTGTGCTTATGGAAGTGGGTCGAGTGAAATTTGTGTCATGGAACGGGCAGAATTCACGGCCCGGATGGAAATTGAGCAAGTGGAAGTCGTGCGGGTGGAAATCGGTTGCAGATGCAGTTCGTGCGGATGAAAATGGCACGGGTGGAAGTGTAGTGGTAGTGGATGAGCGTATTGGGGCTGAATATTTTTTGGAAGCAACATTCTACAGGATGAAGTCATTGAAACCTACAGAATAACCGCAGTCAAGCCAGACTACTGAGCAAAATACGTCTAGTTCTAATTTGGATTGAAATCAAACATTCCACAATGTTTATATTAGCGATGCTTATTGTTTCACCACTTCTGACTGCTTGGTATGCTAACGCATAATTTTTGTATTCTTAATTATGCTTGTTATACTAAGTGCATATTTGTATTTTAAAAATCCTTTAATTTATAGAACTTCAATAAATGTGTGCTCAGATACTGTTCAAAACTGATCCAGTTTTTTATCCGATCCATTGAACGGAAGTGTATGACTCGCGGCATCGTTAGAGTACAATTCTGGTAAAAGTAGAGCAGAAAATGCATGAATAAATTCGGCAAACATACTCTAGCATATAAAAACTAATGAACGATCCATAAACGATGAAAATCGTTCCACAAAAAACAGTTATGACTCATGAAACTCTGGTAAATACCTGTAAAAAATCAATATGATCCATAAAATTTATCAATGCATTCCATAATGTATATAAAATTTAGAAAAAAAATGTCAAAAATGTACCGTATCGCGATTATATAATGTATCCTTTGGGCAATGAAATATCTGCACTTGATCCTTCAATTTTTGAAAATGTTCCATAAGTAAATTGTCAATGATCCATAAAACGATGAATAATGAACTTTGGTCTTTTAAAATAGATCCATAGCGAATCAACTTTGTCAACTTAAACATATAGGTATGATTTATAGCCTGCATTTTTGAGTTTTGAGCACTGTTTTTTTTTTTTTTAATTTTTAGTCCATAAAGATTTGAAAATTTATCCCTAGCTGCGTTACTATTCAGATTCAGTAGCATGCCTGTGATACTGATGCAAATTTTCAAATGTACACTCTCCTATGCTGAAACGATTTTAAATAATGTCCTGAACAACTTCTTGAAACTTGAGCACATTTTATTAGATATCCGATATTAGAAATTATTTTAACGAAATTACGAGTAGTATGGAGAAAGGAAACTTTCCGTTCACTGGCTAAAAGCCTTGATTGATCTGAGAACAATTTCAATTATTCTTATAGAAAACTAGCTGAACCCGGTGCGTGCGCTGCTACGCTTGCAACTAAATGAAGGAAAATTTAATATAACTGTCACGTTTATGGTTTTTTTTCGAAATGAGTTTTTTTCTACTTGAATAAGCAGGGGTTCAAACTTCTATCAAAACATGCTTCTTACCCGAGAAATACACGGTTTGTGTTTAAGTAACCTGGATATTTCTCATTTTTGGTAGAAATTTGTGTTTCATTTGTATGGGAGCCCTCCCTTCCAGAGGGGGGGTGGTTTCTCAAACCACCATACAATCATTGACTTCAAAACCCTCCACATGCCAAATTTGGTTCCATTTGCTTAATTAGTTCTCGAACCATCACACTGGGCTCATCGATTATAATAAAAATGTGAGTTTCATTTGTTTGAAGCCCCCCCCCCTCAGAAAGGGAGGGGTCTTGAACTACCATAGAAACATTCTTGCCTTCAAAACCCCCTACATGCTAAATTTGATTCGATTTGCTTGATTAGGTCTCGGGTTATGATGAAATTTGTGTCTCATTTGTATGAGAGCACCCCTTCCTGAGAGAGAAGGGGTCTCAAACAATCATAAGAACCTTCCCCAGCCCCAAAAACCCCTTCATATAAATGTTCACGTTGGTCGGTTCAGAACTTTCCGTGTCTATAAGGGTCTGACAGACAAAAATTCATTTTTATGTATATAGAAATCTAGCCTCCAGTAAACCTCCATATGCTAAAAGTGGTTTCATTTACTTGATTAGTTCTCGAGTCATGCAGAAATTTGCTTATTTGTAAGGGGAGCCCCCCTCCCCTTCAAAATGGGGAGGGGTGTTGAACTGCTATAGAAACATTTCTCGCCTCCAAATACCTCCACCTGCCAAATGTGGTTCCATTTGCTTGATTAGTTCTCGAGTTATGCAGAAATTTGTGTTGCATTTGTGTGTAAACCCCCCATGGAAGGAGGAGGAAGGTTTTTGGAGGCAAGAAATGTTTCCATGGAAGCTTGAGACTCCTACGCCATCTAGAAGGGAGCAGATGGCGTAGGAGTCTCAAACTTCCATGGAAACATTTCTCTCCTCCAAAAACCTCCACATGCCAAATTTGGTTCCATATGCTTGATTGGTTCTCGAGTTATGCACAAATTTGTGTTTCATTAGCATGAGAGCCCCCCCCTCTTACAGAGGGCGGAGGGGTCTTGAGTTACTTTAGAAACATTTCTTGCCTTCACAAACCTCTACCTGCCAAATTTGGTTCCATTAACTTGATTAGTTCTAGAGTTATGCAGAAACTTGTGTTTCATTTGTATTGGAGCCTCCCTTTATAGAGAGGGGAGGGGTCTCAAACTACCATAAAAACATTTCTTGCCTCCAAAAACTTCCGCATGCTAAATTTGGGTTTCTTTGCTTGCTCGAATCCATGACTGCAGTTCACGGATCTGGGCACGGATTTTTTTCCGTGCACCGATATCAGAAGATTCTTCGCAGTACGTCGGAAAAATAATCCGGTGGTAATGGCATGGTGTCTAATTGTCCAGTCCGACAAAGGCTGCAATTCATTTTGGATCGTGAAGGAATGAGGAATGAGCAAAACGTGGAGCACAGTCTTGAGATGGTTGATTTTTGCAAGTACTATTTGTCACAAATAAACTTTTTGTGACACTTTGCTCGTGTAATCTTTGATTATTTTCTTTCGAAGCTCCATTCCATGACAGTCTTGAGCCATTTTAGCACTTGATGTCACAAATTTAATGATCATATAATTTTTGTCAGTTCTAAAAGTATTTAGCGGAACTTTTAGCTCGTTATCACTTAAATATATAGTAAAGAAGAATTTTACCATAACATTAAACTTTTCTGCGAGGTTAGTACCTGTAAGGCACTGAAGAGCAAGCGAAGTATGAAAATTGCATATGTTTTGGCCAATGCAAAATGACAACTGTCGACAAAACTCTAGCGGCGTGCAGTCAGTGAATACTCGATTACTCCAGCATTCATGTAGAATTATGTTAAACTCCTGAGCCATTAATTGTAGCCCGTTACTCCATTTCGTTAATGGAATTTCAAAATTTAGATACGCTATTAAGTGATGTTATGTACAACACTGTATGTTTACTTCAACAAACCTTAAGAATTATTTCAAAGAGAAATACGAGGCAAAAAATCACCTCCAGTGCCTTTCATTCAGCTTGCACACAAAGAGCATCTTCGTCATGTTCACGTTGAACCGCAATATCGAGATTCATGTCCTAATTTCACTTAATCATGACGAGAGAGCCAAACTAACTATCAGAAGAAGATAGTTCTCGACCAAACACGGCCTGCTGATCCACCGGGAGGAGGAATGTTTTCCAATTTCACACTACGACTCTCTTCGCCGTAACACAAGTAGCACAACTAATCAATGTAAATAAACATCATCACCAACTTTCTGAAATTTTTCTTGAAGAACATTCCGTCTGAGAAACGAAGTAAAACTTTTCAACTCCAGCCCACCTTCCACCACCGGCACACTACGTCGGTGAGCGATTCGAGTCCGATTTTCCACTTTAAGCCCACTTGAGCTTTAATTTACATCAAGTTGAACAAATGCCCACTCCGGGATGGCACACTGGCTGACTGACTGAATGGTGACCAGGATTATCATCGTCCCAAAGTCATCGTCATCGTCGTCGTTGGCCCCGAAATTTCCCCCCCGTCGGAAGAAGATGAACAAGGCTCAATCTCCTGATTCGAGGGGAAAAAAACAAACAGAAAAAGTTCGGAATTGCCAGTTATAATAGGAAAAGCGGATACCGAAGCGAGCCACGTACAAGAGGGAAAACTTTGTTACGTTCCCGTTGTTTTATTGTTATTCTACTGTTAATAACTTTTATTTAGATTTAATTCCATTTTCTCTCGAACTCGGCCGGCCAGTCTTCCGAATCTCTTAAGTGGCACTTGGCTGACAGCTGATGGCATGATCCTGCGCTTTCTGCCCATTGTTCCTGCTCTCGTCAGGCCGACAGTTTCTGACAGCAGCGAGTTGGCGAAGAAAGTTGAAGTAAATAAAACTGAAACTTCGTTTCGTGCTCTGTGATGTGATTTTGTTTGACTAGTTCTGCGAAGATATGCCTTGGCAAAATTCTTGAAGAAGTTCGAGTGAGGCCGTTCTTGCTCGGGAGGGTTAACCGATTTTTCGCTAACCATAATTATTTTGTCAAGGGAGTCTTTTGACATGAGACTGATACAAATAATGCGATCTTCAAACTTGTTGTTACAAGAGATAAGATGTTAATCTTTTCTTTGCAGGCATTTCGAAATTGAATGCACTTCCATTCATTGGAGCATTGGATTCTTATAGTATACCATTTTTTCATGTTTATGTTTGAGTGGCAGATACAATCACACCCTATGCTCCTAGACTAGACCGTGAATAGAACTCAGCATCTTCCGACATGGTATGCTTGTAGCTGGTTTTTTAGAGAAACCATAAAACACTGACCATGCTCTTGTGCCAGAACAGCACCGCATGGTATGTCCGAAGCATCGGTGGTCAAAATAAAAGCTTTCGTAAAATCTGGATATTGTAAGATTTTAGGCTCAGTAAGAGATTTCTTTAATTTGTCCAAAGAATTTTGACATTCTTCTGTCCATAAAAATTTGACATTTTTCCTCAACAATTTGTTAAGAGGTGTCGTCAAATGAGCAAAATTTTTGATGAATTTACAGTTATAATTTCAAAATGCCACAAAACGTCTGACATCGTCTGCATTTTTGCAAATGGGATAGTTAACAATTGTTTCATATTTTGATGAATCGGGGAGCATTCCTTTGTCTGAAATACTATGACCTAGATAAGTCACCTCTTTCTTGAAAAAGTTACATTTGGAGGGGTTCAGCTTTAGGTTATATTCACGCATGCGTTCAAAATCATTGCGTAAATTGATCAAATGGTGCTCCGTAGAACATTCTATGACGATAATATCGTCAATGTATAAAAATGCAACTTCCGGAGTCAGACCTGTCATAGCGATGGTGTGGTATATTTGAACATTTGGCAACACTGGCTATGCTTTGCTGCTGAGTTCGGTATTTGATTGCATCAGCAAAGTCACACGCAACGAGGTATGAGCATTTTGGTCCCACGATGTGCTCATGCACTGTCAGCACTCGTGGCCTTATGTAGTACTTGGAATCATCTTACGTCTGGTCGTCCAGGTTTCTCCCGGTCTTCTTCTTCTTTAGCATTTCAAGCTTATTGCTTTCACAATTGGCTTATTGCTTGCTCTCAACTTAGTGTTCTAAATGCACTTCCACAGTTATTAATTGAGAGCTTTCGATGCCAGGTACCATTTTTGCATTAGTATGATTGTGTGGCAAGTACAATCATACGCTATGGCCAGGGAGTCGAGAAATTTTACTTTACGAAAAATTCCTAGACCAGACCGGGAATCGAACCCAGCCACCTCCAGCATGGTGTTGCTTTGTAGCTGCGCCTTTACCGACTGAGCTAAGGGAGGACCCTTCTCCCGGTAGGATATATGTATGTATGCGAGTGCTCGTGGTTCGACGAGCAAATGTATTGAATAATAAATCAGTCTGAACTAGTTAGCCAACGTGATTAATTGAAAAGAACATCCCCGTCCTTCAAGTGTTTTATCTAGATTCAATTATCGGGAATAACATCTCAATGGTCATCATTCTTTGAAAGCTGTTGGGTGATATATTTAGTCCAAAAGGTAACCGTTTATATTGGAACCTTCCATTTTCGATGCTGAACGCCGTATATTGCCTGGGCTTTTCGTCAAGAGGAATTTGTAAAAATCCAAACATCAAATCTAGGGTTGAACACCATTTTGCCCTTTCTAGTTAATCTAAAATATCATCTTTTCGGGTTAATGGAAATTTGTCAGCAAGAATTTTCTTATTTAGTTGTCGAAAAACGACGACTAAACGCCATTTCTTGTCATGACCTGCAGCCACAGGTTCCAACGCGCAAACAGGTCTTCGGGTATCTGTTCATCCCAATCCAAGTTGGCTCTCCAGACGTCTTGAAGTAGAATCTTTCCTTGAACTACATGTGAACCAACTAATCCTAACGGATCGTAGATTTTCATTACGAAGCTCAGCATCATCCTTTTTGTCGGTGCCGTCCTACATTCCTGCTCCTCTTCTAGTCTGATTGTGAAGCAGAACAAATCTTGGCTTGGTATCCAGGAAATTCCTAGCACGCGTTCGAAGCCACTCTGGTTGTTCATCGACAGATTTTTCACAGCAGCTGGACTCACATCTCCAGTTGCCTCTAGAACCGACGGTCGATTCGACACCCAGTTCCGTATTCGGAAGCCCGCCTTCTGGTGAAGTTCAGTAACTGCCAATGCTAACTCAGTGGCCTCTTCTTCCGTGTCGACACTATCTAGGTAGTCGTCAACATAATGTTGGATTTTGATTGCTGCCACCGCACTAGGATATTCTCCTTCATTTTCCCTCGCATTTAAGTTTTACACGTACTGTGACTGCGCAGGAGAATACGTCGCCCCAAAGATAGCGACGTTGAATGCCATCGCTACCATCGGTTCGTTTGACGCGTTACGATAGACGAACGGTAGCGGGCTTCGATCCTGTTTTTTGATTCCGACTTGCAGGAACATTTCCTGGATGTCACCGGAAAACGCAACTTCCCGCTCACGGAACTTGAAAGTGACAGACAGCTGCGGAGTAGGCAGGTCTGGTCCTTTGAGGAGCATCGTATTCAACGACACACCGTTTACTTTCGCTGCCGCATCCCAAATGACTCGCACCTTCCCAGGCTTGTTTGGGTTTAATACTACGCCTAATGGAAGGTACCAAGTACGTCGCGGGTTGAACTCTGCCATTTCTTCCTTTGACACTACGTGGATGTAGCCTTTTATTTCGTAGTCAGCCACCTGCTGTCTTACGCTGTCGTAGAGCTGCGGATCCTTTTCTAGACGTCTCTCGAGGCATCTCAACAGACGGTCGACTGTCCGGAAACTCGATGCAATCGTGCTTCCAAAGTAGTCCCGTCTCAAACTTTCCACTTTCCGTTCGAACTGTCGTTTCCTCAAGAATTTTGCGTGCTCGTTGGTCCTCACTTCGCTCTATGTTTGGAGCCTTGGCAACTCCAAGGCTCTCCACAGAGAAAAACTCACGTACGTAGTCGTGAAGATCGTGCTCGGACGTATCCGTACATATGTGCATTTGCCGATGCTGGAACTGTTCTTCTCCCCGCTCTACGCGGCCACATATGACCCAGCCAATGCGAGTTTTTGCAGCGATTGGTTCTCGCTCTTTTCCCTCTCGAAGCTTCGTTGTGGTCAACAGGTGCGAATTGCTCAATCCAATAAGCAATCCAGGAACGGCTCTCTGGAAACTCTTCACTGGTACACGCCGTAGGTGCTTGAACTCTTCTGATAACTTTTCCACGTCAAGCGATGGCTCTGGCAGCCCTAAGTTCTCAACAGTGTATACTTCCGACATCTTGAAGCGTGTTGCGTTTCCGACTTCTTATTTATTCCACTTGTCCAATGGATACATAACGAATGAGCTCTACCGTTCACTCCCAGTGCGGTTGCAATAGATTGCTCCACGAGTGTCACAGACGTACCGTCATCCAAAAATGCATATGTATCCACTGAACCCTTTTTCCCATATAGGGTCACGGGCAGGATCTTAAACAACGTCGATGACTGGGTTGACGATGGATAGTTACCGTCGCATCGCTGGAATTGACAGGCTGTTTTTTAGGTTCATTGTGTAGGAGACGATGGTGGCGTCTCTCACAACTATTAATTGTTTGCGCCGCTATCTTTACCCTTAACATGCTTCGACTGCTCACGTAGATCGTTGAAGGGTGACTTGGTGTTCGCGTTCGGTCACAAATCCTTCCGCTCATACGTAGCGTGAGCATTCACGAACGCTTTGTCCTTGGATTTTACCTTTTCATCTCTCGTCGGCTTGGATGCAAGGCAGAGGTTAATGACGCCACTGGTAGTGGTTGTTACCTCTCCCAGCCGCTAATCGCTGAATGCCTTCAGATCAACTATAGGTAGCGTCTCGTGATGAAGCGCCCAAGTGAATTTGATGTTCGCCGGCAACTTTTCCACGAGCTCTTGTAGCAGGATAGGATTGGAAAGATGGTTATGCATTCCTAATGCCTGCAAATGACCACCAAATTTTGCACAGCTATCCCAAAATGGATCAACGTCTCCAGCCTTCCCGTTTTGGGAGCTGGTGTGCCACGAACTTTAGCCACAAGGTTGTGGACGATCTGCTCTGGTCTTCCGTACAACGTCTGTAAAGTTGACAAAATCTGCGGCACTCTAACTGCTCAACCAGATGTAGCTCCTTTGCCAGGAATTGCTGCTTCTCTTCGTCCCGTTTTACTTGCTCGAGTGCGGATTGCTGTTCGTGGCATTGTATACGGGGACTAGGGACATTTCCCGTTTCCTCAGTACCTCGTTCTCCTTATGTTGCTGCCGTTCGGCATCGTGCTGCCGCTTTAGGATAGCTTCGATTTCTTGCAGCCGCTGTCTGTCTTTCTCATGCTCTTCCTCCGAACGTTTTAACTGAAGTAACAGTCCCTGCTCACGCTGAGATTCTTCCACCTCATCTTGACGCCGCTGTTCACCTATTTGTTGCTTCCGCATCTCACTTGTTTCGCGTTGCCATACTGCGTATGGTGGAGGTTTCCCCATCATCTTCGGAATGATCGTCGGAAGCGTATTTCGTTTAACCGACTTCGGGACCATAGAACTCGTAGGATTCGATTCTTCGAGAGGACACGTGTATGGTTTAATATTTACCAACGGTAAATTATGGATATCCGACCTGCGATCGGCACACGTCTTCGATCCCGGACTTTCCCCGATGACGATACTGTCGATTGTCCATGAAACTGATTCAGCTTCGTTGATTCTAACTAGAGGCCGTTGGATAGCGACGTCATCGAGTTTAGTGGTTTCAACAGGAGTTGCCGAACCAGCAGGTCCATCGTTTCGATCGGATGGTGCCTGCTCTGGATCTCGTTGACGCAGTCCCATAGCGAGTGAATCGGACGTCTGTCGGCTGCTTGCCTGGCTGCGGCCGCTTCGTATGCTCAACACAGCTTCATCCTGCTGGCGAAGCAACTCATGCTTCCGGGTCAAGTACTCCGTCTCTCGTTGTAGTTTGTTGTTCATCGCCTTTTCAACCAGCAGCTTCTCGTTTCGCAATCTTTCATCCTCCAGATTTTCTCGTAGACACCTCTCTTCTTCCAACCGTTGTAGATCCCGGACAATTTGGGCTTGTCGAGAGCTCAAAACGCCCAGTCCGTGAACTGCCAGGGGGTGGAGGAATTGACGGTATGCATTTCGCACAGATGAAATCTCCGGATCGCGCTGCACCTGTATCCACTTTCGCGCATGAGAAGTGGTACCAATGCTTGCAATTTCCGCATTGTACCATGTATAACTCAGCGTTATTGGGCCTCCTACATTCCGCACTATCAAGGTCATCACCGTGGTCGATGTCTATGATGGAAGGTTTAAAATCGTCGATCGAGTCCAGCGCATGCAATTGCGAATGTGCACCGTCACCATGATCCGGTTGAGAACGTCTGGTGAAAAGTGCATCCTGAGTCGCACGAGTTTTCGATCGAGTTTGGCGAACAAACGATCGCTGCTTACCTGTCTGCATGATTTCCTGCATACTCATGCCACAAATCTTTGAGATTGTTGTGAATTCGGATTACCTTTCGGAGCTCGTTGTAGAAAATCCACCAATGTTCCCGGTGAAATCAACTCAAAGCTGTAAATTTATTTGCTCATTAACCTGCATAGTTTAAAATGTAATTTCACTCACATTTGGTCTCGTACTTAGTAATTTTGAGGTTATATATATATATTTTTTATTCCTTTATTGTCGAGATTTTCAGCCCTGGGCTGGTTCATCTCCCGTCGTAGTTACTCAAATACCTTTTTGGGTATTTTCGTAACTTGTCCGGGGGTGAGATTCGAACTCGTGACTTTAACGCGAGAGGTATGGATGGTAAACACTACGCCGGCGTCGCCCCCAAAAAGGTAATATACAGATTCACAAAACGATAATCTATCTTTAAGTTTTAATCTTCTGGATTCACGCTGATATAAACAATAAAGTGCCTATCATTGTTATCCGTATCGTTGACATTTCATGTTCGGCCGTCACCTTGCTCGCGCTTATTTGCACCGAAGACGTCAAAGGTTTCGGGGGTGCGTCGATGGACACGCTCATTGTAACAACAATCTATGGAGTAAATGTCTTTTACTGTTGTCTGACTTCCCTCAGCGACGTTGCATTTTGGTTTGCTCGCTGAGGAGCCTGCTCGTTTTCCGGTTCAGTTTGGAGTTGTCGAACATTTCGGCAACCACATGGGGCATTGGAATGTCCCCTTCGGCCACGATTCTGTCGATTATTATCATTGTTGTAATTTTGAGTGTTTGGGTAACGGTTGCTATTTTAAAACCGTCCTCTGTAACTTCCTCTGCCACGTCCTCTGCAATTTCCTCGTCGGGCACCATTGCTATTTGTAGCATAATAGAGGATCGAGTTTGATTGTTAATCGCAATTTTCTATTTTTTTTTTAATTGTTTATCTATTTTTTTTGAAAGATCCTGCTCTCAAAATTTAATTTTTTTTTGTGTTGTTTGTTCAAAAAAAAAAATCGGCCGGGTGTTGTGGTGTATCCCAAGTAACAATTTCAGTTCTATTCCAGCCGTATAGCACTCCTCCCGGCTTTGTTGATGACACTACATTCAAAACTGTTTTGTCCACCAACACCTCCTCTATGCATCTTTAAAGCCAAAATATGTACAAAGTGGCCCACTCTATAGACGGTTGTGAAAACAAATTAATAAAACCTTTCTAAGACCATAACGATTTTGAAAATGTTCTAGTGAAAGATGTTATGACCACTTGAGAACCATCATAAAACCTATTGGCCGCCATCAAAACCAGCATAGGGCTGAATGGCCACAGCTGTCAAACTTCACGGCGATATCGTGGTTGATTTTTGTTGTTTTGCTTTGTTGCTCTTCTGATTCATTCAACAGTAAATAATGGCTCAGAAAAAAGTTCTACTGTTGCGGGAAATTATGATTGATAGCAAAATATATAAAACAAATTGAGTTTTTTTTATAGCGTATCATGCTCCAAATCATATGCGCATTTAATTTTATGGTGAATATTGGCACGATAGGAGCTGAAAATTAATGCGCCTTGGAAATTATGCGAGTTTACAACAACAAAAACAAAATTGAAAGAAATATATTCCGTAAATTAATCATGAAACTCCTGAAAATTGATGAAATTCAATAAGGTTATCTAAACGAATACCGAAGTTTGTCTCAGATCTACAGTTCAATTGTATTACATTTAAAATTTGGTTTATTTATTTTTCCACATTTCAATTATTTCATATTTTTCAATATGGCGATTGCAAGAAATCACAGTTTTGCCAAAAAGCCAAATTATCTTAGCAATGGCTACTATAAAACTATCTGGTCGCTTGGTAGCTTTCCTCAATGCCAGTTAGCCGTTTAATGCATTTACTGGAGGCAAAATGGTTTTAAAATGCTTTTTCAACTGACCATAATAAGATAATATGAATGAGTCCTAAAACGGCATTTCAAAACAGCATTTTATGAGTTAATAAAGTCAAAATAAAACCTTTGATAGGAGTAAAAAGAATTTTAGAAGTCAAGGTTTTAAGATCGTTGTTAAGAAGCTGTGTAGGTTCTTATAAACCTGACTAAAATTTGAAACCTATTGGCATCTCTTGCTGCCATAATAAAGCCGAATTGATTTCTAGTGGCTTTCATAAAACTGTCATAAAACCTAATAAAGCTGGATGGTTTTGGCAATGTTAATTGGGATGTTACGTCAGAAGGTATATTTTGATGAACATGCACCTCTGCACCTACCTAAATCTTTTATTTACTGCGTCTTATAAATAGTAAATTACGGCAATTTCCTCTAGTATCACACCTGATATCAGTGCCTTTATATAAACGTACTACGACATTTTTGGTATTAGTTTTCAACTAGCAATAATCGCACCTCGGTTGTACCTCATTGGTTACGATATCGCCACTGCGCAAAGTTTGTACTACGACATGACAGAGAAAATTCTTTCACTGCTTGTCAAGTTTATAATCTCCCATGCAGGCCTACTGCATTATATAGATCCCTCCCACCTTCCACGAGGTGACAAATTTAACCTACGGGAGGGCCAAATCACACACAAAAAAGCCAATGCTACAAAAACTGAAAACATTTACCAGCGAAACATACTTCAGTAGCTTTTCGAGCAACCTTTCCAAGATTTAACGAAATAGGCATAATAGGAAAACATTAGAAGACTTATCTGCTATCACGATGGCAGTTTATTAAGAGCTTTATTCCCGGCAAAGGAGGAAGAAAAAAACCGAACAACTCCAGCCGCTCGGATTCGTTCCCCTCGGTTCATTTTTCAACGAAAAGCCGATTCATGGCTCGAGTGCGAGAAGCCGGATACGGAAACATTTTTTTTTGCAGCTACAGCTCCTGACCGGAGGAGGAAAGCGATGGGGAAATAAGAAAACTCATTTTCTTTGCAAACATGCAAACGCGTGCGAGATCTTTCCAGTTGATGAGTGGGATTTTGGAGGGATGACTGCGAACGGATCGGAAAGCAGGTGATTCACCTTGATGAGAGCGATTTCTTCTCCTCCTGAATGGCACGGGTAACCCACGCACTTTCCCGGTAATGGTGTTTTGAAAAATGCATGACGATTTGCGGTTCACGATAAAGGACTGGATGGAGGAGATTTTTCTCACTGAATGTGCCTTCTTGAGGGTTGTTGACTCAGTCGATTTTTCTTTTCATTTCCTGTTGATTATGAATGCTCGTCGTCCCTGGATCTCCCACCAGCGGGATTCGTGCAACGATGCACCATTGGCGTCGAGCACGATGGGATGGATTCATATTTTGTCGACTGCATCGACTTCGCTGGTTGCTTTTTCTAACATTTTCTCCAAACAATTTTCCCCCATTCTCCACTTTGAACGATGAAGCGCAGCTAGCACTTTCCGATTGTTGTTTATTGTTTGATTTTCATCCGGTTTGTTCGGACTAGCTCCGCATTTGCAATCGAACAATTGAGCTTTCATCATCCGACTTGTGCATCCTTCGGTCCGTTCTGGTTGCTCTTATCTCTCTCGGGAAACGGAACATACCGCTCAGATTCACTCGCTGGCGATGAAATATGAATTTGCACTTAATAAACACGACGATTGTATACACGTCGATTCTCAATTTACCCCCTCGTCACGCCACCTAATGCCATCTAATCCCTTCGGGGAAAAATCGATTCGACGGCACCCACCTACACTGGGGCAAAACGGCTCACTCAAGCTTGTTATACGATCGCCGAAATTGATTCGTTGCTCGAGTGAAACTCGTTGTGCCAATTTTCTACTCAGTTACGATTAAAATTCTCCGGAAATAAACGTCTCGCCCTGGGGAAACTTTCTCCTTCCAGTTGGAGCCTCAGCCGTTCGCGCATAACTTGTCAGAGCGATTGCCTGCAACGAAAAGCGTAAAAGTGAAAAATTAATTATAAAACTTGCACCGCGCTGGTTGCTCGCTTTTTGGAGAAACCATAACCCCAGTGCAGCGCCGTCGCTTTTTCTTTTTTTTTTTCGACGGGTGGGAAAATTGGGGGAAAGGGTTGAAGTCGAAGGTAATGTAACTACACTCCAAACGCCATTACTCCACTGCTGTCTATGGTGTCGCGCTGCAAGTTTGATTTGCATTATAGAGTGCAAAAGACGGCTCAGCTTGGCGAAGAACAGGCGCCACCGCGTGAAATGCAAATTGCTGTGCAAACAAGTCGCAGCGAGAACTTTTTTTTGTGAACGAATTGAGATGGATGGCACTGGCGCTGGATGGTAAGGGAATGCCGTTTTTGACGTTGTTAAATTGAGTAATGGGTTGTCAGGTCGCAGAGCGATAGGATGATAAATGTTGGGTCAAATCATTAGCACTGATGACTGTAAATGTTTAAAGAATGAAGACAGATTTATGAGCTTCCCATTTTTAACGAAGTTATACTTTGAATAGATTGGGAATAATTGCCTTGTTTTCGAAACCGTTTCAACGAAATTTTAAAGGCATTTCCTAAGGGAATGTTCGGTTTGCTACCCAGCAACATAGTCAACTTTAAGAGTCCCACTCCACAAGCAACACAATCTGAAATCCCACCAATGCCAGCTCGTACGGTTTCACCTGGAATGCTTTTATTAAAAAGAAATTGAGCAAAGGATCTTAACTTTCTGCTCCACGTAGGGTGAACTAAACAAGCAATGAGATGGAGGAAAAACGCAGTGCAGACTCCCCCCTCCTCGCCTAGCATTCGTCAGCTTATATCAGAAGCCGCTTAGCAAAAGACCAAACCACAGCACTGCATTCTCCATTCCCCTACCACATTGGTTGCTCCACCACCAACCCTCCATAGTTTGGATGTCCTTTACCAGAGCAGCAGTAGTTCGACAATACCCTCGACAAGACCTCAACAAGGCAGAAGGAAGAAATATGTTACTTTTTCTTTCATTTGAAGGGAAACGCAGCATCATCATAGTCATCAGCAATATCATCGTCATCATCATCATCATCAACAACAATAGCAAAAATTGTACAGAAGATGTGCTGCATTCGACTAGTCCTATGTGACCTTCCCCCCTCTGGGAACCTTTGGGTGGGTTCATTGGTACATAGGTACAGCAGGGACTCTAGTGAGGGTCAGTTCGAAAGTTGGTTATTCAAACTAATTTTTGTCGCTGTGCTCATGTTGGTCAGCATTGGTCTCACTAGATCGGCGAATAACAGTTTCTGCCATCCACCGAGAGTCGTCGTCAGTTTCCGCAGGAAATATGCACTCTTTAAAATCTTACATGTATCCATAAGGCAGTGAAGAAAAGGCAAAGAATAGACTGAGTTTTGATTTTTGAAAAATGCAATTCTACATGACCGTTAACTTTGCAATAGCTGTAGCGTCATGCAAACCATATAGTTGAACTTTTAACCCATCACAGATAAAAAGAAACATTGAAATTTCTGCGTTATCTAATGCACATAAAGGAAATGCTAGATTTGGCAGACAATAATGGGATATTTCATGTAAATTTAAGTCAGATCATGCTTGAATCTAGCCTGTTGTATGAAGTATTACAAACATTGTTGTATGGCGCATGAAAGATGGCAAACAATTTCATTGTTTTCGTCTCTTTTGGCTTGAAATAAATTGAAGGGAAATTTTACGCGCTTGTTAAAATTAATTATTTTTTTCTGTGCAGTCAGCTTCATAGTTAAACTTCGTTTGTTGGAGGAAGTACAAGGTGCGGCAGTTTTGGGTGAATTTGTGTAACTAGTGAAAAATTTCTGTCGAAAGTGTATTTGTTTATGTTTACTTTCAAGTGCTGCATCCAAACATTCTGTTTGTTTAATTGCAAATTCGTCAAAATGTTCGCGAAAGAAGTGATCACCAGTTTGTTGCTCGCCCAGAAGAAGCCGAAAGAGATTTCCAAGGTGGTAGGGTGCCATTTGGCAACAGTTTACCGCATATAAAAGTCCCTGCCGGATGTTCCTAAGCAGTGGAAGCCGGGAAGCGGACGTCCGCGCTTTACACGCACGCCGAACGTGATCAAATCGGTCCGTGCAAAAATTGCTCGCAACCCGGTGCGTTCCATAAGAAAACTTGCAAAGGAAGCCAATATTTCGGAGAAATCCATGCGAAGAATCATCAAAGAAGACCTGCATGCATCTTCCACAGCCAGAGTGAAACGCCACTTGATTACGGACCGGGTCAAGGAACTACGAGTGGCTCGTTCCAAGAGATTGCTTTCCTTGTTGAAGAAGGAAAAAATGATAATCCTGTTCTCCGACGAAAAGCTTTTCAGTATCGATGCTGTGGCCAACAGCCACACGGACTGGTTCATTTCACCGCAGAAAATGGAGAACGTTCCGGAAAAAGTGAAATTCAAATTTCAAACCAAACAAACGGCAAAATTAAACTTCTATGTAACTTCACGGTAACTATGAAACCGGAATTTATTCATAACTAATAATTATCGAACAAACTATGCCAAACATGGCCCTCTAAATCAAATTATGGCCACTTATAATCAACATTGTGAAACTATACACTTAACTATGTCACGGTAAAACTCAAAAAAAAGCAATGCCAAACAAAACAATATTTTCGGAGCAAAAATATGATTAAAGCACCTCCTACCTAATCTAAATTTTATTTTTTTTAAATTGTCTTTATTTGTTGCTTCTGACCAGCAAATGGCCGTTTTTCACATTGCACTGGTCTTCTTCTTTTTTTCACTCCACATTCTACCAATAATCAGAATCCCCGCTATGAGGCGACTCTATATCAAACTTCACAACTGCCAAAAATCATCGATTCATACGCGACAAAGCGGAAAAATACTATAAATTAATAATTTATGTCTGGGTGTCACAAATCTACCACTAATTAATAAAACTGACACAAAAATAAAAAAAATATTAAACGTGAAAATACTACCGACAATCACACTTTTCGGGAGGGAATCGATTGTACTCACTATTTCCTGCACAAAGCACGCGGAAATTTTATGATTTCACTGTTAGTTTAAGTTAAATTACGAATTATTGTTTGATTTTTTCTCGCGAAAACGACGGAGCGAAAACAAAACACGTCAGTGTCAAAGCACGGCTTGCTGCGATCTCCGTATATTTCATAAGAAAAAATGTATTGTTCAAGTCTACGTCAGTTGGAGAAATAAATAAATAGAAATAGATAAAATATTTGAAAATAATCAATGTTTTGGAAATATACCCAAACTGACTTCTTCAAAAACTTTTTTTTTTTTTAATTTCTCCACCTAGCTGAAGTCATGAAAATGCGCGTTTAAATGTTATGTTTTTGTGGCGAAAAAATGAGTAGGGGGAAGTCCCCCAGCGCCGGACAGCCCCCAATACCGGACACCTCGAGTTTTCATAGTTGCAACGGTACATTTGAATCGCCAATATGCAGAAAACCAACAAAAATGAAGAAGAAGAAACCTGGATGAGAAGACATGTCAAAACATGCATCCGAAACTGAATATTGTTTGTTTTCATTTCCGCCGGTCGACAAGTTGTGTTTGTGCTAACTTTAAAATCATTATTTCCGGTGAATTTGGGCTGTAGAAATTACGCGTTTGCATCTAAAGTGGCTTTGGGTAAGTGTTTTACCAAATCCATACATCATACCTGCATAAATATGTTGAATTCGTGAAAAAAACATACAATTTATGTTGGAGCCTCTGTCCCCCAGTACCGGACAGCAAGTTGTCACCCAATACCGGACAATGAAAAGTTTGTTTATTTCATCGAATTCATTATGGATTTTGTTTATAGGTGAAAATATGGACAAGAAAAAGCTGTCGTGGTCCGTGGAGCGCATTATTGCTGCTGCCAACAAGGTTTTGGCAAGGGAATGGCCATTCGGGAAGCGGCGATTGCATACGGTATTCTCAAAAGCACTCTTCATGACAAGACAACAAGCATCAAATCAGGCAAAGAAACACTCTTGGAGCCAAAGCTAGGAAGATTCGCCAGTACATTTCCGGACGCCTATGAAGAGGAGCTTGTGGCTCATATCACCGATTTGGCAAACCGGTGTATGCCACTAAGCAGGAAGGAATTCCTCAAACTGGCGTTTGATCTGGCCCAGCACCTGAAAGTACCGCATCAGTTCAATCTAAGCAAAGGAACGGCAGGCAAGCACTTCTACTACAACTTAATGTCGAGACACCCAGACCTGTCTCTATGGACGCCGGAGTCGACGAGCCTAATGCGAGCCGTTGGGTTCAATAAACCTCAAGTAGATTTGTTCTATACAAACCTACGAAAACTGATGGAGAAGTACAAGTTCCGTGCTTCTGACATCTACAATTGTGAAGAAAGTGGGACAACGTGTGTTCAGAAGCATCTCAAAGTATTGGCACCGAAATCCGTCCGACAGGTAGGCAAGCTTACCTCTGCTGAACGTGGTAAAAATGTGACAATCCTCTTTTGTATGAGTGCCACAGGAGTTTACACGCCACCATTTTTCGTGTTCCCAAGAAAAAGGATGAATGAACGACTTATGTTCAATGCTCCCTTGGACAGTGCAGGCGTGGCTCAACCAAAGGGTTGGATCAATAATGACTTCTTCTTACTGTCCCCAGAGACCGACATATGCAAGCGTCCTTTAGTACATAAGAATGAGTTGAAAGAGATGAGAAAATAGATTCAATCAGACACATCTGTCGTCGAATTGCGTATGTGTCAGTT
This sequence comes from Aedes koreicus, assembly GCA_024533555.2. Classification (NCBI taxonomy): domain Eukaryota; kingdom Metazoa; phylum Arthropoda; class Insecta; order Diptera; family Culicidae; genus Aedes; species Aedes koreicus. The sequence goes on from JAHHFK020004181.1 coordinate 206,223, forward strand.
TCATGAGACATAATTTTACACGAATTCATTGTTTACGTTCCCCGACTGTTTACAAACATGAATTACGTCTCGTGTAAAATTCATAATTTCTATGTGTGCACTTTAAGAAGTTTGCCAACCCCACGGAAGATTCACCGGTACTGATCGTTCTGGATGGTCATAGCAGTCACAAGACGCTGGAAGTAATCAACTAAAGGGCGAACACGATATTATTGCGACACATTCAACAGGGCATAACTTTTTTACCATTGGGTAAAAATCAACCAAATTTTGCACACTTTCTCATTGATGTGTATTGTTTACATGCTGTCAAACTCGAAGTCGTGTTTTTCGATTCAACGAAAATGGAGGTGAACCAACGCGAGTCGAGAGAACAAATTCTTTCCAAACACCACCATTCAACCGTCCAAACATTCACCATTCAACCGTCTCCAGAGTGTTGAAGCGGTTCCAGGAGCGGTTGACGTTGGACCACGGCAAAGGAGCTGGAAGAAAACCGCGATGAGCGGCAACAATAGACGGCTAAAACTCGGGCACGGAAGCTCTACGAGAAGATGCTGACAAAATATGGCTGCTGTGTGATGGACGACGAAACGTATATAAAAGCCGATTTTAAGTAAATTCCGGGGTTGGAGTTTTTCACCGGCAAGAGCAAGTTCTAAGTGGACGACAAATTTAAGAAGAAGAAAATGTCGAAGTTCGCCTCCAAATATCTCATTTGGCAGGCCATCTGCTCTTGCGAACTGAGGAGTGAGCCTTTCGTGACAAAGGGCACAGTAAATGGCGAGATCTACAAATCTGAGTGCCTCGAGAAGCGCCTTTTGCCGTTCTTGCAGCAGCACGACGAAGCTCCGCTATTTTGGCCAGATTTGGCATCATGACACTATTCTAAAAGTGTCCTGGAGTGGTATGAGGCCAATTCTGTCCATTTTGTTTCAAAGGACATGAATCCGCCAAACTGTCCGGAGCTGCGCCCGGTGGAGCAGTACTGGGCAATGATGAAGCGGGAACTTCGGAAGAGCAAGAAGACAGTCAAAGACGAGAAGGACATGTTAAGAAAATGGAAAAAAAAAACTGAGAAACTGGTACCGGATGACACTGTAAAGACTTTGATGGAGGGCATCAAGCGAAAATGCGTTCAATTTTACACTCAAGGCTCCATCGATTAACTTTTCTCTTGATTTTTGAAGTAAATATGTGTATAAAACTACCCTAAAATTTTGGTTTGATTCTAAACATTATAAGAAAATTGGCATGACATTTTCGGTGTCGCAATAATTTCGTGTTCGCCCTTTACTGCAGAGAAAACAATATTCATTTGATCAGCTTCCCACCCCACACGAGTCACAAGATGCAACCACTTGACCGAACATTCATGAAGCCATTCAAAGATGCGTATCATGAACGATGTGATGTGTGGATGAGCATCTGGTTGTGAATGCACCGGGATAGTCCCATTCGATCCACATAAATTCTGCACTGTGGATTACCTTCCTTCCGGTGTGACAAACATACCAGTATTAGCTGAACCTGGTGAATCAAAGTCGAGTGTGAGCAATGCCATTCTGACTGATCCTACCGTTCAATCATCTACGAGTGGCGCTGCCAAAATGGTCGAAGCATTGCAAATGCTGTCCCCAATACCTGATGCTGCAGAACGTCGATCCAATGCCAGAAAGAGGAAGTCCCAGAAGAGCGAAATTCTCACATCGACGGCATACAAACTGGAGCTCGAAGAACAGGCATTGCACGGTGGGCAAAAACGAGCCAAAAAACGGATCTTTTATGGCCGCTAGTTTCAGTCCCTTAGGATGAGCATTTCTTGTGTAAAAAATCACGAGAAATCGATTGGAGATGGTTTCGGCCACCGCACACCAAGGAAAGTTGTCCATTTTGCCCAATTCTCCTCATGATTATACCTCAAACTCATATGTCATTTAGTTTTATACATTGATGTCACCAATATAACCCTCATTTGCACTGTACTTATGTAAAATTATCCGGAGAATCGAATGAAGATGACACTGATTCGATTGGACCTTTGGAAGTGGTCCATTTTACCCGAATTTCCCTCATACTTTCAAAAACTTTAATAACATAGGGTTTTGAGAATTGGACCCGTCACTATTATCCCCATTTGCACTGTACTTATGTAAAATTGTCCGCAGAACCCAATAAAGATGATACTGCTTTGGTTTGACCTTTCCATTATACCCAAACTCCCCTCATACTTGCAAAAACTTATATAACATAGGGTTGAGAGAGTTGGACCCATCACTATTATCCTCATTTGCACTGTACTCATGTAAAATTATCCGCAGAATCGAATGAAGATGATATTGCTTTGATTTGACCTTAGGAAGAGGTCCATTTTACCTGAATTCCCCTCATGCTTGAGTAAACTCATATATTACGCATTGTTTTACGAACTAATTTTTCTATTAGTTTTAGAAATTGACTTTTTTAATTCTGTAAAGAACACACATCGATTAAGATTGCAGAAGTTTTCTTAAATGGAATAAAAATAAATGATTTTGTTGCTCACTCAACTTAGGTTACCAAAGAATTTTATGGAACTTATGTTCTAATCTTCGTCACTGTCCTCGTACACTGATTCCGTATTGAGATCACTTTCACTTTCGCTCTCGTTGTGTTCTTCGCACGTTTGGCTTTTCAAACTTTCTGGGTCGGCGTAATAATATGTCATCATCTGTTCAAAGCTCTCGTTTGCTTGCGGGCGATTTGATTTTTTCAGCTTGTACTCTGTGAAGGACATCTTCACGTCGGACCAAGCTGGAATTGTGGTGAGCAGCTTTTTCCACCGATCGCAAAAGCCTTTCGAGTGGCTCTTTAGATAGATGCCTACTTCTCCTGTCCTTGACGCTTTCTGAAAGGTTCTGGAATGGCAGACGTTTTCGTCCACTGCCGCTTCTTTCACACTGCTCTGTAACACGAAGTGTATTTGAAGAGCCAGCCTGATGAAATGGAGTTGATTGATCAGCAACCTGTTTTGCAATTTGGTATGATAAAAATGGCATAAGGCTTATGATAAGTACAGTACACACACACAGTTACGTAATATCTCAACTCTTTGTCTGTCCAACAATTTTTAGAACCATAATTTTAGAATGTAAGAGTTTTACCGTACAATGGAGAAGTATAAAAAAATTGCCTCTAGCTTGTGCTAGCCCCATTATTAGTTTTAAAGATACTTTCAAGAAAATTATTTTATCACCATTATTTTCAAGTTATTCGAAAAGCAACTATGATAATATCTTTTCACTCTATAAAGAGAGTCGATAATTTCGTTCCTTTTCGGCGTTAAGGTCGGTATCGTGTTCAAAAGAAATTTCTTTTTCTATCTTAAACCCATGTTAAATTCCGTTTACTGAAACGGAAAAGCAAAGAATCGAAAAGAAATGTCTGCAACAGTATCCACCTGAAAAGAACGAAAAATAAAATTGGAATTTGTAAGGTTTCCACGCAAACTAATGGGAGCTGTCACTTTTACTTTCTGAAAAATATTCCGCTCGATTATTCCGTAAGTGAAGATGACATTTCGTTCCATGCAGATCGGTTGTCAAAATTCCGCTTGGTAATATTGAACAAAATTCCGTAACCTCTCTACTTTTTAAGTCGGTACTGGCCTTTACTTTTCAGGCGATAATGAATTTTCACTCTTCTCGAGAACCCGATTTTGTGCCTTTTACGAACACCAAAACAGCCGTTGCCGTTTGTTTTTCTGCTATGAGTTAAACGAACAGGTGATACAAGCTATGGAACCTTCTAAATGTTTAAGATGATAAAGTGTTCTCACCCTTTTTGAAGGGGGGGTTTTTTCCTGTTTGGGGGGGGAGGGGAAAAAAATTTTTTGGTGATTATGGGGGGGCGTTTATTTTGGGGGGGGTGGGCCGGGAAAAAGCTGGTTGGGGGGATGGTTGGTTTAGCGGTGCGTGGGGGGTTATTTTTATTTTTGGGGGGGGGTAACCGGGGGGGGAATTATAAATTTTTTTTTTTTTTTTTTTGTGTGGGTGTGTGGGAGGGGGGGGGGGAAAGGGGGAAGGAGGAACACTGACGAAAACAAAAAAAAAAAAAAGGAGTGTATCGAATATAAGCTATCCACATACATTTGCGTTGTACGCATGTATTTGTGATGGTTTTTTATGCTCTGAACACTGCATGCTGTGCGTTTGACTGTCAGCTTTCTTTTGTTTACTTGTTTGTGCGGTTAAAATTCTGCGTTTCAAAATGTCGCGTATTGAAAAGGAAGTGAAAATTAAGGTTCTGGACACATGGCTAAGTGAGAAGGGTAGTACTATGCGAAAATTGGCGAAGCGGTTTGGAATTCATCATGCGAGTGTTAAAACCATCATTAATAAGTTTGGGGAACACTATTCTTTGGAAGAGCTACCAGGAAGAGGCAGAAAACCCGGTTCTTCCAACCCGAAACTGGAGCAGAAAGTGGTATCTCTAATCATGAAGAACAAATCAATGTCAATACGTGATTTGGCCAAAAAAAGCAGGAACGAGTGTCGGAATGATCCAGCGTATCAAGAGGCGAAACCATCTAAAGACCTACAAGAAGCAGAAAATCTCGAAACAAAGTGCAGAACAGAAGAAGCGAGCAGCAACAAGGGCCCGAAAATTGTATTCGCGTCTTTTGCAGCGTCCGGATGCATGTGTTTTGATGGACGATGAGACCTATGTAAAGGAGGACTCAAAAACCCTTCCAGGTCCACAATACTTTACTGCCGTCGTTGGGGAGGATGTGAACGATGCGGACAGGTCGATTCAATTGGAGAAATTCGGTCGAAAGGTACTGGTATGGCAAGCAATATGTTCCTGTGGTTTGAAGTCAACCATTTTTTACACTACCGGAACTATAAATGCGGAAATCTATCGATCTGAGTGTTTCCAGAAGAGATTGTTGCCTTTATATAAGAAGCATAGTACACCTCCACTGTTTTGGTCGGATTTAGCGTTGGCTCACTATGCCAAAACCACTCTCAATTGGCTTGCGGAAAAGGGTATAGATTTCGTTGAGAAAAATATCAATCCACCCAATTGCCCTCAGCTTCGACCCATCGAACGTTACTGGGCAATCGTGAAGAGGGTCTTCAAGAAGACTGGTAAGGCAGCTGGGAACATGCAGGTGTTCAAAAAAATTTGGGCTCAAGCGACCAAAAAATGCGATGCCACACTTGTCCGGAACTTGATGAAGAGCATTCGATCCAAAGTTCGAAAATTCGTGAAGGAATAACTTAAATTTCGTCCGGTCTTCATTATGTTCAAGTTTAACCTTGTACAATAAAGGATCAATTTTTTGTATGAGTAAAATATCGGTTTTCAACATAATTTGAAAGAAAATTTGTGGATAGCTTATTTTCGATACACTCCTTAATCTTCATTTTTCTGTGGTCAATTTAACATAAGTACAGTGCAAATGGCGTTAATAGTGATTGGTCCAATTCACGAAACCGTATGTTATATATGTTTTTTTAGGTTTGGGGGGAATTGGGGTAAAAGGGCCCCTTTCAAAGGTCCAATCAAAGCGGTGTTTTTTTTCTTTGGTTCCCCGGGAAATTTTTAAGAGGGGAAAAGGGGTTTTTTTTGGGGGCATTAATTTATAAAAATAAATTATATGTGGGTTTGGGGGGTATTGTGGGGGGGGGGGGGAAAAAAGAAAAAATCCGGGGGGGGGGGGTGGGGAAAACCTCCCCCAATCTTTTTTTGGTTTTTTTTTACACTAGAAATGCTCATTCTAAGGAACTGAAACTAGCGGCCATAAAAGATCCGTTTTTTGGCGCGTTTATGCCCACCGTGCATTGGTTAGACAAGCGAAAGAAAAAAAAAAGTGAACACGAAAGCTTGAAGCTTGAAGGTTAAGGTTTCGGTGAAAATGGAAGTCGGAGAAAAAGAAAACATCGTTCCTACCAAGCAATCGAACACCGCCGTAGTAAAAGCACGAGGAACAAAGAAGCGTGAAGCAAGGGGAATTCGTTGATATTTCACACATTTGGATCATGCGCGAATACAGCAGCAAAACTTTCGGTCGATGGGTGATTTTTTGTAAAAATATGAACCATGAATTCGATTATTTTTTATCTTCTTTCTAGTGTCCGTAATTGGGGGACACTTTTTTGAAGCAATGATTTTGTTCAATATTTCGTTGATCGTGATAAAATATCAATTTTAACATTTGTAATTATTTGCTGAAAAGTAATGAGTAAAATTATTGTTTTAATAAATAAAATCAGAAGTTGAGCCCTTAGTTTATTTTATATCCTTAAAAGTCCTTAGGTGTCCGGTACAGGGGGATCTTCCCCTATATAGATTTTAATTTTTTTTTACTTTTAGGTTTATTATCAAGCTTTTACCATGAAACATTTTTTTTTTCCAACCAGTCTAATATCCTTAGTTGCCTACGATTCGTTCTTAGACAGTTTTTGCATACAATCAACGGTTAAAATCGAGTTAAAATTGTTTGAATAAAACTTGTGCAAAGACCCTTTCGACCTTTTCAAAACTTACTCGAGAATCACATCTGTGGAAAATGGTCAGTCTCCGACACCGAAAGCCTATGCAATGTTTTATCCCAATTGGAGATAATCATTTAAAAAATTCAACTTTTATCGTTCATTTGGCGTGGAAGCCGCCTGCTGCATATGAGACCTTCGGTTCTCACATTTGAAATCTGTGATAGGAAAGTACTGTGCATTTTGGGAATTCTGTACGCAAAACGTAATTATAAGACAGCACCTTTTATCAAAGTTCTTTTCGATGGTTCACAATTGTTGAACGACAGTTTTATATAATCATTCGAGAGATGATGGAGTTGATAGCGTTCAAAGTGCTTACATTTTTCGCTATTTTTTCATATTTTCATTTGAAACCCTACCCATGCCGTAATAGTACAGTTCAGATGATCCGTTTTTGGCTTATGCACGGTCTAATGTACGTCACTTTGTTTCATATATAGAAGAATAAGATATAAAACGAAAATGAAATTATAGAAAATTCTGTTTGAAAATTCGATATCCTGTCGAGTATTCATCAAACCAGCTTACTGTACCACGATTTCTTCTGACCGTAGAGACTGCGGACCTAGATACACCTATGCCTTCAGAGCTTTGTATGAAGCAAATTCCTGTTCAAAAACATACACAAACTCCGAAACCTCCCGTTGTCGAAACCATTCCTGCACCACCAAAGCACACACACCTGCAGCAGTAATGGGATTCTCGTTAGCGGGGAACTAACAATAGAAAGGAACCAAAGTTGATAAATAGTTTATTTTCTATATCCGCTCGGTGTCTGGCCCGACCCGGGTTCGTTCGGGAAACGCAACACAACTGGTGGGATGACGTGCAACAAAGGCGCAATTTTGATTGTTTTGCTCGGCGCGTCCTGAACTTGCGGCCAGCCATAGAGATGTTCAACTTTGCGAATCCTTCAAAGCTTCAGAAATCTCCTGGCAAGTTTCAACTAACTTCTTCCGCTGAGCGCACATAATTTTTCCACCTTGTTGCAAAACAAACGAAACCAACAATCCATTTGATCTGTGCGATTTTCCACCGAGCGAACTGAAAATTCTCCTTCCCGGTATCCCTACAAAGACTTGTTCCACTTGATGCTTCCAGGTAGGGAGCATAAGAACGATTCTCTACAGCTAGCACCAAGAACATATGAAACTACACACCGGCGAGCTTTTTGTTTGCCCTAGTTCTTCTGCATTACCTCGCCAACCAACTGCCCCTGGAGAGGTTTAGGGGTAAGTACTTACTTTTTGCTCACCTTTTTCCTTATTGCAACATACTCATCGTATCGGAGCAGAACGTGGCAAACTAGTTGAAATAACTCGCATCAGCCCCTCCACACCCACCCCATCAAGCCATTGTTTGGGCCCCACGCCCTTTCACATTCGGCGTACGATTTTTTGCACCTTTGATTGCCACACTACCGAGCTGAGTCAAGCAAGAAGAGAGTTCTTGGCATCCGGCAGCAGTCAGCACTCAGCCCGTCATCGTCGTCGAGCGTATGCGATATTGCTTCGGTTATTTCGTTTTTCATTTCCGCCGTAGGAAAATACATACACACACACACATTTATATTGCCGGTTCTGCTCTGGTGTTTTGCAAAGCAATTGACGCGCCAAGTGCCACAGCCATAGCTACTTCGGAATCCATCCGATGGAACGGCATCACCGGTGATCGGGGTGGGAATTGCACCCGAAATCTTCTTAGAACGTACGGATCGGAACAGTGTTTGCTTTGGCACAACAATCGAGCAGCTTCTTTCGGTTCTGGCGGAGCTGTTTACCATAGTCTTCAACGGACCGTGAACAAACGGAAGCAGCTTCCCGAGAAAGAGTAATAATGCGTGATTAGTTGTCGGCAGATTGTAGCAGGCCGGGTAATGTTTGCTAAGGTGCAGAGGTCGAAGATGTCACGCAGGGGTGCCAGGCGTTCTGAGAAAACATCCAACAAGCCTTAAAATGTTTCCACGCTTGCCATGATTGTAGAGGATGTTGTTTCATATTTAGGATTCAAACAACTGAGTCGTTGCAGAGTTTCATATTTTCAATAAATAATTATAAAAAATATTGTTTTGAAAACTTCGTATTTATATATTTTCAAGAGTTTCATAATTCTTCATGAAACGTCAAAGATTTTGAATTCATAGTTCTGTGTAGGGCTAACAAAAGCTTTATTGATACCAAAATCCCTTCAATAGACTCAGTTTTTCTTTCGATAATGACAGCCGGCGACCGATTAGTATTATTTTCAATAGGTAAGCGTATGAATGAAGTCATTTTTAGATGTTCTCTTGAGACCGGAGACTTCCATCCAAGGGGTTTCCAACAGCATTAATTACTTGTCACTTCCCCCAAAATTACTTTGATTACTCAGTGATTACAAAGATTATTGTGATTACTCATGATTATTTGATCATGTGATTATTTGATTACTTAGTGATTATAAAGATTATTATGATTACTGAAGATTACTTATAATTACTCATGGCCACTCATGATTACTTCATGATTACTTATGATAACATGCGTGATTCTTGATTACTTCCCTTACATACGTTTTCGGCTCCAACTGGTCCCAAAAATCCAATTTTCGATCGATTCCGATTGTTCTGATATCAAATGATAGATACAAATATCCAGTTTAAAAAAAAAACGTTCAGAAAAAACCGGATTTGGTCAATATGGCCATCAGGAACTTGCTTCAACAGTTTTTTACCTGTTTGTTTCCAACCTAAAATAATATTGAGCACGAAAATTGAGCCGTCGAAAGCATGGCTTTGGTGCAAAACCTAATTAGTCGATATTCCGGGTCTCTCCGGGGGACATTCCGGTGGCCATTGAAGACCAAGATGATTAATTTCCAATGATGAATGATTAATTTTCGTGTTAAAATAACCACCTGCATAAAAATCAAGGAATAATGAGCTGTCGATCACTTGGTTTTGGTAAAAAGAATGAAGGGAGTTCATCGCCTTTAGCAAATTGACCTCCTTTGGGGTACCCTGGAATCGAAGCCATGAGTACCAAACCTGATCAGTGGTCATTGGACACGAGTGCTGGTAGTGTTTTGAATACTTTAGAGAAGTTTGATGTAAAAGATTAGATTAGATATCTTTATTAGAGAGACATTCAACCGGTGGCTGGTACGTCTCTTATTCGATGTAAAAATCTGCAACACAAGAATAGCATCGGTATCAATTGCATGCTTGAATCTGCTTAAAAAAAATACTTTTCTGATATTCTTGGTTTCCGGATCCGATTATGCTTGTAACCGTAATATTAATATTTGTATTCATAGACTACGTAAATACCTTTTCAACGGTGCTTAGAGCAGCTCGATTACTTGACTGATTACAGAGTTACAGGTCACTAAAGATAGGGTCTCCAAAAGGACTTTTTCCATGTGGAGCAAGTTCTTGATGCCCATATTGACCAAATCCGGTTTTTCTGTATTTTAAGACTGGATATTTGTATCTATCATTTGATACCAACACAATCGGAATCGATCAAAACATGGGTTATTGGGAGCAATTAGGGTCGAAAACGTATGTAAGGGAAGTAATCAAGAATCATGCATGTAATCATAAGTAATCATGAAGTAATTATGAGTAACCGTGAGTAATCATAATTAATCATCTGTAAATACAAGGACCTTTGTAATCACTGTGTAATCAAATAATCACGCAAGTAATCATAACTAATCATCATGTAATCATGAGTAATCATGAGTAATCACAAATAATCATGAGTAATCATAGGAAATCATAAGTAATCACACTTATCTTTGTAATCACTGAGTAATCAGAGTGATTTTGGGGGAAGTGACAAGTAATCAATTGGAAATCCCTTCGTTAAAAAAAAAACCCTTAATTTTGAATGTATATGTGCAAATTGAAATTAAAATGTTTTTTTTTTCATTATGTATTGCTTAATAAATTACTGTTATCGTTTTAGTTAAAATCCAAAATAAGTCGCTAGCGACGATTGATTTTACCATCGGTCCTTGAGTTATATATAGTGTCTGAAGTAGTGTACTGTATAGCACGTCGGGTGTGGATGTCGGATGTCGGCTATGTAGCGCATTACTTCCGGCATTATATATAATTTATAGAACCTGTGTAAAATCGAATGTCATTCAATTCAGTTTCTAACTGTTTACTGGTTTGATTACCATTGGTTATATTTGATTACTTATGATTACTTACGATAACTAATGATTAGCTATGATTACTTATGATTATTTATTGTGATTACTTTTGATTACTAATTATTATCAGAGATTACTTATGATTGTTTATGATTAGTTATGATTACTTATGATTACTCCTAATTATTGTGTTTACCTACGATTATTTGATTACTTTGCGGAATTAAAAGTAATCTCTGATTACTTGTCACTTCAAAACTTGTTGAAACCCTCTTGCTTCCATCGTTGTTGGTTAGTAGCAGGCAGGATCTTTGATGGAGCAGTTGGCTTAGGCCGATGATGACCCAGCCAACATTGTTTAAGTCAAAATCACTTAGATTTGAGGCCTTTATCGTATAATGTTTAAATTAAATCGTAGAGTGTGAGTTTAAGACATTTATTCGATGTGTCATTTATCCATCGTACTGCATCACAAACTGTATTAGATCGGCCTACAAAATCAAATGTGTAGTTACAGATTAAATCGCATTCGATGTTGAATCAACTCGCGTAAGGTAACAATGGATTTTGAACGTATATGGCCTCCACTTTGGCACTTATATGTAAGTCAAATTGTTGCATTCTATACGATTTGTTTGCTTGCATATACGGTTGTATATCTGGAAAACTACCTTCAATAGACGTGCATATTTGTTGTCTGAGGAACTTTCATGAACCGGAAAATCGCCAGACTCATGCGTCTCGCTACACCAACTGAAATTTATGTAGGAAGTAGCGAGTGATGGTACTAGAACGCTTTATTTCATTTTATTTTAATTAATTTGTCAAATTAAAGTTAGAAATAGGCGCTTCGACATGCTCTCGACCAGGTTCTTTAGGTGCTGTGGATCTAGCTCTTCCCAGGCGCGCTCCAGGGCTTCAAAATAGTTATTTTTATTGGTAACACCAGTTTTGTCAACCCTGGGATCGAGAATCGCCCACAAATTCTCGATGGGATTGAGGTCCGAGCTTTGTGGAGGCCATTTCAGCGGTTTGATCCGACAAGACCGGAAGAAAGACTTGGTCTTCTTGGCAGTATGCTTCGGGTCGTTGTCCTGCTGGAATACGAACTTCTCTTCAAGGCCCGTCTGGATCAGCGAAACCTCCAGATTTTCTCGCAGGATGTTGATGTAAGAATCTGCCGCCATTATCTCGTCGATTTTCACAATGCTTCCCACTCCACCCCACGAAAAACACCCCCAGACCATCACATTTCCTCCTCCATGCTTCATCGTGCCTTGTATGTGGCGCTCCTGAAGCTCCTCTCCCGATCTGCACCAAACACGAACCCGCCGCTTTCGGTTAAACAGCTCGAATTTTGATTCGTCCGTCCAGAGAACTGATTTCCAGAACTCTAGGGGCTTATCAGCATGCTCCTTAGCAAACTTAAGCCGTTTGGCTTTGTTTGCCTTGCTGATAAATGGGCGCTTCCGGGCAAGTTTGCTATTCAAACCCTGTGCTACGAGACGGCGACGAACAGTTTGACCGGAAACTGATAACTGAAGGGTTTCCTGGATCTCGCGGACAGTTACTTTCGGGTTCTTCTTGACTTCGCGCATGATCTTGGTGTCCGTTCTCGCATCCGTTTTCCGCTTCCTGCCTCTGCCAGGGCCATCCACCACTGATCCAAACGTTTTAAGCTTCAGAAGAATTTTGCCAACCGCTGCCTTACTGATACTGTACTTCTTAGCGACAACCCGGTGCGATTCACCGTTTTGCACATCACGAACGACCAATTTTCGGATACACAAGGGAATTGCTTTCGAAAGCACTGCGTTCTCCATTTTTTTTTTCAATTAAATCAAATGCGATCACGTATACAAATGCACCAGGTTGAGCCGTTTGCTTCAAAACATGTCAAAATATCAAAACATAAACAATCGAGGGGTCTTCCAATGGAAACATATCGAAAACATATCGATTTTTGAAGTGGGCACTTTATTTTGTCACTGTTTTTTTTTTTTTCAACACATTTTGATTTTTTTTTCTTTGAGTAAAACTCCTTTTTTTCCAGTATTCCATAAGTGAAACTTCAACAAAGAGAAAAAAAAGTGAAACTTAAAAAGAATATAAAAAATAAAATAAGAAAAAAAACTACACTGTGTTTACTTTAATTTGAACCAAGTAAATGAGAGAAATTGAAAAAACGAAGAGGTTGGCACTTTATTTTGCCTATCAGTGTATGTGCCTGATCGGATACTACCGTTCAATAATGCCCTCCGCTCGTTTTCAAACTTGATCTTTCAATTTTCAAAGCCTGCCGTTGCCCTATACGGAACTATCAATACACTTTCTCTTCATGTCTATTTCCTTCTAGCAATAAATTACCGTCCACTCCTAGCGCTTCGCATGGAGATGATAAATTATCTACTTCTGATAAACTTCATCAAATTAAAGTTAATAAAGTCATTGATAAAACGTTCATATTTTATTGCAAGTACTTAGGCGGGGTTGCCTCTGCTTGATGCAGAAGTTGTCTCCATTCTGTTCGGTCCATGGGTGCCCTTCGCAAGCCTCGTCTGCGAATGGTCCGCAGGTCGCCTTTTACTTGATAGATCCCCCTTGCTCGTTGCGCGCCTCTTCTTCCTGTGCCCGACGGATCGTTATACAAAATCACTTTTACTGGGCTGTCGTCCGACACTCTTACGACATGCCCAGCCCACCGTAGTCAGCAGATTTTGGCGTTGAGAACGATGCGAGGTTCTCCCAGCAATTGATGCAATTCGTTGTTCATTTGCCATCTTCAATTTATACTCCACAGATCGTACGCGACACCCTCCGTTCAAAGTCACTAATGGTGCGTTGGTCATTTATTAGCATTGTCCATGTTTCGTGGCCTCAGAATAATACCGGTCAAATCAAAGTCTTGTAGACGGTCAACTTTGTAGTTTGACGAGCTTTGTTCGATCTTAGCGACTTTTGGAGCCCAAACTGGACATGATTGTCAGCCAAAATGCGCCTTCGTATCTCTCTGTTGGTGTCGTTATAGGCAGTCACCAATGAGCCCCGATGCACGAATTCATTTACTGGCTCGATTTCATCACCGTGGAGCTAGACTCATGGTGGAAAGCTAGCATTGCTATCTTGTTCATATTCCTCTAAAGTATTTAATGCATTAATGAATTCCTTTCATAAGCCCATTCGCTACTTTTTCAGAGAAGGTGCAGGCAGAAGGTTGATTTTGACGGCACTACCCAATTATTTTTTTTTTTTCATAAATAAATATTTCTAATCAAAAGTTTTCAATATTGAAATCAACGCGTAGTAACAGTTCCAATAGAGTGGTGCCAAATTTTTGGAAATCGATTCTGAAATGACTGAGTTGTTAACGTTCAAAATCGAACCATATTTCGTGACGCTCGAACTTTTTGCACTCGCAGCGTGTACTTTTGTATTGAAAACACAACTCTGCTCTCGTAAGCTCTCGTAAAATCTATGTGTATGTTCTTGGAGGTCAGAAACCGACTCCAAAGTAATAAAACAGAATTTTAACAGAACTAAAATTCGTTGATCGTCCATATAGCACGGAGTGCGAGAAGAGAATGAATACATTATTTTTCACTAACAACTTATGTAGCGTTGCTAGGGGTTCCTAACAACAAGTACTAGGCGGCAACAGCTGATTGTCTGCTTCTTCAACACCCCTTCTCAATCAGTTGATCTAGTGCCTTGACACAGCTTCTTAAGATGTACTGCATCCATCGGTTTGGTCAACAAATCCGCTGTCTGGTTTTCGGTACTTAACTGCTAACTGACAACTCGTTCGTTGATGGTATGGTCTCTGATAAAATTATGCTTGATGTCTAGATGCATCAATCCCTTGTTTCACAGTTTCTTATTTGTCTTCATAGATTACAACCAGATCCGACGACCACTTCAGTTGGAGATCTTACATTAGTCCCGAAAGCCAGATGTCCTCCGGAACAGCAGAACTCGGGGACACATTCTCCGCTTTGTTTGAAAATGTGGCAGAGAACTTTATTGGAGCTTCAAGATCTTTGGTAAGGTCCCGAAGCTTCAAGAAAGTCCCAAAAATTTCAGAAAACTTGCTAGAAAACTTCAGATAACTCTTCACAAATTCAGAAAAGTTACAACTAAGTTCAGAAAATTCAGAGAAATTCCACGAACATCAGAGAAGTGCAGAGAAATTCAGAGAAGTTTCGAAAACTTCAGAAAAGTTTCGAAAACTTCAACAAAGTTCAGAGAACATCAGCAAGTTTCGAAAGCCTCCGAGAACTTGAGAGAAGCCCTTAAAACGTCAGAGAAGTCCTTTACAACGGATTAATCGTTAAAACTACGGATAAATCCTCAAATAATAGATAAATCCTTAAAAATTCAGAAAAGATCGCGGAACTTCAAAGAAGTCCCCAGCACATCAGATTATGTAAGGAAATCTCAGAAAAGTCTTCGAAGCATAAGAAAGAAACACCAAAGCAGTTCACGGAGCTATATAAAAGTTCACGGAGCTTCAGAGAAGCTCACGGATCTTCAGAAAAGTCTTCAGAACTTTTAAGAAGTCCTAGGAACTTCAGAGAAGTCATCTTAACTTCAGATAAATTCACAAAACTTTAGAGAAGTCCTCAACACTTCAGATTAGTTCCCGGATCTAATCAGAGAAGTCATCGGTTAAGATTAAGAGATAAACTTCAGAGAAATTCCGGGAACTTCACGGATCTTCAAGTAAGTCTTCGGAGCTTAAGAGAAGTTCTTATATTTTACGAGACAAGTCTCAGTGAAATTCACGGAACTTCAGATATGTTAACGGATATTCAGATAACGACACGAAACATTAGAGAACTGCTCGGAACTTCAGAAAAAATAGTCCTCGGAACTTAAGAGAGGTTCATGGAGCTTCATAATAGTTCACGGAATATTTAAGAATGTTACGGTATTATAGAGAAGTTCAAGAATATCAGATAAATCCTCGGAACCTTGTTTTTCTGTATTATTGGAATTTTCAGCTTCGGGCTGGTTCATCTCCCGTCGTTGTTACTGAAACGCCTTTTTGAGTGTTTTTGTAACTTGTCCAGGCGTGAGAGTCGAAATCATGACTTTGGCTTGAGAGGTATTGATGTTTACCACAACGCCGGGGTCGCCCCCCTATCCTCGAAACTTCAGAAACGTTCTGGACACTTCCGGAAAATTCTCGGAACTTCAGAGAAGTGCATGAAACTTCAAAGGAGTTCATGGAACTTCCGAGAAGTTCACGTTTTTTCAGAGGGGTTTATTAAGCTCACGGATTTTCAGAGGGGTTTATGGGATTCCAAAAAAAAATCACGAAACCTTTGAGAAATTCATGGTACTTTAGAGAACTTCACTGAACCTTACTAAAGATCACGGAAATTCAAAGAAGTTCACGGAATTTAAGAGAAATTATTGAAACTGCAGAGAAAATTACGGAGAAAAGCTCACGAAATATCAGAGAACTTACGAGAGATTTTTGCGGAACTTTCGAGGGCTTTTAAGAGAAATTCGCAGAACTTCAGAGAAGTTCTCGGATATTTAAGGAATGACACGAAACTTTAGAAAAGTCCTCTCAACTTCAGAGACGTTCATGGAACCTTAAAGAAGTTCACGCTAATTTAGTGAAGTTCACGGTACAATAGAGACGTTTACGGAGTTTCGAAGCAATCCTCGGAACTTTAAAAACGTTCCATGAACTTCTTCTAAGTTAACACATTAATTTATTACTTTTTTAATAAATAAAATTTCAAACACTTTTTCAATCAATGACTAGAAAACGCGAGCTTATTCATTTAAATTCCGAGAAAAATTCACAGATCTCCAATTAAGTTCTGGGAACTTTAGAAAAATTCACGGAATTTCAGAGAAGATTTCGAAACTTTGAAGGAATTCACAAAACTTCAGAAAAGACCTCAGATATTCTGATTGGTTCAATGACCTTCAGAGAAGTCCTTGGAACTTATAAGAGATCTCGAGGTCATTTATGTGGTTTAGCTGCTGAACTACGGGACTACAGGACCGAGGATTTGGTAGCCGTAACCTGGCTAGCCTCTTTCAAACGATAATGTGACCCATGGCACCCCATTCACTTACACCAAAAAGCAATGCATTGTTAATAACAGTATTGATTATCGAATCCACAAAGTGTTAAATACGTCTGAGCCTTGAAAATAAACGATCTAACTAGAAAAAAAAGGTCATCGGTATGCTGGAGGTCTTTGAAATTTTTTCTGACCAACCTTGAATCATAGAAAATATCGGATAAACGTGACTTGTATGGATGAGACACACAAGATCTTCAAAATAATTTCTGATCGTTGTGAAGTCTTAAGAGAATATTCAACGAACTTTCCCAAAATCTTTATATCCTTAAGCTCTATGAAGTAATTGGTGAGCAATCTGGTACCATTAATCAATATCTGATAGGCATGATTTGGTTTGATGGTTCATCATCATCTTCTCAGCGTTATTACGTCCCTACTGAAACTTTACGCCTGCCCTCAACTTATTCTAGATGCACTTCCTCAGTTATTAATTGAGAGATTTCAATGCCAGGTACCATGTTTGCATAAATATGATTGTGTGGCAAGCTAAGGGAGGACTTTGATGGTTTGAATACTGTATTAAATCGCTGGTCATCTTAAAGTCTTAAAATATGCATAGAACTTTCTTTAAAAAAAAAACGCCCGGAATGAATTGGATATAATTTATGAGCAGCCTCGTTAAGTTATTTAAACTGTTGATCAGCACAAGACCACCAACAAACCGACATGAAATTCAATCTTCACTTTTGATCAAGAATCCATAACGACCGATTCAAATGTGCAGCGATCCCATCTGTCAAAACCTGTAGAATCATTTTATCTAGATAACATTAATTTGTCTAGAATTACTCGGACATGACTCTTCTTATCAAGTTTCCAAGCGTGTTGGTGGCTTCAATAAAAGTTCTCAGCGAACACGAAAACAGATGTCAGTAATATGATTTGAACAGAAATATTAAGACATTTTTTATTGTCATTCATGTTGGTTTGTCGGTGACAAGACCTTAAACAAAATCCTAAAGTCTCGAAAACATATTTTAAGTCTTCTTTCAGTTTTTGAATATCCTTTAGGGTTGAGAAATACATTCTGACAAACTGTTATCAAGAAATGGTGTCTGAAAGACGTGATTCCAATTAATGTTTAGAACTGAAGGCCACTAAATAGCTGGTCACCTTCTTCTTCTTAGTCTTCTTCTTCTTTAGCATTTCATGCTTATTGATTTCGCAATTAGCTTATTGCTTGCTCTCAACTTAGTGTTCTAAATGCACTTCCACAGTTATTGATTGAGAGGTTTCGATGCCAGGTACCATTTTTGCATTAGTATGATTGTGTGGCAAGTACAATCATACCCTATGCCCAGGGAGTCGAGAAATTTTCCTCTGCGCAAACCGGACCGGGAATCAAACCCAGCCACGTTCAGCATGGTGTTGCTTTGTAGCTGAGCCTTTACCGACTTAGCTAACGGAGGACCCGAGCTGTTCACCTTGATGTCTTGAAAAAAATATCCAGATAACTTTCCCAAGATCTGAAGGTCTTCGGAATACTGTTTGGCACTGTTGCTGAATTTACGCTTTCAATATTGTTCGTCTAATTTCAAATCCATTTATAACTTTACAGGGTGTCTCACAATAGGTGGCACTTAAACAAAATGGAATTACAGCAAAACAAATCAACCAAGTCATAACATTTATTTTTCATTTGAAAGATACATGTTATAGAAATAAACCATATTCATTCATTTCGAATCTCTCGCCCTTTTCCTTGATAACTTTGCGCAAACGCTTTGTTATCCCATCGCAGCTTGAATGCACGATTTCCTGCGGAATTTGGTCCCAAATATCAACCAAATGTTTTTTGAATCGATCTAAAGTAAGCCCTTTCGTAGGGCCTATATGTTGAAGCATATAACCCCAAATAAAGTAGTCAGGTGGGTTTCCTTTTCGTTAAACGGCGCCCCATAGCATTATTTTCGATACATTCAGATAGCGTTCTACAGCTAGTTTATCTCTTGGAATATTGGCAAGATTTTTGCCATACACACGATCATTTTGTTGATTATGACTGTCCTGAAGGAGGAAGAGCTTTTCCTGTCTTGCTTTTGACGCTCCGCCAACCCGTTAACCGGTTGTTTCTTGTACGACTTCTATTCCAGATCATGTCTGAGGAGCCTATTCATTGAATCAGGGGATATTTGAAATTGTTTGCTCAAGGTACGGCCAGATACGGCCAGATTACGTCTTGTTCGCTCCCTCACACATTTGATCTTTCTCTTCGTTCTGGCAGTTCGTCTGGCACCTCCGTTGCGTTGAATATGGACATTTCCAGTTTCCTTGAACCATTTCAAGGTACGAAAACCAACACGCTTACTCACTCCGAACTGCTTAAGGCTATTGAATATCTGACATGGTCTAAGCTTTTGCAAATGTAATTTTAAAACTTGCTCCCGTATGGCTTCCATGGTAGCTGATAAATATAAACAAACGGAATCGCTTATTTATTTTCAGCGATAAGCTGTTAAAAGAATACACTCAAAACGGATACAATCAATTCCGCAGTTAAAATTACCCAGCTGAAATAAACCAAGACTGTAAATAGGTGACACCTACACACAATGAATAATGAGTATAAAAATTAATAAAACCATTGCCCTAATTGAAAAGTTGCATTGGTTCTTTTTTGTAGAAAGCGGTTTGCTTCAAAACAAAAATCTTCAAACCGTCAATTCAAAAGATTCCTGCTCTGTATATTTAAAAGTTTAAATTTTCAGAATAAATTGTAGAACTGTCAAATCAAACCGTGGCAACGTTGAAAACGAAAGCAAATTTATTTTTATTCCAAAATGAACTTTCGTCCAGAATGTGTTGTGTAATTAAAATAAACATGTGCTTTTTGGATTGAAATAAAAAAATTGTAGAACTGTCAAATCGAAACCGTGGCATTCGCGAGAGATATATGTCTGCCATTATCACCCAAATGCACCCGAGAAACATTTGTCATCTGTTGCCGTTCGTCATCGCTTGTGGTAGCGTGGGATGATTAATTCAACTAAAACATTACCATTCATGTAGTTACGAACCCATCCTTCCGACAGAGGAAAGCATCGTTATTGAAATTCTTTTCCGCCGTCATCCAGTTGAAACTTTCCTCAACTTGTTTGTACTGTAACAATGTGATCGAGCGAAAAACTCTAAATGACGACGACGACGACGACGACGACGACGACGACGACGACGACGACGACGACGACGACGACGACGACGACGACGACGACGAGGACGACGACTTTGCTTTGTGTTGGTGGATTTGACAGTTCAAAAATTTTCATGGTAAAAGAACACACTTTTAAATTTACACACTGAACCGAAAAAATACCCTTTCAAATGAAAAACATAATTTTTGTAGTAGATAATTTTACTTTAAATTTAATGAAAAATAACCACTTTA
The DNA here is from genome assembly GCA_024533555.2 of Aedes koreicus. NCBI lineage: Eukaryota > Metazoa > Arthropoda > Insecta > Diptera > Culicidae > Aedes > Aedes koreicus. The sequence continues at coordinate 226,397 of JAHHFK020004181.1, forward strand.
CATCAAAGTACAAAATTGTTAATAAAAAAATATTCCTTTTTTGTGTGTATTGTGAGACACATTGTACACAATCTCAAGGGCTTTTCGCTACTATTTCTAGACTTTATTTTGTATGAATCTTTTAAATTAGTTTAAATCTCATTGCTCATGTCTCTCAAACTTTTTATTCAGCACACGCTTGCTACTGTAAATTAATATACCAACATATTTTTGAACCCACACAACTACACTCGATACTGGACAAGTTTTTCTATGTTCCAATCCAGGCAATTTATAACGCAAAATGACCGTAGGCAAAATATAAATTTTACCAGTTAATTTCAAATCAATGCTTTCGTAAGCGCTACCAACTTCGAATGCTGAATTCCCTTTTATGCTGTGACTCCACGAGAAACTAATCAACGCTACACCAATTTTTTTTTCGGTGGCCTTTTCTTGTTAATTGAACACTTTACAGATACACTTATGAAGCTTCTGGAAAATTGAATATTTGATCTCGTTTCCGCGGGTTTACTCTTATTCCAACACGCTCATCGCTGGTCCTGAATTGTAGAAACAAACCAACCGGTGGTGGTTATTTTAAGAAGCCGAACTCCTCAAAATGATTTCAGAAAAAAATCACATAAGTTTAATGTCTTCAAAATGAGGATACGTCTTCAAATCTGGCATCCCTGGATGTCAAAACGAGAGGATTGGAGTAGCTCGTGATAAACGGAATTCCTTATCATATTTGTATCACGGACAAAATATTTCTCCAAAGGAAGACTGAATAGTCATCGGTTGTGTAGCTCAAAAAATAACACCTAGTTACCAGCTCAGCGTTCGGCTCGAACCTGATCCAACATCTTTTTATTCTATTCGAGTACAACTCAAAACTCTTACAATGAATGTTTGATACCACAGTATACGTCGATCGTACAGACAAATCGATGTAGTCCATATGCGATAGCTCTTCCTCCTTTAAACAAAAAGTTATATAATCCAATTAACATTAAATGACATAAGCCCAAAACAAAACAAAACTCGAGTTCAGAATAACTGAAACTGTTTGTACAACAATTAGAAAGCGTAGTGAAAATCATTCTTACGTTTCTGCGTTCTCTTGCGTTTCGATCTACGCGGTGGATCATCTTGTAGATTGGCTGATCGAGCATCTCGTTTCCGTTTCTTGTCACTTCGAGCGGGTATCACAGGGAGTTTCCCGTTCCCGTCTTCCTCTGAAGCACCCGATGGCAACCCTTCTGTGTTGTTCGTCGAGATGACTACGTTTGAACGCGATGGCACAGGTGTTCCTTTACTCATTTTCAGCTGGGCCCGATGAGCTATGATTGTTGCGTTTCCAATGATAATCTGAAATGTATATAAAGTCTTTGGCTTATATGAAAACAAACTTCGTCGAGGGGAATTCACCCTGCGATGGAGCTGTATTCCGATAATTAAATAAAAACAGATGGATTAGGTCCTCCAATCTCAATGCCATCAGTTCCGGGTCTAGTAAAAATGTTTTCAGTACTTCCTTCACGGTTCTTACCAATCTCTCTGCCTGACCATTGCTAGACGGATGGTAAGCTGGACTTTTCAGGACAATAATCCATTGGTTATCCAAAAATTTCTTAAAACTATTGGAATTGAATGGAGGACCACCGTCCGAGACTAAAACGTCTGGAAGACCGAACTGTTCGCTAGTTTTCAAGCATAATTAAAACTTGATTTCAGTCGGTTCCTCTCCTCATCCATACCACCTCTAACCATTTCGAGTAGCTATCAACGATGAGGAGAAATGTATGCTGATTAAAATGAAAAAATCAACATCTATTCGGCTGAACGCTCTAGTAGCAGGTATCCGGTTAGATAAATCTTTGGGTTTAGGTGTTATTGCCATACAATTGCAAACGTAACATTTTGCGACAAATTGTTCAATTGACTCCGAACTAATAAGGCTTGCTTCATTTAGAATTGGAACAAACTTTTGCTCATATTGTGGCGCTCCTGGTGGACGGATTTGGAATCAAGTCGTATCGAGCTAGCAAACAGCCAAATCGGACCATAAAACAGAATAGTGTGGCCAAAATCCGTGCTCGGAAGCTATACGACCAGGTGCTGACCAAGTTCTGATGGACGATGAAACCTATGTCAAGGCTGACTTCGGGCAAATCCCAGGTCAAAAATTTTACTTGGCAACGGCTCGGGGGGATGTTCCTGCCAAATTTAAATTTGTTTAAATTTGTGGCAAAAAAAAAACGAAAGTTTTCGTTACAAATAAGACAATGACGTCGGAACTATACCAAAAAGAGTGTCTCCAAAAACGAATTTTGCCGTTCATTCGATCCCACGACCATCCCGTAATGTTTTGGCCAGATTTGGCAAGCTGTCATTACAGCAAAGTCGTTCAAGAATGGTATGCAGAGAAAGGGGTCCATGTTGTTCCGAAAAACCTTAACCCACCCAACTGCCCCCAGTTCCGCCCTATTGAGAAATACTGGGCAATCATGAAGAGGAGACTCAAGGCAAAGGGAAAGGTTGTCAAAGACATCAATCAGATGAAGACCTGGTGGAATAAGATAGCTAAAACGAAGGACGAAGAAGGTGTGCGCCGCCTAATGAGCCGTGTTACAGGAAAAATACAAGAATTCCTTCGAAACCGCGGCGAATAATTTTATCCGTATTTTTTCTTAAAAGGATGAAGAAAACGCTACATTTGTATAAAACAAGATCTTGAATTCAATAATAAATAACTGAAAAACAGGTAATTGTTTTTGTTCCAATTCTATCTGAAGCAAGCTTTATACATATCGCCTTGCTCGCTGTTTCATCTTAACAACACCTGAATGGTTGGCATGTAATAACTTTAATATCCTTCCCAGCATTTGCTGCGGCATTACAACCCTGTCCTTATACGATAAACAATCGTCTAAACTTCTAATTCATGCTGATTTGAATAGACATCCGCAAGCGTTTTCCCACCCTTTCGAGGCCAGCCATTCTGCCAAAAAGCGAAAGCTTTCGCAAGAAATTCATCCTTCTTTGTTGAATCAGCCATTACCGCAAAATCCATGGGAAACTCATTCCCAAAGTTTATGCTAGACACGAAATCTACGTCATACTCTTTAGGAACCTCCTACATTAAAGGAAATCAAGAGCAAAAATTGGCGTTGCCTATTTTTGCTGACGATCTGTGCCTGATTTCAAAATCATAAATGGAAAGTTCCAAAACAAATCTTTGAATTCTTGTCACTAATATCGCGTTTTTACCAATCCTCCCCAAAATACCCACCAAAAAATGTTGTCCATAAAGATATTTATGAAATTTGTTTATGGTACACACCAAGGCCAGTGCTTCTAGGTGGAGTATAGGGTAACTTATTTGAGCATCATTCAACGAAAAAGACGTGAAGGAGATGGGGTTTTCCACTCCATTCAAAATATGCGCAATAACTCCTCCAAGATCGTAACCCGAAGCATCAGACACCACAACTAATGGTTTTAAGGATCAAAAAGTTCCAGAAAATCTGCATTTATCAGTGAGTTTGTACTTTTTTCAAATGCTGCCTGACACATATCATTCCACTTGAAATTGACATCTTCCTTTAATAAATTGTACAACCTGAACAATTTGGATGCCAACTGAGAGATGAATTTTTGATAGTAGTTAAGGTCTGTATCCACATTAATCCGGACACCTTCAAATCATTGTAACTTTTGAAATATTGCACGTAGGAATGAAAATTTTCACTGGGGTATAGCTGAGAGTCTATGATGAAAATAACTTTGATTGATGTTTACATTTCATGTTTAGTATTCAAGATGACGACGAAAGAAAAGTATGGCAAATCCTGACTTGTCAAATCCTGACCTTGCAAAAACATTGGATTTGCCTAAATCCACTGTTCACGATGTGCTCAAATAATTTTCGGAACTTTTGACGGTGGAGAGGAAACCGAGAAGTGACAAAAACATTGGACGCGCTGATCCTGTCATGGACCGAAAGGTGAAAAGGATATTAACGAAAAACCCAAATCTCTCCATTCGAACGGTGGCTCGTAAAATAGGGATGTCGCCTGGTTTTGTCCAAAAATCAAAACAACGTTTGGTACTTTTAAAGTCGTATAAATTAAAAACAGTTCTATAACCTCACTTCTTTATAATAAGAACGGACTGCTGACTCACCCAAACCTTCCAAAATTATATCACCGACGAAGTCTGACCTTTGTCGACCTTTTTGTTTCCTCAGCAATCTCCTTCACTCCTTGGTAGGTTTCGTCAGCGATGGAACCTTTTAGGCCTCACCGTAGTGAGATCCACACCACCACAGTTCAGTTGTTCAAAATTCGGAACGTCTCGAAAGGTCGATCGCTTGCCAGGTGGACGGTGGATATAGATTCCCTTGCCGGTAGAATTCACTGGATGACTTTTTTGGAAGAAAAAGAAGTTCACTCTTAGTGTTATGTGTAATTTTCACAATATCTTCAACTCTCAGCCGCTTTTAGAACAGCAGTCATAACAAGGTTAAGACAATTGTGTCGCAAATGAACAATCGCCTTTGTCTTCAATGGAAAAAAAAATGTATTCGGTTTCCAAATGGCGCTCTCGAACAAAAAACAATTGTTTTCTAAAGCTTCAGCACCAGCACAATTGATTGCTATTATCACCACGTTTCTTCCTAAATTTCCACCTACCCAACTTTATGAGCCTTTAAAGATGAATTTGATGGAATCCCCACCACCTGTAGCTGCACCTTCGTAACTTGCACTCCGTAGCACTACAGTAATCACATTTTCTTCAGGGAATTCGTCAGTTACCCAATGTACGCTATACCTTCATCCTCGTCGCCACTTTTGAATCACGGACAAAGTATTTCTCCAAAGGGAAGACTGGCTCAATTTTTGATTAAATTCTGCTAAATCCAAAAACCAAATTCTGAAAAATTATAGTTCGGCAGCAAAAAAACGAGTAGCTATCACATCCCGATGAATTATGAAACCATACTAAATCAGTGATTTAAATTCTCAGCATCTTGCCGAATAAGTAGTTAACCCAATCAACACCTCCACCACGTTTGCTCTATGCTTCCGTTAATTGGCCATTACGTTGACTTCGCAATAGAACAGCAGCTCCCAGCCAAGAGCTAATCACTCATTATACTCATATTAGCGGCCTTCGGCAATGCATGCTTCCTTCTTCCCTACGCCATGGTTGACATCGATTCCAGCGAACCGATTGTCATCATCCACGGACCGGCAGCTGCACCAAACTTCGTAAGGAAATCCGACACTTCCCATCCGCTCCTCGCGACCCGGCGTTGATCTCGCACCTAAAATCTGGCCGGCCCAGCGGCAACATCCGGAATACTTGCGGCGGCAGCGGGCGCTCGCTTTCCATTGACACCATTTCATCCACCGTCCGTCGTCGCCATCATGACGTGTAAAAGGATAAAGTTTCACTTAGGAGCTCAGCTCAGGCGGCTGCTGCAATCGAGATGCGGTGCTGAACGTCATATCCCCGATGGGGAAGATTAAACTATTCGAAAGCAAAAAGTTGGTTGACTTTCTTCGGATGAAGTTTCCAACATTGGCGAGCGGTTGTAGGGCGTTTTGGAGGGGGTGTTGGGTTGCTCAATCTGATAAGTGTCTGGAGGATAAATTTCATTGAAATCAAGTCTGTTCAGCATAAGCTCGTTCTCAGGAATTGCAACAGAATGCTCGTTTGACTACACACCTGCCACGGTGCATCGGACGTTCCAGGATAACCTTCATAAAGTGCACATTAATTTAACTTCAATTATTCGCTAATTTAGTAACTTTGCCAAAGCCTACTAACCTAGACTAATGGAAAATTCTTCCGCAAACAACTTCCAAACGAACTCTCAATTTGGATCCTAACTCTTCTGCCACGTTGCCACACGTATGCTCCCCACATAACCCATATTTTAATATTTTATGGCACGCTCGAAAAAAGGTGCCATATCGCACGTTTTCAATTTTAACCGTATCATATGATGGAGTTTCGGTGAGGGGGGGAGGGGGGGATACGTCGGGAGAAAGTGAAGACACCTCTCTCGGAAAAAAGGGCAAAAAGTGAACGCTTATTGCACGCTACCTGAAACAAACAGTGGACGGGGGCATGTTTGGTGTTGAGTAGACTGATGATCATCGTTCGTTACGGATTCATGTTTCGAGCCGGGACTGAAAAGTTGGAAAAATTTTCGGGCAAAAACTGACTGAGAATGGGAGGTTTATTGCCGACTTGACTGCTGCCGCTGATGGTGCTGATGGTGGTGGTGGTGCAGTTCTGGTTGTTCAAAGTGAGTGCTTTCCGGAAGCTCCAGCTCGGCAAATTTCAGAAAGGAGGGAGGGGTTCAAAGGGGTGTATCATAAAGTTGTTTTATCGGTGCACCGAGACACGAAGGAAATAGGTTATTATTACCCCACGCGATGTGCATGATTTTTTGACATTTTCATACGTGACTACTCCTCGTGGGGCTTGGCTGGTGGGATGGAATGCCGTCAGCTCTGCTTCTAAATCCTCAACCTACAAGGGCGATTTAATAAATGATACCAGCTAAAGTTATTGTGCCGGAGGTTATATGTTTGATGGTTTATATTTTGTTATGTTGATCGCTCATTTTAAATGGGTAGTAAAGGTTCTCCCAAGAAGCTTTTCAAGCTTATTTTCGTTGGGAATGGGAATTGGGAATTTCTGTTCATACGAATTACTCCAATGCACACTGGGCCAGGAGACGAAATTAGCAAGACAAAACCTCTAGCGCTTTGAGCATGCATTTTATCAAGATGATTGCTTCAGCATTGTTGCTCAGTTTTATCTGCGCCACAATTTGGTAATAAAAATTAGTTCCAATTTTCACCGCAAGGGCGGCGCTGCGATACTAACTTTTTTATTTCGCCTTCTAGCGGTTTGATGTCTTCGGCAAAGTTGTAGAGCATAAAATAATAAGAAAGTTTGCTGAAGACATCAAAGTTCTATGTCTACAAATAACAAAGTTACTAGTTTTGTAAAATTTAACTGAAATTTGCGTTTTTTCTACTAATTTTCATATTTTCGTCAAATATGTTATTTTTGATACCGTTTATGTGTTGAACCTTATCATTCGCGTATGTTTTGGAAGAGTTCGTATAGTTTTGGGAGATAACAAGCGAAATATTAGCCAAAACTTTGAAAAATATCATGAATTTCAAAATTAATTTTCTCAAAAAATTGCAAGTTGTTGCAAAAAAATACTCATGTTTCAGAAAGTACCATATGTGACCTTTCAATCCTGAAATTATGCCCGATACATATTTTGATATATTTGAGATATCTGGATTAATTATAATTAATATTTTTGATCTAGTAACTATTTTTTATTTTATATTTACTATTATTTCAACAGGTTTTGTACGGATTCTGGAAATTGATTTTTATCGGTTTGAGGAAACTGTCTTTTGAGTGTCATCACGGGGTCAGAGGTTAGCAAAAGTCTTCTAAATACATCTTCGATGTTCGCCAGGCGACTGAATTGTCGAGAATGGTGTTCCCGAAATTTTCTGATCGATTTGTTCCGACGCTCTTGTGCTTCTTCCGACAATAGTCCAATAGGAATTTCGCAATGACTTATTATTTCAGATCCATGTACCAAGATCCTGTGAACTGAAGGCGAAAGGGGATAATAATCATAATAATGGACATATAACTTTCTAGTTTCTTCTGCATAGGTTTCGAATGATTTGACGTCGATTTCTAATTTCGATGATAGCGCGCAAAGAAGTGTAGCGACTCGACGAACGATGTCCACCTCAAGTCCTGTAATTCTTGCCGTTGTTTCTGAATCTTGAAAGAATCTTCTAGCAGTGTTGCCATCATTTGTGTTACCTGATGAAAAAATAAAGATAAAGGGATCTACTTCCCGATAAAGAAGAAAAATGCAGTTACCTCCGGATGGCAAAGGTTCACTTATTCTCAGCCCAATCTTCTTAAATTCTTCTCTAATTGCACGTTGCCGTTCAAGAAAGGTTTCGTTTCCTTTATTTATACGCCATTTTTTGAGAGGGATTCTGTACAAAACATTAAGCAGAAGCTCCATACTTCTTATGTAAGCATGCAAAACAGGAATGGTTTCAATTTTATTGCGATCGTCACATATTTGGGCTTCGATGGGATTACTGAGTTTTTTGCCTGATGCTCCGCAAAGATTGCACGCCTGGGAACTTGTTCCTGTGAAGCTGTTAATAACTTTGCCATCGACCATACTCAAAATTAACTCAGAAGAAACATCTACAGAAATCCTATTTATCGTCAATGTGGTTGCTTTCAAATTTTGTATTTGTAACATCATACTCTCCACTTCTCGTTTGATAAGATCAGTAGTTTCTTTTTGAAAAACCATTTTGATGGGGCGGCACAAATTGATGGATGATGGACTGTTGTTGCTCCAAACTTCTTGTCGTTCGCCGGAGACTGCGTTGAAATATATTCGCAAAGGAACCAGGCAAATCAAAAAAATATGCGAGTCATTACATGATATAACATCATCGCCAACTTCTTCAAAAAATGTCATTTTATACCGTGAGTGGTTGCTTGAACCATCCAATCCCCATTTTAAAATAACACATAAATTTCCCTGTTCATGAATGTACGGTTCAATATATTTATTCAGTGTCATGAAGAGACGCTCTACCGTATGGTCAACAAGATTTTGAAGAGGAACTTCTGCGCATGATGGCCGAATGGAAATATCTGAAATACGTTCAAACATGCAAACTTTTAAAACTTTATTGTAAAGGTTATTATCATTTGCGTGCCCAATATAGTTTCCAAATAAACTTTGATACAGCTCACATTCCGCCATGAAACAGCTTCCAATCAATTGGGAATTGTTCCAATTTTTAAATTTTTTGGTTTTATTAAAAATAATTTCGAAACTTTTGAGGAAATATTTTTTTTTTTCAATTGGAGAGTTAAAGTAATTTTGAAATAATTTAGAATTATTAAAAAAGCGACTCAAAACCACCACAAAATCCAAAACTTGAAAGAATTATCGATCTATTGGAAGCTGTTTAGACAAGAACATAATTAAATGAATTTGTGCTTACCACGTGGATAACAACTACTTTTTTTTATCGCGGATGTCATTGTATACTGGATAAATGTCATATCCTTTTTTTAGCGTCATGTTCCTTATGTTTTGGTACTGTTGTTTTGTTAGATCGTTTTCACATAAAAACCTCAATGCATCGTCGACTGTAAAACGTTTCATCTCTGGTTCAACAGATAGAGCAAGTTTTTTGAAACGGGAAGCTTTCTCAGGAAATGCAAATAGGTGCTCGACAACCCAAGCAACGGAACGATATCCATCAGTCCTTAATGCCGTTACCGTGGCTGAAACCAATTCTGCTGTGGTGTGTTTTTCTCGCAAATCTTTGGTTTTACGGAGCCTGGTCCTAGGGGTTTCTGCACCAAAAGATATTTTCTTCCTTCCACCAACATTTTTCTTCGGAATATTATTCAAAATTTTAAAGTTTGAATCCAGCCATTTTGAATGTTTCAGGAAAAACAAACTCTTTATGCGGTGGCACTTTGCGTATCGTGATTCAATATTTGATAGTAGCAAACGTAGTGAGTTTTGAACGGAATCAGAAAACATTTTATTATCAGGACATGTTATTTTCTTCTTCACATACGATGCCACATCACCAAGTGGAAGATTCTGTAGGAATAATTCTACTATTTCTCGTACGCGAATATTGCACGCTAGTAATAAAATTACTTGAATGAATTCCTACTGGATTAATTAAAATAACCTACCTTGAGCCATAGTGATCTGTAGAAGGCACCAACCACAAACTAGAAGTAATCTGCCGAAAGAACCAAAAGGGTAAACCAGCGCTTCCAAACGGTTGATAACTACACAATTATTATGACATTTGACGTTTGAGATTTGAAGTTTTGAGGCGTATTCAAATGTAATGGGGAAAGTCGTGGTTGCTTTGATATTTCATCAACATCCGTGCACTCATGGACATAGAAAAAATTACTGTGAGGCACGTTTTCAATATTCTCGTGGAAATGAGTGAGGCAACACCAAAACACGGCTAACAGTAATATCAAAAAGGCAATAGAATTATGGCAGCGTGCACAGGCTCATGCTTCAACATTTGCTTCGATGATGACCCCTTGGTTTTGACAGTGAAGTAAACAAGTATGCGTGTCAGCGATCAATCGTATTCGTCGACACACGAATACAAGTGCAGAGGAATACTTATTTTCAATTGACTTTTATAGCACACTATCTTTTACAGATTAAAAATAAAGATATTCGAGGTGAAAAAATAATTCCATTTGACATGTTGACATGAAAACATATCAGATTTTGTGCATTGGAATACATATGTATGTATACGCAAAAAGCAATCAATTATAGCATTGAGTTCGGGCTAAAATCATCAAAAGTTTAAAATACGATATCTCAAATATATCAAAATATGTATCGGGCATAATTTCAGAATTGAAAGGTCACATATGGTACTTTCTGAAACATGAGTAATTTTTTGCAACAACTTGCAATTTTTTGAGAAAATTAATTTTGAAATTCATGATATTTTTCAAAGTTTTGGCTAATATTTCGCTTGTTATGTCCCAAAACTATGCGAACATTTCCAAAAACATACGCAAATTATAAGGTTCAACACATAAATGGTATCAAAAATAACATATTTGACGAAAATATGAAAATTAGTAGAAAAAACGCAAATTTCAGTTAAATTTTACAAAACTAATCGTAACTTTGTTATTTGTAGACATAGAACTTTGATGTCTTGGGCAAACTTTCTTATTATTTTATGCTCTACAACTTTGCCGAAGACATCAAACCGCTAGAAGGCGAAATAAAAAAGGTAGTATCGCAGCGCCACCCTTGCGGTGAAAATTTGAACTAATTTTTATTACCAAATTGTGGCGCAGATAAAACTGAGCAACAATGCTGAAGCAATCATCTTGATAAAATGCATGCTCAAAGCGCTAGAGGTTTTGTCTTGCTAATTTCGTCTCCTTGGCCACTGTGCAATGCATATGCAACAGAATGAACGTAAAGCTTGCTTCAGATAGAATTGGAATAAAAACAATTGCCTGTATTTCAGTTATTTATTATTGAATTCAAGATCTTTTTTTTTATACAAATGTAGCGTTTTCTTCATACTTTTAAGAAAAAATACGGATAAAATTATTCGTCACAGTTTCGAAGGAATTCTCGAATTATTCCTGTAACACGGCTCATTAGGCGGCGCACACCTTCTTCGTCCATCGTTTTAGCTATCTTATTCCACCAGGTCTTCATCTGATTGATGTCTTTGACAACCTTTCCCTTTGCCTTGAGTCTCCTCTTCATGATTGCCCAGTATTTCTCAATAGGGCGGAACTGGGGGCAGTTGGGTGGGTTAAGGTTTTTCGGAACAACCTGGACCCCTTTCTCTGCATACCATTCTTGAACGACTTTGCTGTAATGACAGCTTGCCAAATCTGGCCAAAACATTACGGGATGGTCGTGGGATCAAATGAACGGCAAAATTCGTTTTTGGAGACACTCTTTTTGGTATAGTTCCGACGTCATTGTCTTATTTGTAACGAAAACTTTCGTTTTTTTGCCACAGCTGCAAATGCTTTGCCAAATCATGAATTTTCGTGCAAATTTGTCGGCAAAAACAAATTTAAATTTGGCTGGAACATCCCCCCGAGCCGTTGCCAAGTAAAATTTTTGACCTGGGATTTGCCCGAAGTCAGCCTTGACATAGGTTTCATCGTCCATCAGAAGACACCCGTCGAACTTGGTCAGCACCTGGTCGTATAGCTTCCGAGCACGGATTTTGGCCACACTATTCTGTTTTATGGTCCGATTTGGCTGTTTGCTAGCTCGATACGACTTGATTCCTTCCCGGAGTCGAGTCCTCCTCACGGTACTATGGGCAGCACCGAATTTTCTGGCCAAATCACGGTCCGACAGATTGGGATTCCTCTTAATCGTCTTCAAAATCTTACCACGCAGTTTCCGGTCGACAGTTCCACTCCGACGATTGGCTTCAGAGTTTCGACTAGGGTCATGTTCCCTTATACCGGACAACGCGCCATACGGGGGACTGGGCATTTCAGCTGGTTAGCGAGCCTAGATGCAGGCACAATGGATATCCCAGCACACTGTGCCTCTTCCCCGCCCGGTGCCGATGGGGAGGTAGCAAGGCAGGCGGGGGGGGGGGAATACAATACTGGGGTGAAATGCCAAACGGGGGCAGGAGCCGAACCCCCCCAGAGGCGCGGAACAATACCAAAAGATGGTTCCAATTCTACAAGAAGCAAGCAAGAAAGCAAGAAGCAAACTCCCCCGCCCGCGGTGGCATCAGGAGGCAGAAAGCAAGAACCGCGACAGCTGGGGCTGTCTCTTTTTAATTTGCACTGGCACGGTAGGGCAAAGTACAATTTTATTTTTATTTATTTATTTACTACGTCTTCAGCTATGCTGCATGGACTGATTCTATCTTAAATCGATGTCATATGCCTTATACTCGTTTTGAAACGGTCTCTATTTATACTAAAATCGAACGTTTCAACACCATTCAATAAATTGAAACACTTTTCAAGCGGGTGATTTTGTCCAAACATCGTCCGGTGTCTAGCAGTCCAAAATAACGATCGTTGTCGGGACCGACGCGCAGGAACGAAGAAGTTTACCTGCTGCAGAAGATCTGGGCAGTCAATTCGGTTGCTCAGTAAATCGAACGCGACATTTTTTGTAAATAGATACGCCGCAGTTGCAGCGATTCCAATCTCATTAATTGGCGTCGATGTTCATACGGGGGCAGTCTAACCGGATCGTTCCATGGTAATCGCCGCAAAGCGAAACGTACGAAGCAACGTTGTATTCCTTCAATACGAGTAATATGAGTTTCGTGATGAGGTGCCCAGATTTGAACAGCATATTCGAACACTTCGAACGAGCGAACAATAAAGTGCCTTCAATGCATGCACATCACGGAACTCGGATGCATTTCGGCGTATGAATCCAAGCATGGCAAATGCCTTAGCAGTGGTTGAGTGATGTGTTCGTTGAAGCTGAGCTTGCAGTCCATTACTACTCCCAAGTCTTTAATTGAAGATACACGGTCCAATTTGATGCCGTTTACTCCGTAATCGTATATCAGTTGCCTCTGAGATTTACTGAAACTTATCACCTTACATTTCATCGCATTCATCTCCATTCCGTTTGAAACACACCAGCTCGCTATGGTGTCAATATCTTGCTGTAAAGCTGCACAATCAACCAATGAGCTGATCATTCGGTAAATTTTTAAATCGTCGGCATACATGAGGTGATGCGAATTCAGACGGTGGCTCAAGTCGTTGACGAACAGAGTAAAAATCATGGGACCGAGGTGGCTACCTTGAGGCACGCCGGATGGTGTTGCAAAACATCTTGACTTAATGGAGCTAAGCTTCACGTAGGCAGATCTGTCTAGTAGATGAGCCAATTAGGAAATCCTAGTTTCTCAAGCTTTTTCATTGATAATTCGTGAGGTACTTTATCGAACGCTTTGGAAAAGTGTACGTAGATACTGTCAACTTGGCAGCGCTTTTCCAAACTTGAGTTCAGTGCGCTAACATATGCCATTAGGTTTGTAGCAGTAGAGCGATTCTTTACGAAGCCGTGCTGATATTGCGAGATTATGGGCTTAGCAGCAGAATACATTCTCTCGTGAATCAAGAGTTCAAGCGTCTTGGCTAAGCAGCCAAGAATCGAAATAGGTCGATAATTCTTTACATCATGGATGTTTCCAGCTTTATGTATGGGTGAGACCGCAGACAACTTCCATACATCCGGAAAAGTAGTCTCCGATAGCGACAGGTTGAATAGCAAACACACAGGGGATGCAAGTAATTCAGCAAATCGACGAATAAAAACGGGAGGTAGCCTATCTGACCCAGGACCTTTCGATGGGTCAACAGTTCTTAGTGCACTAGTTACAGCTGCTACGGTGAAGGTTTTAAAAAAAGGGGTGTGGAAGTTGAAAAATGGGGGAGGTAGGGGTGTTTAGGTTTGGTAGCCGGGGTTGGACACGGAAATCGTACATCGTATGATGGCAAGTAATTCAACAACTCCGGAGAACTCTGCGGAGAGTCAGCATTGTATACAGATTTGAAGAAATCAGCAAAAAGTTCGACTGAACCTTCGAGGCCTCGACTGGTTGAGCCATCGAAAGACATTTCCGCCGGGATCGATTGTGTGTCTTTTCTGCTTTTAACAAAGCGCCAAAAAGAAGAGGGATCCACCTTAACCTCGTCTTGGATTCGGAAAATATACTCACGAAAAGGAGAAGATACACATTCAGCGTATTCAGCCTCGAGCCTGCGAAGATTTGAGCTGTTTTCAGCAATTCGATGACGCAGCAACCGGCGGCGAGCTTTACGAAGAACGCTACGCCGATGTCGAAGCTCGGTAAGATACTTCTTGACCAGAGCCCAAAATTGTTCGATGGGACGAATTTCAGGGCAATTGGGGGGATTTAAGTGCTTAGGTACATTTATCACGCTTTAGGATTTGTACCAGTCAACTTTGCGTAATGACAGAAAGCAAGGTCGGGCCAGAGTATTACAGGATTGTCATGGTGCCGAATCAGCGGCAACAAGTATTTTCTCAAGCATTAATATCAGCATTCAATGATCCATTTACGATGAATTTGCAGAGCAAATTGCCTGCCAGACCAGCGCCTTTTCAGCGAATTTTTCAGTGGAAACTGAGGTGTCCGACTTGTCAACAGCATAAGCTTCACGAATCGTGTAATATTGCGATCCCGGCAATGCTTTAAAGTCCAACTTTGAATACGTTCTCAAAGCTTGTTCGCAACGAAATCTGGACAGATTAAATTTGGAATAAAACAAATTTGCTCTTAGTTCAATCCAAGATGCATTTTTATTCGTTCAATTGTGTATTATTAGTCATCTTAAAACTAATTACAGTTACTTAATTAGACTGCATGAAGTAACTACGAACTTTTGAGTTTACTTCAGCCATTAGGGTCTGTGCAGACTTCTCTGCAACCAATTTAGCTGCTTTTGTCCAAGATTTTCGAAATTTATCTATAGCTGTAGCTTGTTGTTTATATTGAGAGAGTTTTCTCTTCACGAGAGCCCAATACCGCTCGATAGGTCGCAACTCCGGGCAGTTAGGTGGATTCACCTCTTTCGGTACAACATGGACTCCATTCGCTTTATACCATTCCAAAACATCTTTGGCGTGGTGACAAGATGACAAATCAGGCCAAAACAGCGAGGGAGCGTCATGGCTGCGTAGGAATGATAACAATCGATTCTTGCCGGTGCTTGGAAGTATGCACGGAAGTTGAGGACATTTTTATTTTTCTAGCCATAGTACGTACCGAAAGATCTGGTCTTTTCAGCAATGTTTGCTTCACCTTCGCGTCCTTCTGGTGGTTCCTGAGATCCGTTTTTGTTCCGCTCCCAGCCTTCCTGGCTGTTGTCAAACGTGTTTCGAAAGATTTAAGAACGTTATGGACAGTGCTTGCAGGAAAACCAAGCTTTTTTGCCAGTTTTCTTACTGACAGATCCGGTTTTTCATTGCGACCGCACACAATTGCTTGTCGCACTTGCTCTTCTTTCGACGCTATCTTCGATCTAAAAGTTTGTAGTTTCACCAAACATTGATTTTACACAATGAACAGACATACGTTCATCAGTCTGCGAAATATTTCACGCGTTGATGAAATATTTCTAGAGACATACGTATTTAGGAGTGTCCAGATTTTGTCGCGAACAAGCCTTATTCTTGGTAAAAACTGTGTCATTAGCCTGGGACACGGATATATGAAACAAAATTATTTTCGTTCCCTCTTGATTTTTGGGAGCCTTTTGGTTCCTTTAATAACTGTGCAAAATTTCAACTCGATCGGTGAAACTATATTTTAGCGCTCGCAGTTTTAATTTTCCATAGTATTTTATAGGGGAAACCTTTCTTTTTGAAAATATATGGGGGGGGGGCCGGTCGTCTTTAAAAAAAAATAAATCACTCCCTCACCTGCTGGAAATTTTTCAAGGAAACTTTTCTTAGAAGACCACAAAGCGATCCGACGCTTGTGGAAAAAGTTATTAAGCTGAAACTGATTGCTATCCAATCGAACGGCTCATTGGACTGTTTTTTTCTAGCAGCACAGTTCCTCCATGCAAAGTGAACATAAACAAACACAGTGGTTGCTTCGCGCAGCCAGCAGCAGGTTGCAGGTGGCAGTGCTGCAAGAGAAAACAGTTCAATGAACCGTTTGATTGGATAGCAATCAGTTTCAGCTTAATAACTTTTTCCACAAACGTCGGATCGCTTTGCGGTCTTCGAAGAAAAGTTTTCTTGAATAATTTCCCAGGAAGTGGTTGTATTGATTTATTTTTCAAGGACAATGAATCACCTTGCCAGATTTTTATCTGTAAAAGTAAGTTTTCCCATAGAAAATCCTATGTAAAATTAAAACCACTAGCGCTAAAATATAGTTTCACCAAACGAGCTGAAATTTAGCACAGTTCTTACAGGGTCCAAAAGGCTTCCGAAAATCATTAGGGAACTGGAATTTAAATTTTGTCCCAGGCTACTGTGTCATACAGTTTCTGCGCACGTGGTTTCACGCTGGCTGCTTGTGTGGGACTTCTTTTTGGCTGCTTCTGCTTCTTGTACGTCTTTAGCTTCAATTTCTCTTTGGCTCGTTGAACGTTGGACTTCTAGGTATGCAGCTTTTAGGCAAATCGCGAGCAGAGGCCCCCTTTGCCTTAGCAAAAGCTCGTTCGATTTTGTCGTCCAATTTGCGGTTCAACGCTCCCTTTTTTCGTCCAGGTGGCAGGTTCGGAAGGGAATACTCCTCCTCAAACTTCCGGATCGCAATACGTACCGCTTTCACACCATCGATTTCCAGTTTTTCCAACTTTTAAGTGATAATTCTGGAATAGCGCTCCACTTGTGCACGATGGCACGGCATTTTTCAACGGAAATCTTTCCCATCTCTCGAAATGCTCGTAAACATTGATGTGAGTCAATATAATATTATATATTAATATATAATATATTAATATTATTATACATTAACGTAATATAAAACTAATATCCTAGCAGAAGCAAGAGCATCGTTCTTATTAGTTCCTCCATGAATTGGTTAATCAACCAATCTATCAAATCTGCTATTAAAAAGATAAGATCAGAATTGCTAAATTTAAGATGAATCTGCACCAGTCTATTAATTCTTTCTTCAATCCAGTAATTTCGGCAGCTTTTTCTGAAAACTCGAAAAAAATTCTAGCCATATTGCCATCATTAGAATTCCCGGTTCCGCCACATTTTGGTCTATCAATATTAAGACTCAATTCTTCTCTAAACTTCATTTGCACCATCTTTTTCCAAGCTGCCACCAACTCTTTATCTTTGACACTCTTTGAAGATGTTTTGTCAAACAACAAAACATTTTATAATGTTAAACTATAATCCATAGATTACTACGATTGATAGGTACAAAAATTAATACTTTCATCGACTAAGGCTCGATTCGGATAGATGCTTTTTCGAAAAATTCAAAGGCTCGCGTGCTAGTATCAATTTTTGTGAAATAGTAAAAGGAATAAATGGAGCTTTGAAAAAAACTGCCTAAGAATTTTTCAAAAATACATCAATCCGAGTTGAGCCTGAATGATGTTTACTCAATTTGTTTAGGTGTCTATTGTTGAGTTTCAAAAAATCACAAAAAAATCAAAGAAAAAACTGGTTTAAGAAATGCCGCATCTACAGAGGATAGGCAAAATAATTGAGATAGGCCAAAATTCAATTCCTTATAACTTTTTGAAAAATTGTTGAATTTGGACAAAACCGAAAGCATTCGGTTCCCCGGGGCACCTGGAACCTACTACAGAGTGGTCATGGCAGCTGCTGGTTCTAAAATGCATTTAGAAGTATCACCTCGAAAAATCTTGAAGTTTGATACCCATATTGATATGGTTCCGGACATTTTCCAAATTGGCCACTTCCCACGGGGCACCTGGAACCTACTACAGAGTGTTCAGGGCAACTGATCGTCCTGAATATGCTCCCTGAAGCACCTCCATGAAAAATCTTGATGTTTTGGCGATATATACATGATTGGAAGGATATACATGATTGACCATAGTATCCGGAACCAGTTTTACGGAAATGGCCATATTTCGGAAGTTTTCCAACAAATCTTAGTGCAACCACCGGCATTCAATTTTCAATGAGTTCTAGTTTCTAGGAAAATAAAGGTCATCGATGTAACTTCACACCACACAAAAATACGAGCAGCAGAAAAAATGTCTTTTTGACATGCCCTCTGAAAATCCGAAACATCTCCAGGGCCCGGTGGCCAGTATTCGTTATCATACATGTTCCTAAATTTTGACTGAATTTGCCGTCGAATGCTTCTAGTTTTGTCCAAATTCAACAATTTTTCAAAAAGTTATAAGGAATTGAATTTGGGCAAAATTTTGCCTATCTCAATCATTTTGCCTATCCTCTGTATCTTACATGAGGACAAAATTTAAAAAAGGAAATTTATGTACATATGTTCTAAGAGGAAAAACAATTATTTGATATGAGTCACTTAAACTATCCACAGCAATCCTGGGCGCAGAAATGCGCAGCTGTATCTTACTACAAGCCGTTTTTGCGTATTCAGAAAAATTCCAATTATTCTCTTTCATATAGTCAATATGAAGTGCATTTCTACAGATCAAAATAAAAATGTAGTACTGTAGTTGACATAAAATGTCAAAAATAACTTTATTGAAGGCATAAAAATATACA
The DNA here is from genome assembly GCA_024533555.2 of Aedes koreicus. Taxonomy (NCBI): domain Eukaryota; kingdom Metazoa; phylum Arthropoda; class Insecta; order Diptera; family Culicidae; genus Aedes; species Aedes koreicus. Next base: position 245,238 of record JAHHFK020004181.1, read on the forward strand.
TACTGCTATTTGGAAAAAAGTTTAACTGACGAATAAATTAATGCTATACATCAGTAACAAACTGTTGAGTTTTGAATACAAATAAAACTCATATATACATTGAAATATACATCTTAAATGATAGAAACACGAGATAGAAACACGTTTTCCTCGAAGTCCATTTTTTGTATAAATGGCCTATGGGGGAACCACTGTGCCATGTCTCGAAATGCCCGTGAAACTTATTAACTGTAAGTTATGTTCGGTTTGACGTTTGGCTGTAAACAATGAGATGGAGCTGACATCTAGTACAGAAATTTTCTAATTTCCCTGGTTATCCGCTAGCTCTAACTACCTCAAAGGTACTTAACTGGAATGTGCTGTCCAAGCCTTGCAACGAGCCCACGTGCTGGCCGTTGATCCACGATGACTGCTGACTTTTCGTTTGGTTCCTCGTGGTCAACTGGTGTGATGGCTTGGGTGAACTGGGTTCCGAATGTGCTGTGCTACGTCAGCTTGGTGCTTGTTTGTTGTCGTTGACTGGTTGCGCGGATTGATTTCAGGTTGCTATGGGCGATGGCTAGGTCCGCACAGAGCTGTATATGTAAAGGAGGAAGTAAAATTCCACCTGTATCTTCGAGAGGCCTACTCCTAACCTTTTCTTGTTCAACATCGCAATCATAGCATGTTACAGAAAATTTCGAGACTCTCACTAATACTATCTTGCCACTCAAGCCGTTCAACCTAGTTTTACAATGTTTTGCTCCAGGTGTCAATTATTGTTCATAAACAGATCGGTGAATTTGGATTTTAATTGGGATTTAGGAAGATTTTGTGAAAAATGTACGACACGAATGAAATCCTCAGATTAAGGTTTTGCAAAATTATGAAATTTGATATGTCGCAAGCCAGGTTTCGGTAACGATTTGAATTGGGACACTTTTCCGGAGGAACTTGGATCCCGCCGGGCCATTCCAAATGGCCAGTATGGTCAGAAATCCTCCAAACGACTTTTCGTGCCTAGTTTTGCAAAATCATGAAGTTTGATATGTCGCAAGCCAGGTTTCGGTAACGATTTGAATATGGCCTCTTTCCCAGAAGAATTCGGATTTCGCAGGGGCTCTCTAAGTGGCCAGTATGGTCAGGTACTCCGAATGTCCTCCAAAGACCATTTTTGCAAAATCATAAGGTTTGATACGTCGCAAGCCAGGTTTTGGAAAAGATTTGAATATGACCACTTTCTCGGAAGAACTCGGATCCAGCAGAGCCTCTTCAAGTGGCCAGTATAGTCAGAAATCCTCAAAACGTCTTTTCAAGACCTAGTTTTGCAAAATAATGAAGTTTGACGTGTCGCAAGCCAGGTTTTGGCAACGATTTGAATATGGCCACTTTTCCGGAGGTATTTGGACTTTGGAGGGTCTCTCAAAGAGGCCAGTATAGTCAGAAATCCTCAAAACGTTTTTTCAAGACCTAGTTTTGTAAAATCTTGAAGTTTGATGTGTCGCAAGCCAGGTTTTGGCAACGATTTGAATATGGCCACTTTTCCGGAGGAATTTGGACTCCGGAGGGTCACCCTTAGTGGCCATTATGGTCAGACACCCTCATAATGTCCTCCAAATACCTATTTTTGCAAAATCATAAGGTTTGATATGTCGCAAGCCAGGGTTTGGAATAGATTTGAATATGGCCACTTTCCCGGAGAAACTCGGATCCCGCAGGGCTTCCCCAAGTGGCCAGTATGGTCAGAAATCCTCAAAATGTCTTTTTATAACCTAGTTTGGCAAAATAATGAAGTTTGATGTGTCGCAAGCCAGGTTTTGGCAACGATTTGAATATGGCCACTTTTCCGGAGGAATTTGGACTCCGGAGGGTCACCCTAAGTGGCCATTGTGGTTAGACACCCTCAGAATGGCCTCCGGAAACCTATTTCTGCAAAATCATAAGGTTTACAGATTTAAGAAAAGATTTGAATATGGCCACTTTTCCGCAGGAACTCGGATATTGCAGGGCTTCTTTTAGTGGCCAGTATAGTCAGAAATCTTCCAAATGTCTTCTGATGGTCTAGTTTTACTAAATCATGAAGTTTGACATGCCACAAGCAATGTTTCGCATCTAAAAGTGTGTTGTACACCATCTCTGGATAGGTACTTACCCCAGTACTCCCAGCTTGGAATCCGAAAATAATAACCAGTAAAGATCTACAAACAAGGATAATGTTGTGATCCATTGTAAAAAATTGCATAAAAATCCGATGGCTAACGAGGGAGTGTCATCAATTTTAGATTTTAAATTTTCTGTCTCAGAGGGGTTGGTGACGTACCCCAAGTAACAATTTAAGTTTTTTTTCCAGCCGTCTAGCACTCCTCCCGGTTTTGTTGATAAAACTATATTCAAACCTGTTTTGTCTACCAACACCTCCTCTATGCTTCTTTAAAGCCAAAATTGTACAAAATGGCCCACTCTATAGATGGTTGTGAAAACAAGTTAATAAAATCTTTATTAGACCATAGAGATTTTGAAAATGTTCTACTTAGTGAGAGATGCTATGACTACTTGAGAACCTTCATAAAACCTTTTGGCTGCCATGAAAACCAGCATGCGGCCAAATGGCCACAGTTGTCAAACTTAACTGTGATATCGGGGTTGGTTTTTGTGGTTCTGCTTTGTTCGATTATCTGCTCTTCTGATTCAGCAGTGAATAATGTCGAAGAAAAAAGGTCAAGTCTTGCGGGAAATTTTGTTTGATAGCAAAGTATCCAAAAAAAATAAAGTTTCTCAAAGCATATCATGCTCCAAATCATATACGCATTTAATTTTGTGGTGAATTAGGCACGATAGGAGCCGAAAATTAATGCGCCTCGGAAATTATGCGAGTTCACAACAACAAACACAAAATTAAAACAAATATATACGATAAATCAAACATGAATTTCTTGAAAATTGATGGAATTCAATAAGGTTATTACAATAAAAATGCAGAAATTGGTCTCCGATCTACAGTTCATTTGCATTACATTTAGAATTTGGTGCATTTATTTTTCCACATTTCAATTATTTCTTATATTTCAATATGGCTATTGAAAAAAAAAATCAATATTCTGCCATAAAGCCAAGTTATCTTCACAATGACTACTATAAAACTATTAAGTTATTTGGTGGCTTCCCTCAATGCTAATTTGCCGTTTAATGCATTTACTGGAGGCAAAATGTTTTTAAAATGCTTCTTTAACTGACCATAATATGGAAATTAGAATGTGTCCTAAAACGGTCAAAAGAAACCTTTGATAGGGCTAAAAGGAATTTGAGAAAACGAGGTCTTAAGATCGTTTTAAACAAGCTGTGTAGGTTCTCATACCACCTGACTAAAATATGAAACCTATTGGCAGCTTATGGTGTCATAATAAAACACAATTGATTTCTAGTGGCTTTGATAAAACCTTGATAAAACTTAATAAAGCAGGATTTATAATTATACGTTCGAGTAATTTCATATCACAATGCATTGGAAAATGAGCTCACTAAAATCTATTATTTTCAATGAAATAAGACGTATTTTTCAATGCACATCAACGTTCTCCTTTTGTTCATGGTTTTTAATTCAAAATTAATTAAAGAATTGCTTGACATTGATATATATTTATCTACTTTTCAAACGTTTTAAATCGCATGTAACTTTTATTATTTTTTGTTGTGCACCATCTCAGATTTCACAATGGCGCCTGGCACGGGTTTCAAGTGGCCACCAGAACAACTTTGCCCAAGAAGGCATCTTCCTAGATAGCCAAAATCTCGAGGTAGAGCCTATACAAATTATTCTCTTTTTTGTATAAAAAGGGAGCCACCCCCCCCCAACTACCCACCCACCAAGGGGCGGCGCGGAGGGGGGGACCCACGGGGGGGGGGTTAGGGTTAAATCCCCCCCCCCCCAGAGCCCTAAAATGGGTATTAACTTTTACATCAAAAAACGCTTTCAACAAGAAATTTTTTTCGGCTGCGCCACTACTAGCCCTAGGCGGCCCGCTAGTGTCAAGTGAGCTCGAACGTACAGCCAGCGTACATTCTTCTTCTGCTTTGTCGTTCGTGTATCGTCAGTGGCGATGGCGAAATCGTTTGCGTATGCTTCTCTGGTATGCAGCGCACGTTGCGCACACACTCAATTAAATGCTCTCTCCTCTCCTCTCCTCTCAGCTAGCACTGACTTTGCGCGCGGAAGTTTTGGCGCGTTTTTCCCGCATCCTTATAGAGAAAGAGAGCATGGATGGAGAATGCCTTTTTCCAACTCCGAGTAGAATTGAGTGTGCCTTCCAGCTGCTGCTACGGACCAGATGATTGAATGACGTTTCTCTCTCATTGACAAACTTGTTTGGCACACTTTTTCAGCATTAGCTTCTCACCCGTCTTCGACCGTACTTGTTTGTAAAAAAGTGTCAGAGCAATTCGTTTTATACAGTGCAAGTAAATTAGAAAATCAGTGCTTATTTCAGATAATTGAATTTCGAAAATTTTTAAAATGGATATCCGTAATTTTTTTTTCGCTTCTTCATCAAGCTCGTACCATTCCGGTAAGTGTACATCCCGCATGACATTTTAATTGTAATTGTAATTGTAGTAAAATAGACTTTATTGACCATTAGATCAGTTCAAAATAAGGAATCATATGTCATTGATAAAGTTTATTTAGTTTAAAGGAGACACTTATTTATTAAAGTGTCATTAAACAACTTAACTTTAAACAATGTAAAATCAAAACACCTTTAGATTTCCCATGAATAGAACATTTTAATTGTACAGAAATTATGTTTCCAATGAAAAATGAAAATACTTAAGCTGGAAGACGCTTTTATAAAGCGAACGTTTTCGTCCATTTGTTCTGTTTACAGGACAAGAGCATCGCCCTGTATCAACAATTGATGAAAACAAAACCAATATTAAAAAGGAACAAATTATCTCATTATTGGAAAAATCTCCAACTCCACCGATAGCCCAACCAAGTTTCACTGCGACACATGAGGACTTTGGGGTTTTGATGACAAATCAGGCATGTTGAATCCAAAAAAAAAAAATTATTGACTTTGACACTTTTATTTACGCATTTTGCAATTGTAATGAGATAATTTGCTATTATTTGCTATTTTAAAACAGATTGACAATGCTGTTAAAATGAAAATCCTCACGAATCCGTGGACTCCTGACGTGCGGTTTGCTTTTCCCCAGTCGGGTCCCAGAAACTTGAAATTTAATCATCGATGGATTTTAGAATGGAGCTGGCTGGTTTACTCTGTTTCACAGGATGGAGTTTACTGTAAATTTTGTGCGTTGTTTTCAACAACTGTGGGAGCACAGAGTTCCAGTGCTGGTAAACTGGTGAAATCTGCTTACAAAAATTGGAAAAATGCCAGGGAAGATTTTCGTCACCACGAATCCACAAAATACCTCCAAGATTGCGTGAAGAAAGCTGGGAGTTTCATCGCGACGTATACTGGGACACGAGTAAGCGTAGATCTTGCTTTGGACGAAGGTCGAGCCAAGCAGATTAAAACCAATCGTGAAAAACTGAAGCCCATTATTTCCACTCTAATTTTCCTTGCCCGTAAGGGACTTCCTCTTCGGGGTCATAGAGATGCTGGTCCATTGGATTTGGATGAGGACTACCGGAAACAGGAGGGAAACTTCAGGAGTCTTTTGAAGTTCAGGGTAAATGCTGGAGATCAGTTCCTGAAGAGTCACATAGAGAATGCTCCATTGAACGCCAACTATCTGAGCCCGAAAATTCAAAATGAAATAATCGCCGCTTTCAATGAGATCGGGCTTAGGCAACTTATTTCTCGTGTACTCAAAGCAAAGTATTACACCATTCTGTGTGATGATACAACAGACATATCGAATGTGTCGCAAATGTCATTCTGTCTGCGTTTCGTTGAGGATTTAAAAGTATGCGAGCAGTTCATTCAATTTTATCCTGTTGAAGACTTTACCGGTAAAGGATTGGCTGAACGGAACAAAAATTCTGTTTATTCTGGATGCACTGAAACTTTCGTATGAAGACCTGGTTGGTCAGGGATATGATGGTGCAAGATCGATGAGTGGACATCTGAAGGGAGCACAAGCTATTGTACGGGAGAAATGTCCTAAGGCGCTGTACGTGCATTGTTGCTCTCATTCATTGAATTTGTCGATATCTGATGGTTGTGCCCTTCAACCGATCAAACACTGCATGGGGCTCATTGAAACTGTCTACAACTTTTTAAACTCACCCAAAAGGACACTCGTCTTGAACGAAAAAATTGAAAATGCTGAAAAAGAGGGTAATTGTAAGAAGCTCAAGCGAATGTGTCCTACGCACTGGGTAGAGAGACATTATTCGCTCAAATCATTCGTACAACTATTGCCATCAGTTCTCGCTGCATTGGAGGAAATTTCGAACTGGAACGATAAAAAATCAGCAACAGATGCACAGTTGCTGACGAACAGTATTGAAAAATTCGAATTCATATTGACGTTGATGACGATTGATTTTATTTTTGAAATTACCCTTCCACTCAGTATTTATCTGCAGTCTGAAGGACTTGATTAAGCTGTTGCAGTAGAGTCCGCTTCGACGATCCGCAGCTCATTACTGGCCATAAAAGAAGACGCGTCCAAACACTTCCGTGCAATATACGAAAAGACTGTGAATATTTGTGAAGAGCTGGATATCCCTGTTGGACATGGTAAAAGGAAGAGAAAAGCCCACAAGGACTATTTGGAAGCGGAATCTGTTGAGGAGTACTATTTAAAATTTATATTCATACCATTCGTGGAAAATACCGCCCATTCTCTGCAACAAAAGTTTGAAAAACATGAAAACATTTTGAAACCATTTCAAATCTTGTTAAAAACAAATGCTAGCAGATTGGAGATGACACGAGCAACAGAGGAACTGGCAAAGTTTTACAGCATTGACAGATTTGATGGTGTTTCTGGAGAAGTAATTCTTTGGCAGCAAATGGTTATGAGCCACACACCGAAAAATGCAATGGATGCATTAAAGATTTGCAATAAAGACCTGATGCCAACCATCTTCAGTTTGTTGCAAATAATGGCAACAATTCCAGTGACCACATGCACACCTGAGCGATCATTCTCCACATTGAAATTGCTTAAAACATATTTGCGAAATACCATAGGAGAGGATCGGCTGAACGGATTGGCGATGATGTTCGTACACGAGGACATAATCGTTGATGAGGACGAAGTTTTGGATGTCCTGTCAAGAAAGGGAAGGAAAATAAACATTTGTTTGTAAATAGATAAGATGCTAATAAAAAGTTGAGTTGAAATTATTTTTATATACTACTATCTATACAACTGATTGAAAATCAAAACAACAATATTAAAAAAGAAAATGAGAAATAAAAGATTTATAACTGTCATGTTGAGGCAGAGCAATGTTTGTCTCCTTTAAAGTCTCGATTGATTTCCATATATTTTAAATTCATATAGAAAACCCCCCAGGTTAGATCCGTTCCCGTCGACCTCACAAAGAATTTCTTCCTAGCGTTGCTTCAGAATCTTGGGTGGCCTTATTTTTTTTTAAAATATTTTTTTTGGGTGGTTTTTTGGTGGGGGGTGCTTTTCTTTCTTTTTTGTAATAAAAAAAAACAAAAAGTGGAAAAGTGGTTGTGTTTGTTTTTGTTTTTGGGTTGGGGGAATTTTTTTTTTTATTTTTTTTTTTGTTTAAAGTTGTTGTGGCTTTTGCGTGTTTTTGTTGTTTTTCTGTTTTTCGGGTGTGTGTGGTGTTGTGTGGTTTTGTGGGGGGGGGAATTTGTGGGGGGATATCACGTATAAATGAAAATACTAAATGGTATTTTCATATTAAGCTTACTATTGATTTGGTGCCTTGCATTCGCTCTCTCGATATAGTTTATAAAAAAAGAGAAACACAACCAACACGCCACTTTAAATCAGTTTTGACTTGCTTTCGTCAAAAATGGAGTCACTTAAATTTGAGTAAATGTAACTGGGTTTAACAAGTCTACAAATCAAAAACATGGACTCAAACCAGATGGATGTTTTTGATTTGTAGACTTGTCTATCCTGTTACATTTACTCAGATTTGAGTGACTCCACTTTCGATGCAAGTGGGTCAAAAACGACTCAAACCTGAGTTAAAATGGATGGCCGTGTAATTACTTTCTCTTTTTGTATCTTTAATCCTTTCGAAAAGATAGTTAGAGACAGTAATTTTAGCGTGTAACATTAAACCCCGTTCACATTACCCTAGTAGCACACTTGACTCAATGACATCACAATCAAGTTGCTGTAACTAATTATGATGGTTTGGTGTACGGAATCGCAGTAGTTTTTAAGTCGTGTGGTTTGGAAAATGAAAGAGTCTATCCTTAAATATGGTTGCCAAATAAGGACTCTTTTCTGAGTCATCTTAACCTTTCGGGCAACGCGCTGGTGTAAAAAACACAACACACGTGAGAAAACCTCGCATGGTTGCTCTTTCTGCAAATTGTGCACGCGTATCGAAAGGTTAGAAATAAACAATGACTGTACAACTCACTGAGTTGTCTGAACTTGGAACATCTTGAATAATGTGGGTTATTTTGATACTTACGTATAGCTATGGAAATAATTGTTTATTCCATCCGGCACTTAGTCTAAATAATATAATTGTATGTAGAAGAGCTGTGACATAATAAATTATTTGTATAGTTCCCATAAAAGATACCCGCATTATCGAACATAACCCGATTTTCAGTAATTCTGTTCACATGCGAGTGAACGACACGAGGAATGAAAATCGCTTCAAGAGTGCCGACCTGGGCGAATTGAACTCAATATTAGGTACTTCTGCCACTGTGTGTAGTTGTCAACTATATTTTTTCGTAGCAAGTTTTGAATTGTAAGCACAAACCAACAGGCTATGTATTGGAAGCACAACCAGCACAGATTTCATGACTCAGATTGGTTTACAATTGCCTTAAAACTAACTTTTGCTAAACAAGCAGACAACGCACTTGTTTCTTCATTCAAGCCATGCATGGAAAAAAATCTGTGCCCAGATCCGTGAACTGCAGTCCTGAATTCGAGAACAAGAAAAAATACACCGTGAACTGAATCACGTAATCATGAACTAAATAACGTTTAAAGTGAAAAATCCTGAAAATTTGAAATAGTTCGCGGTCCGTTTTTATTTTCGGGAACGCTTTTTTTTGTGTGAAAGCTCGAGCATACTTGGCTCAATAATGGATTCCCGGATAAAAATAACCATACAATTAAAATACAATAATATAAAATAACATTAAAATCTATTTCCGACCATAAATCTTATTGTTCATGAATCAGATAAATGAAGAATGCATATTGTCATTACAATAAATTTACAGTTCACTCCATATGCTATGATCTCAACAATTGTGAAACAATACAATGAATAGTAATTGACTCAAATTTGTTCGAAAAAAAATGGTTATTTCTATAGTTAAGATACATAACAACTCCCCTTTTCTATTGTCGATGTCTCAGTTTACATTAGATTCTATTGTGGTAACAATAACTCCTCTTGTCATCTTATCGTTGTAAACAATGCTATTAATTATATATACTATATATTCTATTGTATTGTGCAATGCCTGTAGTTGTAAACCTATGAGAAATTTTTTTTTTGGGTTCCGAAAATGCCCACGGTGGCTCGAAGATAATTCGCAAGATCTTAACAATTGTTTTAATCTTTGGTGCATAACGTTGAAGTGTATGAATACTCGTTTTGAAGAGAAAAAAAAAACAAAGGTCTACGTAGACTTTTGGTATACCCCCCTCCCCCATCGTAGACAAACGTAGACTTTTTTGAAATCCCCCCCCCCCCCTTCTAAATTGTCTACGTGGTTTATGAACAGCCCCAAATCAGAGCATAATAAAACATCACATTCAAATATGTTTCCCCCCTGAAGTCCACGCGTAACCTAGGTTATTGCAAATCTTAGTACACAAACTCACATTTCAGTTGGCACAATCAGCCATGCTCCAAGTCCTTTTCAGTACAAAATGATGTTTACACTTCATTGCACTTCGTATTCAGTACCGCATTCAAAGCCACAACCCACAACCAGTAAGGACTTAGCAAAATCGACGTAAAATCCCACTAATTAGCCACAATTTACCGTTCGCCCACTACTTCAATCAAAGCAGGCAACGAGAGCGTTTGCAATTCAAAACAGAATTTCACCCGCATCGTTTCCAGGCAGCAAATCCTCTCAGCCCCTGACGGCGCACTCCGTAATGAAGACAACATTCATTCGTAATTTCCCCCCGCTCTCCACCCCGCCGGCCCATTCATTCGTTTTTCTACCGAACGAGCCATTAAGCCCTTCCCGTGAAATCGTTTATTTGGCACAATCATCCGAGATACGCATAAGCACCATCGGCCCACCATCGGCAGCTCAAAGCGATTCGACTTTTCAAACAAAAAAAAAAAGGCAAATTGCGAGAGAATCATCAATTATTGCCAAAGCCGACCACGCTCATGGACGATTTTCGCACTAAACGCACATCCCAAATTGGTTTGTCACTCGAGCCATCCGATGGAGACAAATCATTTGGCTGGGCCTGACTTGACGATGGCAGAAATTTGTTTCCGCGTAGAAACCGGGGGCCGGAGAAAACGAGGATATTATGTTTATGGCGCTACAATTTCTGCAATCAAGCCCCCCTCCCACCGTTTGTGGCTTTCCTACATCGTTTCTCGATTTAGTCTATCAGACTGGAAATATGCTTCTTTTTTTCTCTCTTCCGTGAGCAGGCCTTCGAGATTCCCGACCAACCGACCGACATGACACAATAATTTGCCCAACAGACAGCTTTGACTTGACGAGGATAAAATTTGGCCTCCAAACCTCCACCGCCAACATTTTATTGGCATCACTCGGCTGAGGCGCGACAGTAAGCTGCTGGCTCGTGGATTGATTGATGGAATCCATTTTTGCGAGCTTTTCCATCCGCAGGCCGACAAGTCTCGGCCGGCTGTTGGGATCTTTTCTCCCAGGTCGGACGGTTTATTTATGTAGATTGGGGCGTTTTCTGGGTGGGACGGGCAGGAGCCGGCAAATGGCGACCGACAGATGGTATTAATTTTTTTTTTCTCGACTCAAATTGACTGAGATAGCCAGCGCTGGGTGATTTTTTTTTTATTTCTATGTAAATTATGACGAGCGAAATTCGGTGCGAAAAGTGTAATACCGGTTAATTGAAAGAGGGCTTTTGTGGGGTTCCTCGGTCAGAAGAGAGATTCTTGAATTTGATAAGTGATTTCCTAATTGAGTTACAAATAGCTGTGATTTCAACTCTATTCTCCGCTATCTAATTTCCCAACCGAAACATTTTCCACAAAGTCATCCCGTCTCGTCTGATGCTTATCGCCCTTAGCAAATATCAACATCGAGAGTGCAAGAACCGGTGAAGCTGCGCTTCTCAGAACGACGATATTCACGATTTACCTGAAAACAAATCCCTCGAATATAAAAATAAAATAAAACTGGGTTATTTTCATCCGCCCGACCTGCTCCCGTGGCTTCCGCTTATTCTTCTAGTGTTTCCCGAACTTCATAATGCGAAGCCGAGACGACGATGACGGCGGCGACGACGACGACATCCCCACCGGTATGCGATTACTAATTCCGCGGAAACACAACAGGCTGAAAGGGAACTTTCTTCTGCACGACTCATGCAAGTCCCAGAATCCCCAGAATGGATAACGTGAGGCACTAAATCCGACAGACGGAACCGCAAGTTTCCTTCCGGTGGGGTGATTGTTCCGAAAATAAATCCGGTGGAAAAAGTGTCACTGATTGTGCAAATTTCCGTCCCTCCAGAGCGACGGAGGCGACGCGTCGGCTTGCATTCTACACAAGTCGGTTTGAGGGTCGGAACAAATCCCGGCTCTAGAAACCGCGAGGGATGAATGTATGGAAATGAGATTAATTCCCCGTGGAACGAGGATAGTCGCTTCCTAGGAGTTATTTTTTTGTTTGACAGTAGTTGCTATCGAAAGATGGGGAAGTAGGCGATGCAACAAAGACGATTCGGGAAGGTGGGAATTTTGCAAGCGCAATTTCAAACGCACTAATCCAGGCTTCCTGTGGTTGATAAATTTTGGACTCGGGCAAGTTATTTGGCCATTGCATCAGTATTTGTTCCAGGTGAAAATTGAAGCAAATGAATGAGTTACATGGATGAATTGAGCTCTTGGAAAATGAACTGAGACAGCACAAATTCCAAATTGTGTATAATTTCTCCTAGGGCATCCTCTTCTTAGCAACAAAAATAGAGAAAACAGGACATAATATTTCACAATAGAGCAATGTGGTATCTATCGGTACTGGCCTTTGTTTTCCGGCGTCCCGCGGTGGAGCAAATCTAACAAAAATCTGATCAAAAGTCGAAAAAATGAAAGGGAGTTAACTATCTTCTGAATAGTATCATTTTGAAGTGTGATGGTCACTGCATTGTACTCTCATTACGGCCGATTAAAAGTGATCAAATTTTAGATTTCATTTCGGTTTAATTGGACGCTCGCATACCCGGAAGTGTTTTATTGCAGTAATTTGGGCAAATTAGGGATTTTGAATCAAATCAACGATAGTGGAGGTTAGTTTAATAAATATTTATACTTAAAATGTACATAAATATTCCAAGTATTGGGCGAGCAACATTCTTATAAATGCAAAAATGTTGTAAATTAGACTTTCTTAAACACATTTGGAATTAAATAAGTAAAGTTTCTTTGAGTTTTCTAGAGCAAAAATTAGTGGGGTTGTTAATAACTCATGACCAGTTAATGAAGACTACGTTAAACCGTTTGATTATTTTCTTTAGTTTCCTAGCGAAACATTGCAACGTAGGTACTGTATTCAAATGTTACTTCCGTATATCATGTTCGAGAACCAAACCGTTGTCAGTGATTGAAAATTTCTCGATATTTGCTGGAACGCAACATTCTTTAAAATTTTGTAAAACCGATATATGAATATGTACGCAAATTATGTTAATGTTCTCTTTGAGCATTTCTCTGCCAAATGAGCAAATGACTGAACTCGACCCTCCCGATTTGGATGAAACTTTGCACATGTCTTGGGAATTGGTGACGATGGATTTTCCGCGGGTTAAGGGAATTTTTTGACTCAAGACAAATGTTTCAAAAGGGCGTTTTGTCATGCGTATTATTCAAAAAATCATAACTCGAAAACCGTTGGTTGTAATAAAATTGCGTCTGAAAAGAAGGTGTAGTTAATAAATTTGACTTTATGAAAAAAATATGTACACTGTAAAAAAAAAAATTCTTCAAAAAAAATCAAAAATTAAACTTAAAAATCAATTAGCAAATCTGCCCAACGTACGATTTTTATAAAAAAAAATTCCAACAAGACTTTGAGTCATATGAAGAAGAATTGAAGCTGTTTTACGATGGAGCAACTTAAGATAAAAAAGTTCTTAGAAGTAAGAAAAATTCAAGTTTTTTCCAATTTGTTGTTTTTGCATGAATAACCATATTTTAATAATATAAAACGATTCTTCTAGTGATTTTAAACAAAAATGCTCTTGGTAAGCAACATTCTAAATGTATCCGTTTTCGAGATAATTTGAACTTAATGTCGAAAAAATGGCTTTTTTCATGAAAACATACCTTTTTCAAATGTTAGTCATTATTGTCCATCTGCAAAAGTATTCTTTTCAAATTGTACATAAAATGTCTACAATATACCTTGTATTACCGAGAATACTAGACAAACTGATTCCTGATATTTACTGTAGGTAACACGACAAAATTTGCTGCTTTTACTTACAGTATATTATGAAAACCTAACCCGAAACAAAAATAATTAGTATTAATTAATTCATGAAACAAAATGTATTTAATTAGTTAAACTGTTTATACTAGTAAGAATACAATTGATACGCCCATTTATACCTATTCATGCATTCCCTTTGCTGTTGACAGAAAATATAATTTACATGCATACCCCTGCACTTACCAATATTTCAAAAAAGTTCCTAAAGTGCGTACCTAAAGGGTGATACGGTCAAAATTTGGTCAAGGGAAAACGCGTGTAAATCGGTGAAATCGTTTATTTAAAAAATCAAATTAAATTTATTTTTCAAGTTCAATTAGTATAAAATTCAGGAAAAATATTCAGTTAGGCTTCCGCTTTTTCAAATCCGAATTGCCGGGCCTTACGCTTGACCCCTGCCATCAGATTTTGTACAGCCACCTTGTCCACCTTCTTCGCCGCAGAAAGCCAGTTTGCCTTGAACTGCTGCTCGTCCTTAGCAGTTTTTTTGGTCTTCTTTAGGTTCCGCTTGACAATAGCCCAGTATTTCTCAATTGGGCGGAGCTCTGGCGTGTTGGGAGGGTTCTTGTCCTTGGGAACCACCTGCACGTTGTTGGCGGCGTACCACTCCATGGCCTTTTTACCGTAATGGCAAGATGCCAAATCCGGCCAAAACAGTACGGAACAACCGTGTTTCTTCAGGAAAGGCAGCAGACGTTTATTCAAACACTCTTTCACGTAAATTTCTTGGTTGACAGTCCCGGAAGCTATGAAAATGCTGCTTTTCAAGCCACAGGTACAGATGGCTTGCCAAACCAGATATTTCTTTGCGAACTTTGACAGTTTCGTGTGCTTGAAAATATCTGCTACCTTTCCCCTTCCTTTTGCCGTATAAAACTCCTGTCCCGGAAGCTGCTTGTAGTCGGCTTTGACGTAGGTTTCGTCGTCCATTACCACGCAGTCAAACTTCGTCAGCATCGTCGTGTACAGCCTCCGGGATCGCGCTTTGGCCGTCGTATTTTGTTTATCATCGCGATTTGGAGTCACTACCTTCTTGTAAGTCGATAGTCCGGCTCGTTTTTTGGCTCGATGCACGGTTGTAGACGATACACCCAGCTTATTTGCGGCATCTCGGAGAGATAGGTTAGGGTTTCGCTTGAAACTACCGGCAACTCTCTTTGTCGTCTCAGCGGCTTCCGGTTTTCGATTTCCCCCCGATCCAGACTTCCTGGCTGTCGACAAACGTTCCCCAAACACTTTAATTACATTTGTAACGGTTGATTTGGCAACTTTTAGCGATTTTGCCAACTTTGCGTGCAAGTAGCTCGGATTTTCGCGATGCGCGAGCAAAATTTTGATACGCTGCTCTTCTTGCTTGGACGGCATTTTGACAACTCAAGAGTGAATTCCAAAATCAAAATAGGAGCAACATTCTACACACACACACCTTCAAAATGAGGGGTGTTCAGGTTTTTTAAATGCAAAATTGAAAGAAATACGTCAAGTTGATATTGTAAAAAAAAGATTACATTACAAAATCATGACATCAGTTTAACAGTGTCTTTCATAAGTATCGTAAAGTGTAAAACGATTTGAAATGGAACTCGAAACAGAGCATTGTTGTAAACCTTTTCGTGAAATCGGGAGACGGTGTTCGCCTAAACTTAGAAATTTAACTGACAAGTTAATTGAAAAACTTTTATCCATGCAGTGTACGGTCCATTTGGACACGTCATTAAGAATTTGTGATTCATGTCGGTTATATTCGTATCGTCGTAATCCTGTCGAAAGAGTGGAGCAACCAGAAAACGGTGGACATGACGAAGCACCAACCACATCACGGAACGATTTGGAGGAAATACCATCGGCAGCTTCAATTACCTCGGCATCTTCTCAGGACAGTGACCTACCGGATTATTCCAGGATACACAACATTGAGTTATTCAATAATGGAATTGCAGGAATAAATGTGTCTCCGATATCCATTAGAGAATTTAAAAACGATAAATACCGTCGGCAAAAATTTGCCGAAATTGTAGCAGGTATTAGAAAATATCTATTCAGCTTACCACCACAAGAAGAAGTCGAAGAGTTAGCTACATTGAAAACAAAGGTTGTGGAATATGATGAAATTATTTCCAAATTGAAAGAAAAATTCATAGAACCAGATTGTTCGAGAATAGATAAAATACGTATATTAACAGTTTTGCCTAATTCGTGGACGATTCAGCAGATAACGAGCAAATTTGAAACAAACAAATACCTTGCATTACAAGCAAAAGAATTGGCAGCCGAAAATGGAGTATTGGCTACCCCCAACGACAGATCGGGGAATCGTTTGAATCCGGATATAAAGAATCAAGTGATACAATTTTTTGACGAGGACGACATCAGCAGAGCCATGCCGGGACAAAGAGATTATGTCTCTGTAAACACTAATGGTAAGCGTCAACAAATTCAAAAACGGTTATTACTTTCATCACTTAGAGAAACTTTCACTCGATTTAAAGAAGTCAGTGAACATAAAATTGGATTTAGTACTTTTGCAGCATTACGACCAAAACATTGTAAATTGCTAAATGCTTCAGGTTCTCACAACGTTTGTGTTTGCGCAATTCACGAAAATATTGATTTAATGCTTCACAGTTTAAAAAAAATATTCATTCAACACTGATTGTAATCAACATTTTGAGAAGTTATTGTGTAATTCATCATCAAGATCAAAATATTGTTACCTCCGTGAATGCGAAAATTGTCCCACGCTGTCAGAATTTGAGATAAGATTTTTAAAAGAACTTGAGAAACATAACTTGTCTGAGATATCGTTCGAACAATGGATTACAACTGATAGATGTAATTTAGAAACGCTATTAAAACCTGTCGATGAATTTGTTGAATATTTTAGCGAGAAATTAGAAAAACTATTAACTCATGATTATATAAAAACAAAGCAATCTACATTTTTAAAAGATACAAAGTCTTCATTAAAAGAAGGAGAAGTAGTTATTATTTGCGATTTTGCAGAGAATTATTCATTTGTACTTCAGGATGCTGTTCAAAGTCATCATTGGAACAATGATCAGGCTACAATTCATCCGTTTGTTATTTATTATATGGAGTCAGGAATGCTTAAAAATCTAAGTTTTGTTGTAATATCAGAAGTTCTAAGACATGATACAATTGCGGTACAAGTATTTATTTCTAAATTACTAACGTATTTAAATCAACTAATGAATATAAAAAAGGCCATTTTTATGTCTGATGGGGCTGCTTCCCAATACAAAAATAGAAAAAATTTTTGCAAGCCTCTGCAAGTTTAAAGAGAAATACAACATTGATTCTGAGTGGCATTTTTTCGCAACTTCACATGGTAAGGGACCATGTGATGCAATTGGCGGCACATTAAAACGAATGGCAACAAGAGCAAGCTTGGCCAAACAACATGAACATCCAATAACAAGTGCGAAAACTTTGTATGATTGGGCTATTAAGAGAAATCAAGAAAATTTCACAAAAATATCATTTTGCTATGTTTCACAAGAAGAATATGAAGAGGGAGCTGCAGAATGGGGTGGTAGTTATCAGCAAACAAAAATGATTCCTGGTACACAGAAATATCACTCCTTCATTCCAGTTGCAGATAACAAAATCGCTGCGAAAATATTTTCAACTGACGAAATACTGAGTTTTCATAATATTTATAGGAATGTTAGGAAATAGTGTTTGTAAAAATGTCAAATACAATTTTTTTTTTTTAAAGTAGAAAAAATATATAAATCATGTATAAACAAAAAAAAAACTCAATATTTTTATTTGGTAATTAAGATTCGTTAATTTCGTTAATTAAGAAGATGTTCAATCTTCTTGGTGTCAAAAAGATAGTTGTTGAAAATTTTATGTACAATTTGAAAAAAATACTTTTGAAGATAGAAAATCACGACAAGCTTTTGAAAAAGGGATATTTTCATGGAAAGCCATTTTTTCAACATTACTTTCAAATTATCTCAAAAACGGATACATTTAGAATGTTGCTTACCAAGAGCATTTTTGTTTAAAATCACTATATTTCACTATATTATATTATTGAAATATGGTAACAACAATAACAACACATTGGAAAAAACTTGAATTTTTCTTACTTCAAAGAACTTTTTTATCTTAAGTTGCTCCATCGTAGAACAACTTCTATTCTGTTTTTTATGACTTTAAATCTTTTTGGAAAAAAATTATAAAAATCGTACTTTGGACAGATTTGCTAATTTAATTTTAAGTTTAGTTTTTGATTTTTTTGAAGTAAAAAAAATTTTTTTACAGTGTACATATTTTTTTAATGAAGTCAAATTAATTAACTACAACTTCTTCTCAGACGCAATTTTATTACAACCAACGGTTTTCGAGTTATGATTTTTTGAAAAATACGCATGACAAAACACATACGCCCTTTTGAAAAAAATGTCTTGAGTCAAAAAATTCCCTTAACCCGCGGAAAATCCATCATCACCAATTCCGAAGACATGTGCAAAGTTTCATCCAAATCAAAGATGGTCGTGCAAGATTTTGACTTTTTCCGGCTGATTTCATCTGGAAACGCTCATTTGTAAAATTTTCAATACTTGAGTAAATAACATAGCAATCGTCAAATCGTAAGCTGGTAATACCAAAACTCTCAAAAATTAATCAATCAGGAAATGATCGAATTATTAGCCACCGGTAATTGCCAATTGTTAAGAACTTGGAAAGTAATGTAAGAAAAATTCAAATCAAACAAACTGTCTCAAAATTAAATTCGTCGTCTGCCTGCCTAACAACGGTTGCCTAGCCAACGGCTTGCTAGCAACAGCCCGCCGCGCAATCAGCTACCTGACCATTTTGATGGTCGGCAGTGCACCTTCTCTGGGACACAACCCCGTTGATTTTTGTGTGAAATACACCATTAAATAGTTATTGGAATTCTTTCGAAATTTAGGGACCGCTAAACACAGTTGGTTCAACTCCGGAAAATATCATTCTGCCTGTAGAGACATTTTGATTGCGGATTTTTAACACTCAACGTTGTGCCATATCTATATCATCTACATATATATCGACATCATCTGCAAATATATCAATATCATCACCATATACATCTATATCATCTACATATTTATCTATATCTACATATATTTCTATATTATATGTACATCATATCGTGATATGGCAACCAACTGGTTCATACATGTTTCCCTCCAAATTTGCTACGAGCTTGGCATAGCACACGACGGCCACTCGCCTGTGACAGCCACTAACCCATCATTATCTCTGGTTGCTTGCCAGCGTACCTTCCTGCAGGGTACTTGCAACCGCCAGCTGCCAGGGCAATACTGGCCATTGCCGCTCTGAATAGCTCCGTGGCTGCCGGGCGAATGAAGCAAATTTTAAGGTATCTGCCTTATAAGGAGTGTATCGAAAATAAGCTATCCACAAACTTTCTTTCAAATTATGTTGAAAACCGATATTTTATTCATACAAAAATTGATCCTTTATTGTACGAGGTTAAACTTGAACATAATGAAGACCGGATGAAATTTAAGTCATTCTTTCACGAATTTTCGAACTTTGAATCGAATGCTCTTCATTAAGTTCCGGACAAGTGTTGCATCGCATTTTTTGGACGCTTGATCCCAATTTTTTTAGAACTCCTGCTTGTTCCCAGCTGCCTTACCAGTCTTCTTGAAGACCCTCTTCACGATTGCCCAGTAACGTTCGATGGGTCGAAGCTGAGGGCAATTTGGTCGATTGATATTTTTCTCAACGAAATCTATACCCTTTTCCGCAAGCCAATTGAGAGTGGTTTTGGCATAGTGGGCCGACGCTAAATCCGGCCAAAACAGTGGAGGTGTACTATGCTTCTTATAGAAAGGCAACAATCTCTTCTGGAGACACTCAGATGGATAGATTTCCACATTTATAGTTCCGGTAGTGTGAAAAATGGTTGACTTCAAACCACAGGAACATATTGCTTGCCATACCAGTACCTTTCGACCGAATTTCTCCACTTGAATCGACCTGTCCGCATCGCTCACATCCTCCCCAACGACGGCAGTAAAGTATTGTGGACCTGGAAGGGTTTTTGAGTCCTCTTTACATAGGTCTCATCGTCCATCAAAACGCATGCATCCGGACGCTGCAATAGACGCGAATACAATTTCCGGGCCCTTGTTGCTGCTCGCTTCTTCTGTTCTGCACTTTGTTTCGAGATTTTCTGCTTCTTGTAGGTCTTCAGGTGGTTTCGCCACTTGATACGCTGGATCATTCCGACACTCGTTCCTGCTTTTTTGGCCAAATCACGTATTGACATTGATTTGTTCTTCATGATTAGAGATACCACTTTCTGCTCCAGTTTCGGGTTGGAAGAACCGGGTTTTCTGCCTCTTCCTGGTAGCTCATCCAAAGAATAGTGTTCCCCAAACTTATTAATGATGGTTTTAACACTCGCATGATGAATTCCAAACCGCTTCGCCAATTTTCGCATAGTAATACCCTTCTCACTTAGCCATGTGTCCAGAACCTTAATTTTCACTTCCTTTTCAATACGCGACATTTTGAAAACGCAGAATTTGAACCGCACAAACAAGTAAACAAAAGAAAGCTGACAGTCAAACGCACAGCATGCAGTGTTCAGAGCATAAAAAACCATCACAAATACATGCGTACAACGCAAATGTATGTGGATAGCTTATATTCGATACACTCCTTATATCGTGCACTGACAGGTATGAGACGTTCCTTACCTAAATTTGAAGTCTGTAATGGGAAAGTACTGTGCATTAAGTAAATTTAGGCTGCAAAACAAAACAAAAAAGACACAATCTCTTATTTTGGGAATTTTTAATAGTTTAAAATTGTTAACGAATAATGTTTGATAGTTTAATTGATACGCGGGATAATTTCCTACCGATTGATGTGAACGTCTTGAAAATCCATTGAGCATTTATTAAGTTATTAGCGTTTAATTTGTAACGATATTTCGTGACGGTCGCTTATTTTTAGATTTTCAATTGACACCCTACCCTTGCCGTAAGACGTAGTCTACGTCAAAAACCCTTAAAACCTTTCTATAGAATCCAAAATCGCGAATAAGGTCATTTTGAAAATAATCGGAAAGCTTCAATTTTCAGCTTCTGGCAGAATTGTGGTCTTGGCTTCAAGAGTGTACATCTGTCATTTAATAAACGAATGTTCGGAAGAGTCTTTTGAAGAGTAATAAAATTTTGGGTATTTGTATTTTTGGTATTTGGATAAAAAAAAACTATTTTGTGTTGTCTAGTGTTACAATCCTAAATCGAAGCTTGTAGATTCTTTCGGATACAATTAGAAAAAATGCAGGTCAAGCTAAGACTATTTGTATTTCATTTACTCATATCAATCCCACTTGACGAAAATGAGTCAAAAACGATTCAAAATTGAGTTAAATAGTCCCGCCGTGCAAATCTCGCACCTATCATCTAGTGGACAAAGACAATCTATTGAAACAAAAGCTTTGGCATTTTGAAAATGACTTCCAGAAAAAATGGAAGACTGCCATTTTATAGCATAGCATAGCATTTTCCGACCATACAGAATCCTGGGATGGAAGCGCCAGAAGAGCTGCCTTGGGTGTGACAGGCTCTTCATACATAGATCTTTTTGCACAACACCTGGCCAGGTCCTTATGATCAGCACGGGATGGGAGGGAAGTGTTGATTAGATGTCTACTTAAGAAGATGCTGAGCACTCATGCTCAGCATCTTCTTCATAGACATCTGGAGTTGGTAGTTGGATGGGATTGTGCGGGAGGCTTTCCTTGGCGAGAAAGCAAATTTATATTTATATGTATACAGGTGGTTGGGAGTGCCGGGGCTAAGAAAGTTAATGCACTCCTTTATTGTACTTTTGAGGGCTGAAACACAGGCGTTTCCTACTTGTATTCAGGCTCTACTTGCGTGAGAGCTTTTCCGGTTGGGACATGAGCACTAACTCTTGTCCTAGCCCTTTATGGCTTATGGATATAGCGCCATTACTCACTTTCTGTAAAGAGAAGAAGGACGCACGCGCCGAAACAAAGTCATACACTTAGACCCACACATACGCAAGCACTCTCCCCACCCCCCAACCAAACACAAACACCCCTCCTCCGAAACACATAGCAGATCGATTGGATGGATATACTCGTAAACTTATTCCTGATCACACCATGTCTACTCCACACTACTTCTACTTCTTTCAATCGATTCAAACGAAACCATATATTTATTGAAAATTCCTGCTGAATGATATGGGGTCGTGACAAAAGTGACGTCATTCTCGCGGAATTAGTATACCACCGATGCTAGCTCTATCCTACGGCCTTGTTCCACCACACCAACTATAAACAGATCGACCCGCCGTCATTGGCTGTCCATGAATTTTGGATTTTCCTAATTTTCTAAAGAAGTTTCATACTAACTACATACATACATGGGTACTTACACAATTAAGGTTCTGGTCCCTAATAAATACCCCAATGCGCAATGATCGGTGTTGCTAAAATTTGAGCCCTAGTACTTAACTTCCGGTCATCGCTGGCTCGTTGTATCGTTCCAAGGAACGTTGCTTCCGAAGCACTACTTAGGATCACTGCACTTCTTTATTTTGAGTGGCCATGAACATACCCACTCACAGGTGGAGAGGAAAGTCTTCCGAGCACAACAGTACCGTACCGTCTCGTTGTCGTCGTAGTAGCAGATTCCATTCTAGGTTAATTACGTTTCACTAGTTTTTCTCCGTTTTTTTTTTTTCAAATACAATGGAATTCATATGTAAACCAGGCCAAAATACCGATTTAATCAATTCAAATTAAGCAAAGATGCCGTTGGGGTCACTTACTCCGTTGGGGCAATTAAAGTGACACAGTTGCCCCGGATACTTGTTGCACACAAGCTAAGGTCCAGTATCTCCACTTTAAAATTTTGCACTACAGGTGCTGAGACTAATAAAATATCAAACACATAAAAAGTACTTAGCTGAATTCCAATTGATCATGTGTACAATCCGAAAAGTTTGATCAGGCAACCGACAACGACCAGTACCCATCAGCGCTAGCTAATTGCTGAGTTTGCACGAGAAATGTTTACTTCTCAGGTTTGACTAAGCACAATGAGTTGAAGGAATCGATCAATATTCACTTTACACATAGGGTACGGGACGGGTTTTAAGCAGTTTAGTCAGCCCCTGAGACATTTGATGAAGCTGTATGTAATCTATAATTAGAACTGCCAATATTTAGACATTAATCCCTCTGCTTACGTCTGGTCTATCGGAACAAACCTTCAGCAACGAGCATTGGGCTCAGAAAATTTCATAGCCATGGAATAAAGTTCCCAATTGCAGGGACTTCTTAAACGCATGCGTATTGCTTTCCGATTAAAAAAATGTTTTCTTCAGCTCCTCAATAAACTAACAATATTGTATGAGTGCGATTCTGTGCATGTGTGCGAAGGCGAAATGAAATAGACCAGTTGACGATTTGCTGCAAACGTCAATTTCCTCAACCCGCTCCTTCGTTTTACCCATCCGCTCTCGAAAACAATCAACCAAAACATGTCGATTGCTACGATTTGCTGGTTATGAGACAGACGTACACGACCAAACTTTTAGTTTGTCATTGATCTTTCGATTGGCAATGTGTATTTCTTATTTCATTTACTCTCACGCAAATGTTAGCCAAAGCGACAGTGACGACAAACGGGATGCTTCGTTGAAAAACAAACAAATGTAAGAGATAGCAGGCGTCACGTTACAATACCGGTGCGCTAAATCCATGGTTAACAAAGAAGAGAGGAAACATTGGCTCTCTCAAAAGCAACAGTGATGCCATAGCTGCCGCTCAACCGCAAAGCATTATTTATCGTTGGGTACTATTGAACAGCTCCAAAACATTTTTTTTTTATTGCAAATGATAGTGCCAGATGATGGACAATATAATCATAAGCATAGATCAACCTCCAATGACTGGAAGAAACATGAAATAAATAGCGATTTCAGATTTATCTATATGTAATAAATTTAACTCAATGTTCAACATCACATTTTGCAAACAAGCGTGGTGGTGGGGGAGAGCTGATGAAGACATGCTCTCCGGTGCACGCGGTGCAAATGCAAAATACACAAAAGCAACATTTGGGGGATTTCTGCGGGGGGCAAGAAATTGTTGGTTTCAGATGTTTTTTTTTTAATTTTTAAAAAGGTAGTAATAAATTGGTAATTAATTATGATTTATAATTGAATTATTGGGGCGATAGAAAAAAGTTTTTGTTAGTTTAAATAAAAATTTAATAATTTGGAAAGTGGAGGTGTTATTGTTTTTATAATAAATTATTAAAATAGTGACTGTATGTCAATCCATCCAGCAGGGCACTTTTCACAAAATTTAAAAATAGCATGTTTTTTGTAGTGTACCAACAGCGTACCATAGCGTACCTTTAAGGATTTTGAACGTACCTGTCAAATTCCTTGTTTTTGGGTGCCCTGCTGAATAGACGGTCGATTTTGCGAAATTCTTCATAAAAAGCTATAAAAATTACACCAAAGTAATGTACCAATAACGTACCTTCCGAATCTGATGTTTGATTTAAACGTACCTCAAAAATTTCCATACTTACTCATATAAAACTTTTTAAAATATATTATATGTAAAATCTGACCTCGGATTCAGATTTTTGAGGAAATTCTAGCCCTAAATGACCTATAAAACATACTACTTAAGTACATTCTGCGCTACTTTATAGTCAAAAATGAATTTTTAATAATACGTTTAAGGAAACACTCTTGAATGGCTAATTCCTGCTAAGCATTTCGATACCCCTAAATATAGATAAAGGGCAGGCATGTTAGAGATCACTATACAGCATGTTTTAATCATAAAGAGACAATCTGTAAAGGTATAGGTTGAACATACGTTATTGGGAAGACATGGTTGGTTTTCTATGATAAATTATTTTTTTCTGATTATTTTCATAAATACGTAGCTACGTGATAGTTTTGTGCCCTGCTGGGGATTTTATCTTCTCAAACTATTCCTCAAAGGTCCATGAACAATTTGTATGGGTTAAGATTGAATGTACCTCAACGTATCTGAACTTTATTTAGAAGACATGGTTGGTTTTCTGTGATAAACAGAGAACCAACCATGTCTTCTAAATAAAGTTCAGATACGTTGAGGTACATTCAATCTTAACCCATACAAATTGTTCATGGACCTTTGAGGAATAGTTTGAGAAGATAAAATCCCCAGCAGGGCACAAAATTATCACGTAGCTACGTATTTATGAAAATAATCAGAAAAAAATAAATTTATCATAGAAAACCAACCATGTCTTCCCAATTACGTATGTTCAACCTATACCTGTACAGATTGTCTCTTTATGATTAAAACATGCTTTATAGTGATCTCTAACATGCCTGCCCTTTATCTATATTCAGGGGTATCGAAATGCTTAGCAGGAAGTAGCCATTCAAGAGTGTTTCCTTAAACGTATTATTAAAAATACATTTTTGACTATAAAGTAGCGTAGAATGTACTTAAGTAGTATGTTTTATAGGTCATTTAGGGCTAGAATTTCCTCAGAAATCTGAATCCGAGGTCAGATTTTACATATAATATATTTTAAAAAGTTTTATATGAGTAAGTATGGAAATTTTTGAGGTACGTTTAAATCAAACATCAGATTCGGAAGGTACGTTATTGGTACATTACTTTGGTGTAATTTTTATAGCGTTTTATGAAGAATTTCGCAAAATCGACCGTCTATTCAGCAGGGCACCCAAAAACAAGGAATTTGACAGGTACGTTTAAAATCCTTAAAGGTACGCTATGGTACGCTATTGGTACTCCACAAAAAACATGCTATTTTTAAATTTTGTGAAAAGTGCCCTGCTGAATGGATTGACATCTGATTAAGCCGTTCCCTACCCTATATAAACTTTATTTAACTAGTAAAAAGAGAGGGAAAAAGAAGAAGAAAAATTGGCGGGTCAAAAAAAAGGAGATTCATTTTATAAAAAAAAATATTTGGGTGGGTTGGTGACATTTCTTAGATTTGGCCTAAATTCCCCCAAAATAGATTTGAAATGCGGTAAGCGACGCAGAACACGAAGTTTGAGCAAGAATAATTCTGTTGAGGAACGTTTGCTGACCAGATGAGCCAACATGCTTCTGGAAACGCTACTGTCTCGAGTCTGATCAAGGAAGTTGCCAAAAGCCTGCCGAAAGTAACGGAAATCTGCAAACAATTAAACATTCAAACGAACATTTTTCGATCAAAAAACTCTCTCATTCACAAGCTTTGGCGATTTTTGCAGTTGATTGACAAGGTGTTCAGTGCCAGATCGGCGCAAGTCAGGTATGACGCAGCCGGTCGGTGGAGAGTGGAACATACTGAAGGCCTGTCAGGGTTTTAGTGGCACGGAGATAGGCTATGCCGTGGAAACCTCGCAATGTCCTTTAAATGTCACCCGACAGTACTCAGTATTATTGAAATTACATTTTACTCATTTGTCAAAATATGTAATTTTTCATTTAAATGAAAAAGTACAAAACAAAATAATAATACTTGGCAACACTGCCGCCAATAAAAAAAATCCGAGATTTCACGGACAGTATCCAACATAAACCAAACAACAGATTGTTAAAGCAAAACAGTTCCGGAGATATAGACCAAAGAAAATAATATTAGTTGACTATTTACTTATCACCATGGACTTATTTGATTCAAAGTGCTGTATTTCGGAAACGGCTAGGAATACCTGGAGATTTTGAGTGTTTTCTATGTAGAAAAGTCTAAGGAACACGATAAAATTTATATGTTTCAAATCAAATAATACTCATTTTCTAAGAAATGCTATTTTATTTCTAAAATGCAGAAAAAGCATTTCTGGAAACACTGCCTCCCATAAACAGTATTTTTTGAAAGAAGTTCAAACATTGGAAAAAAATAAGATGTCGAACTTGATCAAGTTATCCGAGGAGGACAATCCACTCTCTACTGGTTGTGCCTCGCAACAATTAGTTGTATCTCTTACATACAAACATACAAACAATGCCTCCTAAAAACAGTATTTTTTCTGAATGACTTTAACAGACTTCATAAAAACTCTGGATGAGCTGATTGTTTGTGAACATTATAGTTGCAAAGATATTTGCAAAGGAAAGTAGGGGTTATTATAAAAAAAAAACACTGATACTTAAGAACTTCTTTGTTTCAAAATGCTGTTACTCCAGAACGGCTCAGAATACCATTAGGAGTTTAGTGATTTCTACCGAAAATGTGAGACAAACGCGATGGCATAAGATGTTTTCAAATTAAATAATACTTATTCAACGAAAAATGAAATTTATTTTTTTTAATGCTAAAATGTATGTTTGGCAACACTGATATTCAAAAATTATATTTATTCTGGATTCCTCGAACAAGTTCCTTCAAAAATATCGAACAGATTGTGTTTAGACATAATGGTGTCGTAGATGCAAGCAATTGAAAAAAACGCCGTTTTTTTCAAAACTTCAAAAAAAGGTGTGTTCTGCCGAGGAGTGATCCAATCTAATCCGGCTTTACGTATAGGTGTTAGATGAGGAAATTTTTCACGTTTTGGTGCAAATCGGTGAAAGTCAAATAAACGTTTGCACTTCTTCTCGGTTACTTCGAATGTAATGACCTAGGGAAGCGGAACCTATGTTCACCATAGTACATATATTCATCACATTCTGCAGTCATCCAACTTTAAACGTTAAAAAAATTTTAATTTTCCCAAAAAAAGGAACGCTTAAACAAAAATATATAAACCTGGGAAAAAAAAATTTGTTTTTTATATAAATAAAAAATACAAAAACGTTTCGGATACTTCACTTTTGTAAAAATTATGAGCCTTCTTTTTTTCAAAACTATTTCCTTCCCTTGCGCAAAATATTTGGTTTAATTAAACTAACCTAAAGGAAATAACCCGAGCCAACTCCAAGTTTTCTTTTTTATTGCACTATACTCCCAAAACATTGTTGCGGCGTAATTACAAAAATAAAAATACGCTTATTACACTAGCCACACGAGAATCTACGAATACGTGATAAAATACTAGAACACTATGGGATTAATTTTCACAATAATTTAAATACGCTTGCACCTATTCTGAACCGTGTTTACAATCGACGTAATCGCTTGATGTTGCCAAACTATTTTATTATGACTCTTATTCGAATGAAATGGGTTTGGCAGTACATCAACATCACCTGTTTTCTGGGAGTGCTACAAATCGCCCAAAGTTAAACTATTTTATTTTTCCATAGATTAAATAAATAATAACATGCTTCTAATTGTAGATTTTTTCAATATTAACCGAGAAATAAAATCCCACATTTAATAATATTTTTCCATCTCTGTTGAATTTGGCGGCACTGCTCACATACTGTATAGCATACACATCAACACGCACACTAGATCAATTCATAGAGCATTCTATGCCCAACGTTATGGTGAGTCTTGTTGTCAATATTCTCATGGAAGAATAACAAACAAACCCGTTCATTTTGTCTTGGTTATATGCAGGCTATCCAACACAATTAAAGTGCTGTCAAATGATCTACTTCATGCGAGAAATTTAATTTTGGGTGTAGTAGTGGAGAGCGTTAACTTGTTTATATTTTTTCATGATTAAAATCAGTACGATTAACATATGTACACAGATGGGATTAATGTTTTTCGTGATATTATTAAAATAGGTACATAGCAGTGGCAACTTTTCCATATTAAATTGGAAGAAAATTATCAGAATCGAATGTTTTGTGCGTTGCTAAACGATTAACGGTAAGTGGACGAATAAATTGTGAATAACTTGTGTATTTAGTGTTCTGTTTTCATTGCATATTCACCGATTTCCACTGGAGGTCTGCTTATTGAGCTCAAGGTAGGTGCCGCTTCCCTATATCATCTTTGCGGTTAATGCAACTTAGTATGCCTAGCCGCTTTGATGCTTGTATCTTCTCTTTGATATGCTGCATGCATCAATATTAAAAAAAATTTGAACCTCATCCAACCCGATTATTTCCAAATCCTTTCTCGTACTGGCTGCGTTTGTTTTAGGTAACGTAAGATACGAAAGGACATTTAAACACTGAGTGCTCTGCAGTTTATAACAGTGCTCGTTGTTGAAAGCACTTATAGAAATCTGTTTAAAAAAATATATTGGACAGTGGATCCGGAATAATCGTAATGGTTCTAAGGTCTCAGCACTCTGTGCCATCATATTATTTCTAATTATTATTGACTGCAAGCAGAAAAAGATTCCCTCCAACATTTCAAAGGCCCGTCCTTGGATTCATAGTGCTCCCTAGTATATATATATATATATATATATATATATATATATATATATATATATATATATATATATATATATATATATATATATATATATATATATATATATATATATATATATATATATATATCAATGGGTGGTCTCGTCAATGCGGGTGAAGGTAAGCCCATGAAAAATCGGAAATTTTTGTCCAGTTTTTTTAAATGCAAACGTTAGAGTGCCCCTGGCGGTATGACATGATGACAAATCAGGCCAAAATATGACTGAACCATCATGCTGCTTAATTATTGGCAATAAACGCTTCTGGAGGCAATACTTGATGTACTTCTGGGTGTTTATTGTCTCCGATTTTACGTACAGGCTATATATTTTGCCGCATTCGCATATTGCCTGCCACTTCATCAACTTCCTGCCAAATTTTTCGAAACTGACCTTCTTCGCTTCGGGGATATCCCTGTGGTTGCGTACAGTGGATATTGTGTTCCGGAAGGGTTTCATAATCCAATTTCACTTTGTTTCACCGTCCATGATTATACACCCAGAATTTCCACATAAAATTTGTATCGTATAGTTCCAGGGCTTTCGGTATTACAGACGGGGCCTGATATGAGTTCCTTTTAGGTTTCTTCTGCTTCCGGTATGTCTTGAGTCCAAGTTGCTCGTTTGCACACGTTAGACGTCGAGGTCCCTATTTTTTTCGCCAGATCTCGAACGGAAACCGATGATTTATGCCTATAGTCATCCCTTATCTTCTTGTCAATAGCAGGACTCACAGGACCGGATTTCCGACCACTCCTCGGTGCATCTTCAAATGTACACTGTTCTCCATATTTTCTAACTGCTGTTTCTACCGCTCCGACGCTCATGTCATCCTCCTTGGCCCATTTTCTTAAAGAGATTCCACTCACAGTGTACCGTTTGTGCACGATACTTTTTCGTTGCTCCAGAGTTAGACAACGCATTTTGAAAGTCAACCAGAAATTAAGTTTTTTATGTGTAAGCAAAAGGATGCAGCCAAAATAATTTGAAAAATTTCATTCAATTCAAAATGACCGTTAACATTAGGTGTGATTATAATTTCTGGAACAATCTATATTTCTTGTCAATGATTTCACATTTCAATAGACGAAAAAAATTAAAAAAAATGGCCTGAAGAGCGGAGAAGTGTTAGTGTTTTCTTTAATTGAAATGGTTTCATTTCCATTTCGGCGGTTTGAGATAATGCCTTTGCGTAGGATTTTTTTTGAATAATCACAAAATTTCAAGCAAGATACGCTCAGCATTCTTGCTAGGAACTTGCTCTTAAAAATCTAGAAATCAATCAAACGGTACCTAAGCACTAGGGTGCGTTTTTTATGATAAGTAAAACGCGCTTAGAATAATGAAAGTCGTATTTTTCTACCGGAGTCCAAAAATACAATGCTGAACTTAAACAAGATGCGCTCAGCGTCGTAGGAAGGGATCCACATAATGCACTTTTGTCTTATGTTTTTGTTTCCACTGTGTTGCGACTGAAAAAAAGCTGCAACCCTCTTGAACTTCCAGTAAATAACTGTAATAATCTGTCCGATTTTAATTGAAACTATTTAATTGTTCATGTTGAATTACACATATTTTATCGAATAGAATTTGATGTCGGTATATTAATCTGTCAAGGGACTTGATTAAATTCTGTCAATTTAAGTAATTTATTAGCTACGGTTGTTATCGTTCAGGTGACAAATTTTGGTGTTAAAGAATTTCATAATAATACTCATGAAAATATTAGTCTTGACAGCTCAACAGATCTAAGAAAAAAAATACTCAAATGGGATGAAACATGCTATGTAAATTGTTTTTCATTAGTATCTCTGTTAACTGTCAGAGGAGTCATAAATACATTTAACAATATACCATATCTGCATCAGTTAAGATGATTGAGTCTACACGAAAACCCCATCGCACTTGAGGTGTCACACATTATCGCCACTACTGCTGAAAACTGTCACGAAGCAAATGCCTAGTGATAAAAGCTACACTTCCGGCGAGAACTATAGTCAATAACCAAAGCAAAACGCGCGCTAATCCCTACTTTCCGGAAATGAACAAACCAACCGTATTGTGCCTCTCTCAGCATCAAATATCAAGCTACAGCTAAGAGTAGAAGCAAATACTCGTTCACATCACTACACACTCAACTCGCTGTCAATTTGCATAATGCCTCGAGCGAATGCCTCAGAAAACCCCCACCCTCACATAGTCTTCTACCCGACTGGAAAATGCCATTGTTGTTATTGCTGCTGCCACTGCCTCGGTATCATCCCAGTCAAAACACACTCCCAACCCACACTGAAAGGACACGGACTACAACGGCAAGTGGATCCACAGACCATCGTCATTTCAGCCATATGTCCTGGGCTTGTCCATTTATGCGAAATGCCATCGTCCCATCTCATCTCGTCCCACCTGAAGGCAGGTTTAATTTGGCAGAAAGAAGTACAAGAAAAGGTAAACACTTTTTGGAAAACTTGTGCCCCCGCGCCGCTCGCTTCAAGTTTGCATGAGGCGATTTTCTTGTCTGCCGGTTTTTGCCAATATGAGTGGGGGATTTTTCGTTCGAGTTGAAAAGAAACGAAACAGTAGACTTTAGGTTGCGTGTATCTGGGCTTTGCTAGATTCTGTGGAAATTAATTGCCGTCTGTTGTTTGGTTAATTGAGCTGTTTTGACAGGGCCTCAATTTACCGGTGGAAAAAGTATACGAGCACCGGAGCACATAAAGTAAAAGCTGAATAGGACGGATGGAGCAAGAAAAGGAACATTAAAGCTTTCTAGAAACATATTTTGTAAAGTTCGGTAATGGTTCTGCAGTTTAACAAATAAGCGACTAGAATAATTCACTTTCGTTGAGAAGATAAAAATCTGATCATCAGTAACATCAAAAAGTCATGGATGTCCTCACTATAAGTTTTCGCTGTAAACAAGCTTGAAATACCAAGAAAATGTAAATAAACCAAAATCTTACGCTAAGCTCAGGATACGCAACTCAACCAAAAAATTGTTTAAGGAGGCATAGCATTTTTTGTTTTTCTTAAAAAAATGTTTTTTTTAATGCATACTATTGCAAACTATAAAAATTCAAATAGTTTAGAAAATATTGTTCAAATCTGTACGTACAGGGTGCGGCAGGAAAAAATGCGAAGAATTAAAGTTTTTCTAGCAAATCCCATTTTCAACTAGGGTAACGGGATGTAATGTCAACCTAGCTCCTTCAATTGTCATTAATTCGACGATAATCGGCAAAATTATGTTCCCATCAATTGAGCATTATTGATCAAATCATAGTTGTTCACTTCCGCGTAATTTTCGATTTCCTCAACTTTTTAGACAACATGACTCTACTGGTTAAGCTGAACAGAATATCTACACGATCTACGAATGATCTACATTTGCAGAAATAGAACCTATAAACCGAATAATGCAGCCAAGATGTACAGAAAATAGTCACACGTTATAAACTAACAGGTCACAAAGGTTAAATAACAATTATTTAACAAGAAAACCATAGACCCAAAGTAAGGAACAAATGTTTTTCCACGTTCCCAACTATGGCCTGTTGTATGGAAAGCGTAGTAAAAATGTTGTTATTGGTAAAATTTACAATAAAAATGTCTTTCATATGGCTCATCTTAACATAAACTAAAGGGACAAAATCTGTATAGAGTGAATTATAATGTTTTGATTATCAAATTATCAATATGTGAAAATCACTTAAGTGTTTCTTAGCAGTTTTAGTATAGTTTGATGTATGAAATTGTTTGTTGGGTATAGCGAATACAGTTGGCAACGCCTTAAATCATAAAATATGAAAAACAAAAACCGTACGAAGACTGCATTGAGCAATAAATTCATCGAATGGGACGAAGTTGCATCCATGAATAGACCCAATTTGATGCTCATAGACCGACATTACATCCATATCCCTCGAAACATTCTGATTTTATAAAATGAGTTGTGTAACTTTTCGTGATACATACTACCAAATGGCATATTGAACATGTCTAAGCAAGTGTATAACTAGTTCAATATCGCTTCCAGCTCAAATACTTTATGAGTTATAATAAAAAATTTAATCGATTGTTGCATATTAGGCTGAGTCAAGGGACACATACCCTACTTTAAGCGATCATATCAAAATTTTCGATTTGATTCGATTTTTTTGAATTATCTTTATTAGATTTTCTTTCAGAAATTTAATCGATTTTTCCTCAATTTTTATCAATGCCATCCTCAAGACGACGCCGGAAGCTAGAACACGTATTTAGAACGTAGTCCTCCGACCTCGAATGTCATGTGTGCGTTATGATAGACTTCAGGTTCTTCACACTAAGGTGAGATATTTTCTAGGTTTGTTCTTTAACATTATTGTGGAGGTATTATTTCATCATACGCCAAAACTCAACGGGATAAGGTCCGAACTGCTAGGGGGGCACAAAACTTTTGTATTAAATCATACATTAAAGAAGTCTGTAATTTCAATTCGAAGTAATAATGATGTTTAAATAAGAACTAAAACAGCCTGTGTTGGAAAATACAAGCTTTCATCGGGCCCAATTTGCGTTCATGAAGCATGTTATAAAAGCATGCTTCTTACCCGAGAAATAGACGTTTTGTGTTTAAGTAACCTGGATAATTCTCATTTTTGGTAGAAATGTGTGTTTCATTTGAATAGGAGCCCTCCCTTTCAGAGGGGGGCGTTTTCTTAAACCACCATACAATCATTGCCTTCAAAATCCCCCACAGGCCAAATTTGGTTCCATTTGCTTGATTAGCTCTCGAACCATCACACTGGGCTCTTCGATTATAATAAAAATTTGAGTTTCATTTGTTTTAAGCCCCCCCCCCCTCCACCCCACTTTCAGAATGGGAGGGGTCTTGGACCTCAACAGAAACACTCTCGCCTCCAAACCCCCCACATGCCAAATTTGATTCGATTTGCTTGATTAGTTCTCGAGTTATGAAGAACTTTGTGTCTCATTTGTATGAGAGCGCCCCTTCCTGAGAGAGTGGGGGTCTCAAACAATGATAAGAACCGTCCCCAGACACAAAAACCCCTTCATATAAATTTTCACGTTAGTTGGTTCAGAACTTTCCGAGTCTATAAAGGGCTGACAGACAGACAGACAGACAGACAGACAGAAATTTATTGTTATGTATATAGAAATCTAGCCTCCATAAACGCCCAAATGCTAAAATTGGTTTCATTTACTTGATTTGTTCTCGAGTTATGCAGAAATTTGCTTTTTATTTGTATGGAAGCAAAATGGGGGGGGGTTTTAAACTCCCATAAAAAAATTTTTCCCCCCCAAAAAAACCAAAAACAAAAATTTTTTTTTTTTTTTTGCTTTGTTTCCTGTTGTGTTATAAAAAAAATGGCAAAGGGTAAATGCACCCTTCTTTTTGCGGAAATGCTCCTTAAACTTTGGAAAAACGCTCCTTAGATGCAATCAGAGGTATTAACCTTCTGGTTAGCGCTTGCCGGATGTTTTGACGGGTCTTAAGTTTCATCAAGATTGTATAGTTTTGACGGGTCTTAAGTTTCTGAACTTAAGAGTCATCAAAACGAAATTAAGACCCGTCAAAACGAAATTAAGACTCATCAAAATGAAATTAAGACTCGTCAAAATGAAATTTAAACCCGTCAAAACTACCTAGAAGATTGCGGAGCGAGGCTCCACTATTCAATCTTGAAGAAACTTAAGACTCGTCAAAACAACCGGCAAGCGCTAACCAGAAGGTTAATACCTCCGATTGCATTATACCGGGCAAACGCATCTAAGGAGCATTTTTCCAAAGTTTAAGGAGCATTTCCCCAAAAAGGAAGGGTGCATTTACCCTGCTGCCGCTAAAAATTGTGTTTAATTTTTATGGGGTTCCCCTTGGGGGAGGGGGGGGGGGGTCTCAAACCAAAAAAAAATCTTTTTTTGCCTGGGGGGACCTCCACCTGCCTTTTTTGGTTTCTTTTATTTTTTTATTTTGTTGTTTTTTTGTTTTTTTTGTGTTTTTTTTTTATTTGTTCTTTCTTTGGGGGGGGGGGGGGGGGGGAGGTAAATATTTTTTTTTTTTTCTTTATATCAAATCTACTCTATGTATTTGTTTTTTTTTTTTTTATTTTTGTTGTTTTGTTATTTTTTTTTTGTTTTTGTTGTGCATCGCCCTCCCTTCAAACTTCCATAAAAACATTTCTCTCCTCCAAAAACCTCCACATGCCAAATTTGGTTCCATATGCTTGATTAGTTCTCGAGTTATGCACAAATTTGTGTCTCATTAGTATGAGAGCCCCCCTCTTACAGAGGGCGGAGGAGTCTCGAGTTACCTTAGAAACATTTCTTGCCTTCAAAAACCTCTACCTGCCAAATTTGGTTCCATTTACTTGATTAGTTCTCGAGTTATGCAGAAACTTGTGTTTTATTTGTATGGGAGCACCGCCCCCCTGCCAGAGCGAGAGAAGGGGTCTCGAACTGCCGCTAAAAAATTTTATTGCCTTTATTATACCCGCAAGCCAAATTTGGTTCCATTTGCTTTGTTAGATCTAGAGTTATGAAGAAATTTATTTTTTATTTGTATGACAGCACCCCTCCTAGGAGAGGGGAGGGGTCTCAGACCCCAAAACATTTTTCGCCACCTGAAAACCCCGCATGCCTAATTTGGTTCCATTTGCTTGATTAGTTCTTGAGATATGCAGAAACTTCTGTTTCATTTGTATGGGAGCCTCCCTTTCTAAGAAGGGAGGGGTCTAAAACTTCAATAGAAACATTTTTTGCCTCCAAAAACTTCCGCATGCTAAATTTGGGTTCCTTTGCTTGATTAGTTCTCGAGTTATGCAAAAATATGTGTTTCATTTGTATGGGAGCCCCCCCCCCCCTTGGAGGAGGGAGGGGTCTCTTTCTATCTTAAGAACCTTTCCCGGCCCCAAAAACCCCTGCATACAAATTTTCACGCCAATCGGCTCAGTAGTCTCCGAGCTTATTAGGTTCAGACAGACATACAGACAGAAATCCATGTTTATGTATAGAGATTCTAAATTGTCAAAAAACTTATAACTATACAACTTTTGGCTTCTTTTGACGTTGACTTGGACATTTTTGAGAAAGAAAAAAACACACCTAACCTTGTCCACATTCACAGAGATTGCTGTCACTCAGCCCAACTCGGTTTAAATGAGTGTTTAAAGAATAGTGATTGGACATCAGGCAAGACATAACACGAATGAAATCTTGACCTACATCCATCCCCCTAAACCAAGATTTCTTTGACACCTTTGGGATGATTGAATGTTGCCATCGCCCCAAATCTCCTTTATTCCATTTATACTGCCAGCTGACGAGTGACTGTTGACGAAAAATAGGAAGAAATTTATTGAAGGCCATTTGTCGATCATAAATATCGCCTTCTATAGCGCCAACCTTTGCAGGCGAGTCCGCTTTCTCATTGCCCAGAATTGAACAATGAGAAGGGACCCATACAAAGGTGATGATAAAATAACGCGAAGGTAAAGCACTTAGAAGCTCCTGAGAAAATACGAGGAGTGCTTTACCGACCTCAAGGAGCGATTAGCCTCTATGGAAATGAGACTATTCGTGAAGATGAAGTACGGATCCGGTGTTAGTGAGGCAACAATTTCTAGTGTAAAGTGTATTGCCGCTAATTTAAAGAATAGTTGAAGAGTAGTCATTTTTTAATTGTGAAATAGCGCTTAGATTTGATAACAGGCACAGTTTTTTGGCGCAGACACTTACTCCACTCGATTTTTCGCAAAAGGATGAGATGGAAGGCAGAAATGCGTTGACAAAGTCACTTACGTTTTTTTTTATAATACCTTGTGTGGATTAAAGCACAATTTAAAGAGGACTAAGGTCCTTTTGGATAGCTTATTTTGCTTGAGATTTTTATTAAAACTACTTCTACCAAAAGGCGTTAATTTGTTTGGTTGTTCTTCTTTATTAACTCCTTATACCAGCAGTTTGTGTTTTTTGGTGTGGATTTGAGTTTTTATCACCGTTTTGTCTACATTTGACAAAGTGTTTCACGTCATAAGTTTTTAGTTCAATATTATATTCAGAAATTAAATTACTGAATGAATGTTTAAATAGCTAAAAAGAATCAAATTGGTCTTCACCTCTCGCATTAAGGGAACGTGGAATGCAATGCTTAGAAGATGGCCGCTCACAAGCAGCACGGGATTTCCACCTTTATCGTCAACTAACGACTGTATCGAAAATAAGTTATCCACATATTTTTATATAAAATTATATAAAATATTATGTTTATTCAAACAAATGGATGATTTTTTATTGTACGGGATTGAACTGGAACATTGTGAAGACCGGATGAAATTAATATAATTCTTTCATGAATTGGCGAATTTTTTGATCGAACATTTTTTATCATGTTTCGCAACGAAATCTATACACTTTTCCGTGAGCCAAGTGAGAGTTGTTTTGGCATATTGCGCCAACGTTAAATCCGGCCAAAACA
Organism: Aedes koreicus; assembly: GCA_024533555.2. NCBI lineage: Eukaryota > Metazoa > Arthropoda > Insecta > Diptera > Culicidae > Aedes > Aedes koreicus. The sequence goes on from JAHHFK020004181.1 coordinate 282,912, forward strand.
GTGTAGGGGTACTATGCTTCTGATTTAGAGGCAGCAACCTCTTCTGCAGACACTCAGATCGATAGATTTCCGCATTGATTGTTTCGGTAGTGTTGAAAATGGCAGACTTCATACCGCAGGAACGTATTGCTTGCCATACCAGCACTTTTCGACCAAACTTCACCACTTGAATCGACCTGTCTGCATCGCTTACATCTTCCCCTACGACGGCAGTGTAATATTGAGGGACCTGGAAGACTTTGTTCCATTGCTAAAAGGGCCATGTTTTGGTTGTTTATGTTTCATATTTTATGAAAAAAAATCTTTTTTCGAATAGTTACTGAGTTTTTGAACTTTTGTTGTTATGAAACATGCTGATCTTAAATTAGCTGTAACTGAAAGTGAATTTCGCTAAGCACAAATTAAAACCGCCATAAAAATGCTTAGTATTGGCCTTTTTCGGCCAAGTTACTAACATCGAATAAGTTTCTGGCGCTAATTTTATAAATTGAGGTCACATTGAAAAATTGCTAAAAAGAAATTGTGAAAGAAAGAGAGATGCATGTTTCATTTCCAACACAAACTTTTAGGAACCAAAAATAGTATAACGTCTCATTTTCAAGAGTCATCACTGAGGGCGAAGTAGAGCAGCCATTCGCTTATTGTGGCTGGCTATGTCGCATTATTTCATAACAGATTCTTATTGATTCGTTTTGACCTAGGACAACGTCTGTATTTAGGCGCTGCGATTGTGAAGGGTTGGAGCGTCACGAAATATGATTGGATTTTAAACGTCAATAACTCAGTCGTTTAACGATCGGTTTCCAAAATGTTTGGACCAAACGATTAGGAAATTTACTACTCAAACATTTGACTGTTCAAAACAAGAGTTGATCAATTACTTGCATCTGAACGGTTGTTTCCCATCACGAACAACAGAGTCATAGACTAACCGGTTTGGCTGTGTAAGTGTAAATAAAGGATGTTCCGATCTGAGGGGGCGACCCCGGCGTAGTGGTTAACATCCATACCTCTAACGCCAAAGTCACGAGTTCAAATCTCACCCCCGGACAAGTTACGAAAATACCCAAAAGAGGTATTTGAGTGACTACGATGAGAGATCTCGATAATCTCGAGAAAATCTCGATAATCCAGACAAAAAAAAACATGTTCCGATCAAAATTTGGTCAAACAGTTATGTGTGTGAGTCGATCATAGTTTTTATTAATAAGTCAAATTCTTTTTCTTTTTCAAGTTCAGTTAATAAAGAATACAGGAGAAATACAGCTAAGCTTCTTTTTAACCGAATACGAATTGCCGGGTCTTTCGTTTAACACCTGCCATAAGATTTTGTAAAGTCTCCTTGTCTACTTGATTCGCCGCAGAACGCCAGTTTGCCTTGAACTTTTTCTCGCTCACAACAGCGTTTAGAGTCTTCTTAAGGTTCCGCTTCACGATGGCCCAATATTGTTCGATTGGGCGAAGCTCTGGCGTGTTGGGTGGGTCTAGTCCTTGGGCACCACTTGAACGTTGTTGGCAGCATACCACTCCATGGCCTTTTTTCCGTAATGGCAAGATGCCAAATCCGGCCAAAATAGAACGGAACAATTATTTCGCTTCAGGAAAGGCAGTAAACGTTTTTGTAGGCACTCGCTCAGATAAATTTCCTGGTTGACGGTTCCGGTCCCAATGTAAACGTTGCTCTTCAAGCCACAGGTACAGATACCCTGCCACACCAGATATTTCTTCGCGAATGAAGTTATGTGGAAATATATGCTTTGTGGTGGGTAAGGGTGTGTGGGCAATGGGGTGTTTTTCGCGAATTTGGCAGTTTAATGTGGTTGAAAATATATGCCACCTTTTCTTGGGGGGGGGGGGGAAAAAATTTCTGGGGAGGAAGGTGTTTAGTGTGGGGGGGGGTTTGCAGTGGGGGCGATCGTGCTTTGGCCGACGAGTTTTGTTTATCGTCGCGATTTGGAGTCACCACTTTCTTGTAAGTCGACAGTCCAACTCGTATTTTAGCTCTATCCACGGTTGAAGGCGCCACTCCCAGCTTCTTTGCGACATCTCGGACGGAGAGGTTGGCGTTGCGCTCGAAACAACGGGCAACTCTTTTTGTCGTCGCTGTGGCTTCGGCTTTCGATTTCTCCCCGATCCAGCTTTCTTGGATGTCGACAAAGGTTCACCGAACACTTTTAATAGTTGGTAAGTTGTTTAGCCCTTAACAATTTGGCCAACTGGGCGTGGTAAAGACTGTATTCAATGAAATTTGGACACACGCAATTGTTCGTAACTTTTTAGCGTGTGGGTAAAAATTATTGAAATTTTAACAGAATGTATTTCATTGTGTTGTGTCAATTGTGTAACGAGTTTCGTGAAAATCGGTCGAGTGATTTCAGTGATGGCTTCTAATGAAGAAATAGTGCGCCAACAAATTTTGGGCACTCACTTCAAAAACCCACATCTCATCGATGGATCGGAAAACAGCTCGGAATCGAACATTCAACCGTATCTCATGTGATCAAAACGTTCAAGGACCGTCAGACAACCAAGCGGAAAAATGGTAGTGGCAAAAAACGTGGCACATCAAATCCGGAGAAGGCCAGGATGGTATTGAACCAATTTAAGCGTTATCCCAACATTTCGATCAGGGATGTTGCGAAAAAGGCGAAACTTTCAGTTTGTGTTGTGCAGAAAACAATGAAACGTTCTGGATTACATGTGTACAAGGTCCAGAAGGCACCGAACCGGAGCGATAAACAGAACTCGGTGGCCAAAACTCGTGCAAGACAACTGTACAGGGAGTGGCTCACAAAACCGTTCTGCATTGTGATGGACGATGAGACCTACATTAAAGCCGACACCAAACAAATGCCAGGACAGGAACACTACGTCGCCACCTCTAAGTTGGCCGTTCCGGAGAGTGTACGGAAGAAGAAACTGTCGAAATTCGCCAAAAAATTCCTTGTCTGGCAAGCGATCTGCGGATGTGGCAAAGTGAGTCAGCCCTTCATCACCTCTGGGACCGTCATCGGACAAATCTACAAGGACGAATGCCTCCAAAAACGACTTCTTCCCTTCTTGAGATCTCACGATGGGCCGACACTGTTTTGGCCGGATTTGGCATCTTGCCACTATGCCCGGCCCGTCTTAGACTGGTATAAAGATAATAATTTAGTTTTTGTACCAAAAGACGTCAACCCTCCAAACACTCCGCAACTTCACCCAATTGAAAAATTTTGGGCAATCATGAAGGCAAAGCTCGTTAAAACTCCAAAACTGATAGAAAATGAACTTGAACTAAAGAAAGTGTAGTTAAATATAAGTAAGCAAGTCGGTCCTATCATTGCCCAAAATTTGATGAAAGCGGTCAAGGCTTTTGGGTTGGAAGAAGAGGTTCAATAAACCAATGATGTCAAAACTTAACCATTGAGTAGCACTTTATTTTCAGAAAGTTTGAATAGAATCGGTCTCAAGGAAAATTTTTGGTGACCTATTTTGTGTGTCCAAATTTCATCGAATACAGTCTTTTTCTTGCTTCGACGCCATTTTAACAACTGAATAGAAAATGACAAAAACACAATAGAGTCAACATTTCGTACGCATACACCTACAAAATGAGGAGTGTTCAAGTTTTTTAAATGCACGATTAAAAAAACTTCGTCATAGTTGAGTCGACCAAGTTTTGACCGTTCCATCCTTTATGTGAATATAATAAGATTTGATATTAGATGGAAAAATATTAAGACTTTGACTATGCTGGCCATGCTGTCCTATACTCTAATGATGCATAGTTTTGGAATACAAAGATGAACCTAAAAAGCACGCTGAATTATAATTTATATGAGAACATAACATGTGATTTTTAGGTATAGAATCTTACGTCAGTTTGAGAATACTTATTGATCCTTAGGCCTTTTTGTTTGTCATAGCCGCTTTCGGAATTATTTTGTATGAATTGAACAACGCTCACCGTCAAATTCTGTGTAAAGGGTGTCCACGATGAAATTGCCACACACAAAATTGATTCGCAAAATTCGTTTTCATCCGATTGCCATCAAATTTTCAGGGATTGAGAAATAACTATTAAACTTCATTTTATCATTTTACTCGTATTTTATTTACAGTCCATACGCAAATGCCCGCACCTTGGCCTTAACCCCGGCCATAAGATTCTGCACAACCTGTGAATCAACCGTTTTTTGCATGTAAACCCATACTTTCTTCAGTTCCTCGACTGTCTTCACTACCTTAGGTCGTTTAAGAAGGTGCTGCTTCATAATCGCCCAGTACTTCTCGATGGGGCGGAGCTCCGGAGTGTTGGGAGGGTTGAACATTTTCGGCACGAAATTGACCTTATTGTCCGCATACCACTTCAGCACGTCCTTGGAGTAGTGGCATGAGGCCAAATCCGGCCAGAAGATTGTTGGGACGTTGTGGGCCTTCAGGAGAGGAAGCAGCCGCTTCTGGAGGCACTCTTTTATGTACACCTGTCCGTTCATCGTGTCCTGGGTCACGAAAGGTGCACTCCGCTTCCCGCACGTGCAGATGGCTTGCCAAACCAGGAATTTCTTCGCAAATTTGGACATCTTCTGAGTGCGGACATGCTCCGGAACGCTGAACTTATCCTTGGCCGTGAAAAACAGGTTGCCGGGGATCTGTTTGAAGTCGGCCTTCACATATGTTTCGTCGTCCATGATGCAGCATTCAACTTTCGTCAGCATGTTGAGGTACAACTTCCTGGCACGGGTTTTGGCGGACTTGTTCTGCTTCTCGTCGCGATTAGGGGCCTTTTGTACCTTGAACGTTCGAAGCCCAGCCTTAGTTTTGGCCTTCTGGACAAAACTTCGGCTTAGGTGCAGCTTCTTAGCCACATCCCGAACGGAGGCGTTCGGATTTCGGTTGAAGGCCCCAACTACGCGGTTGTGATTTTTGGTGTTGTACGGAATACTTTTTCCTTCACTTCTGGGCTTCCGATCGGTGGTCAACCGTTCCTCGAACCGCTTAATCACTCGCGACACCGTGGAATTCGCGATTCCCAACGTTTTAGCGATGGAACGATGCGAGAGATCCTTGTTCTCGTGATGAATGCGCAAGATTTTATCACGCACGAGCTGTTCTTTCGACTCCATTTCCGCGAGTTTTGATCACAGGACTTAAAACTTGCAGGATGTAAATAATGCACTATGAAATAAATCCACCCAAATTTTGATTGAATTCTACCCAACTGTTAAAAAGTTAGAGCAATTTCATAGTGTGGCAATTTCATCGTGGACACCCTTTAATATGGGCTAAGCCACGGAAAATGTTGGATTTCGTCCTCTCCCATTTTTTTAATTTTTTTTATTTAAATGGTGTTCAAAATTCAACTATTAATTCTACGTCAACAGATCATACAATCCTTTTAGTATCACATTACAATTGTATAGCATTTTGAAACAAAATTCAAAAATGTATTCAAAAGCCTAAACAACTTTTTCCCTCACGTCATCTCCACCGAACACCCCGAAGAGCTGAAGTCCTTAAATGACTACCACTCGGTCCATCGTAGGACCCCCCCTCCCATCACGCTTCCTCACTCTTCAAGGATGACAATCATTGGCTCTTGAGCAAACTCGTTTAGAGAGCAACCATTTCGCTGCTGTCATTTATCGCACCACAAAATTGAGAAACCCTCCGCCGCCGAGCGAGCGAAACGATATAGGAACGGAGGAATGTGTTTGCAATCAAGTGGAAACACAAAAAAAGTGGCCACCTTTCTTCCGCCTCACGGACACGGTCGGACGGACGGACATGAGCCAAGGTTTTTGGGTGCGCTACAGATGCGCACCATTTATATCCACCGGGCGAATGGCGATTACTATTCAGCTGGCTTGGTCAGTGTTTGTACCATGATTGTACCCATTCCGCTGCTGGACTGAAAGGCAAAGCAATTGAGCTCCGCACAGAATAGAAGCTCCGTTGAGGACCACATGCATACTGGGGGAAAAAATGATGCTTCCAAAATAGCCCCCACTTTTTTTATTCGTTGTTGCTCCAGCACAAAGGACGTGCAAAAACAAATGTGTGACAACTGTTTCCCTCCAGATTCATCGGAACGTGTCCATGGAGCGGAAGGAATGGCGTGCAATCGTTCTTCTTTTTTTTTTGCTGTTCCCTCCTATAAAACATCCTCAATTGTGGCTTCGATTGCAGTTTTATTTGCGGGATGTCCACCACTCTGCATTCGGAACAAGTTCGGGCGGTATGTCCACCCATCTTCCCGCATCGAGAGGAACACTTGCAAAAATGCACTTTTCAGAGCAATAAATTATGAAAAACGAATGACAGTCGTTCGTTCGTTCCATCGCGCCCAGAGGGCGTTCGTCCTCGCCAGCTCATCCGGCAACCGCATGACAACCGCACGGATTTAGTATCTTCAGAGGAGTTCCCGAGAGTGTTGCTACAAATTGTCGCAATCGAAGTTGTATTTACAACTTTCGATTATCTGCTCGAAAGGGATCGAACACAGAAAAGAAGACGCCGGCGAGATGCGGGCAGCAGATGCAAAAGCGCCGGAAAATGCTCGTTAGTGCTGGTTGCAACCTTGCAACTGGTGGGCACCCTCCTGCGACATTGCGAGCGCGGCGGGTGGCGGGACACAATCTGGCGTCGCTTGCTTCCATAGACGCTGAAAGGGATGAAAAGCGGCGATGAAAAAAAAAAACTAAAACAGAACTGTATTTGGCCGCATTTTTCTGCGGTCGGTGCACCACTTTTGCACACCGGGTTGCCCGGTCAATGCAGGGGCGGAAAAATGCAGCTTCCGTTGAGCTTGGGCGGATGGAGAGAAAAAAAAAACGAATTGCAGGTCATTAGAGAGAAACTAGCTTCTAGGTCACTTGGCTTCGCAGCGGCTGACATTTTAAATACTGTTTAATGGATAAAGTTTTATTTACAAACGAGCTTGTTTTAATCGCTTTTAAGAGGAGACAATAGAAAATATTTCAAATTGGGCTTCCGCAATATAGTCGCATCAATTCGGACCATTGAAGGTTCATAGCAGGAAAAAAGATTCCTTTCGATGCTAGAAATTTTAAAGTAAAGGCTGACTAAAAGTAATTTGTTACGCACAAAAAGACCTGTAATCCGTGATTCAATAAGTTTAAATAGTGCATTAATGGTTGCTCTACAGGACTTTTATTAAAACTTCAAAGTTACAGCATTAGATGGCTACATTTCTCCAGTTAGAACGAAATCTCGAACCTTCCTCTTGATGGAGCCCATCAGCGCCGGCACAGTGGAAACGGACACGGAATCAGCGCATATCTTCCATTTTGCCCGCATTTGCTGGATGTCCTGGACTGCCCCGCCACTTCGTCGAAGTCGTTGCTTTGAAATTGCCCTGTATTTTTCGATTGGTCGATGTTCCGGGCAATTCGGAGGATTCATTAGCTTGAGTATTAAATCGATCTTGTTGGCAGCATACCACTCCAGAAGCTCCTTGGAGTAGTGGCAGCTGGCTAATTCGGGCCAACAGATAACTTTGTCCCTATGCCTGCGGATGAACGGCAGTACACGCTTTTTCAGGCATTCATCGATGTAAACTTGGGATGTCATCGTTGAGGCTGTGAGGAATGGTTCCGTTTTCAGGCCACAACTGCAATCCGCTTGACAAATCATGGCCTTCTTTGCGAACTTGTCAGCAAACACGAACATGAATCTTCCCTGCACATCCCCACGTCCAATCGCGATTTAAAACTTTTGACCGAGAAGATGCCTAAAATCGATTTTGACGTATGTTTCGTCATCGATCAAAGTGCAGCCCTTGTGTTTTGTCAAAACACGGTCGTACATTGCAAGCTTTTTGGCCTCGGAACGCTGCTTCATGCGCCGGTTTGGATGTTTACTGGCTTTGTTCGACTTGTATCCTTCCCTGGCAAGGATGTTCCGCACCGTTTGAAAGTTGGCATGGTACCTTCTGGTCACATCTCGCATCGAAAGACCGGGGTTGGATTTAATGCACCTCAAAACCTTGCTGCGCAGCTGGTTCCAGTTTTTTCGTAGGTCCACCGATTCCTTTCCACACTCAGGGTAGGTTTTGAGCACTCGACTAACTGTTGTTTTTGGCATCTTTCGCCATTTTAGCCAGTTTGCAACCGGACCACTCCGGATTTTACAGGTTTTGTGCACAATATGCTTTTCGTCTATTGAGTTCCATTCGACTTTATTTCTGAACGCGATCGACTACTTTGATCAAACCTGCAACGATTGTTCTCTATAGAAGTGTAAACAAACCACTGTCAACGATTTTCGATTCCCAACACTAGAGGCGTGCTACTGGCACGCGAGGGGTGTACCAATTTACCTTTAGTCCGCCTTTATTCTATTTCTAAATGACTTTTATACACTCGACGGAGCTCTGCCTGCCGTTGATAACACTGTGCTACAAAAAAAAAAGTGAAGGAACTTTCAAAGTGACATAGTAGAGATTGTTTATCTGGTCAATTTTAACACATAACCGTGTTCAACATATTTGTAACACCCTAAAAATATTTATTTATTGTTAAAAAACCGTTTTCGGAACTTTTTTCCGCACAAAATTTTCTACACGGGCATTTTTCAACCGATTTCAAAATTTCCGGCGTTCTTGAATAGCTTTTTATTGTGGTTTTAGGATAAAAATTTATTTCCGTTTGTTTTGAACGAGAAGGAAAAAATATTTACGAAAAAATCTGAAATTTTGGATTTTTTTTTCGTGTTTTTTCGATTTTGACGCCATTTTTTTGGTACAACTAATTAAAGTTGCCTAATGTAGAACACATATTGTTGTGGTCTAATTAGTTTTGAATAAAACAATGTATATTTTATCTAAATATAATGAAAATTTTCAAAGTTACGACGCTTGTCCTAAAAGAAAAAAAATCAACGTTGAGAGCGCTCCGGAGTAACAATGTATACAGGAAAGGAATAAGCAAAATGGGAGGGCCATTCGGACTTTCAATGAAAAATTAACATTCCGGATCATATTTTAAATGATTTTATAACATACTATTTCTCTTGTTTTTTAAATCTTGTCTCTTCAAATTTGCACTCAAAGCAGAACGACAGTGAATATTCGGATAGATTTAAGTTAAAAATGTTTGCTTGATCTTCTGCGTTTATAAGACGAGTCATCGGTTCCACGTTTCAGTGAGCAGCAGTAGTTAGCTATCATCCTAACTTGGTTCTTTCCTGTAAACCTTTTTTCAATCCTTGATACCTCTTGGTGGAATCGTTCACCTTGTTCGTCGCTGAATTGACCGAGATTGTCTGGGAAAAAATCCAAATGAGAATGCAAAAAATGAATTTTTATTGACATGTTGCATCCCATCTCTCCATAAGCTTCCAAAAACTCATGAACCACTTCAACGTAATTCGAGCTTCTGACGTTTCCAAGAAAGTTTTGGCAGAAAGAAATAAAACTAAGCCATGCTCTTTTCTCTTGGTTCTCTTGGTTCAATTTCTTTACAAAGTCTTTATCAGTCATAAGCTTACGAATCTGCGGTCCAACAAAAATGCCTGTAATTCATAATAATCAGAACATTAAAATACATTGGGATGATTTTTTTTTCGAAGAATGTGTTGTGTTGTGAAATTTTTATAAGTACCTTCTTTAATCTTAGCGTCACTTAATTTGGAGAATACAAGTTTCAGGTGTAGAAAAGCCTCGCTGTTCTTGTCGAGTCGTTTAACAAACTGTTTCATGTATCCCAATTTCAAGTGTAATGGCGGCAAAATAATATCATCAGTCTTCACTAATGGAATGTTAAGGACATTCTTTTTGCCTATTTGAATCATCTTTCGCGGTGGCCAGTTGTTACACTTGTAATGATTTTTTGCCCGACTGTCCCATTCACAAAAATAACATGGATATTTAGTGTAGCCTTCCTGCATTCCAAGCAAAATTGTCAGGACTTTGAGGTCCGAGACAATCTGCCAGCGAAATTCACTGTCTACTATATTCCACTGCTTCAATCTGGAGGCCAGCATCTCTGTTTGTCTTAAAGAAAGTTCCAAATCGCGCACAAGATCACGATAATCCTGATTTGACACGAAATGTCATTCGGCTCCTATTGCTCCGGTTGGAATATAAGGTTCATCATTTCCTTCATCGGTAGGTTCGTTGCTTGATTCAGGAAAATTTGCAGGATATTTGCCTGTAGTTGACTGATCTTGTTCTCCCTTTGCGACAGGTTTCGATACAGTCAACACATCCGCATATTTTATGAGGTGGCGAGTTTTATGGTGGTGACCAGTGATTTTTGTTTGGCAGAAGTAGCAATCCTCCGGCTTGTGATATATTTGATAATGCCAAACCATGGGAGTCACGAATGGCAAACGCAGGTCATCACATTTACCGGTTTTCCATTTTTTTAATGTGGTACAGCACACCGAACCAATATATTCGGGTTCATACCAAGCACTTTCCACGTATGAGCATTTGGAGAAGAGGTTGAACGCTTCAATCACAGTTTTATTTGTTCTTAACTCAAATCGATGATTCTTAGTCAACCAATAAACCGCAGACGTAACAAAAGTTGTTGCGCTTATCACACATCTTGCCTTTTTCTTCGAGACACAATTCTTCACGTGTTCACTAATGCGATGAAACTGGACGAATTTCCTCCGTCGTTGTTTACTGTAACACCTTCCGGGGGAAATAACGGTATGGTGTTACGTGCTGATCTTTTAGACAGCATTTATGGCCAAAACACGATGTTTGCGCAAAACGGAACGGTAACGGCAAGTTTGACAGTTGTCGGAAAAGCGTCGTAACTTTGACAATTCTCATTATTTTTGGATGAAATTTACCTTGTTTTATTCAAAATTAATGCGACAACAACGATATGTGTCCTACATTACGCAATGTTAATGAGTTGTACCAAAACATTGCGTCAAAATCGAAAAAACACCAAAAAAAGGCCAAAAAGTTAGATTTTTACGTAAATATTTTTTCTTTCTCGTTCAAATTAAACGGAGATATATTTTTTTCTTAAGGCTACAATAAAAAGCTATTCAAAATCGTCAAAATCTATCAAAAATTTTGAAATTGGTTGAAAAATGCGCGTGTACGAATTTTTATGCGCAAAAAAGTACCAAAAAACGGTTTTTTAACAATAAATATATTTTTTTTAGGGTGTTACAAACATTTCGAACACGGTTTTGTGTTATGTTCGACCAGATAAACAATCTCTACTATGTCACTTCAAAAGTTCCGAATCACTGTTACACTGTGTAATTGGTGTTTTTGAAGAACTGTACAGTTCTTAATGTAGGACTTTCGTTATCACAGCAAACGATCGGGTTGATAATAGCTTAATAGCAATAGACGAATATAAACTGATCAGGCATGACAGGGTAGGTAGAATAGGGGGGGGGGGTAAAATTTGTTTTAAAAATTTTTTGAACTACAATGTTCTCGAATTATCTACTAATGAAATAGGTGAAACATATTCCGAATTCATTGTTTGTGAGATTAGTATTCATATCCATAAAAAGCTTTTTGGGGTCCAATATAATCCCCCTGAACATGATTGCTCTGAGATTGTAAACACCTTACTCTGTCGTTATGGTTCACAATATGATGGCATTTATTTGCTGGGTGACTTTAATACTAATTTTCAAGCAGTACATGCGCCAAAAACGGTAAGACTTCAAGAAGTATTAAACGCTCATGGTATGTTTTGTCTAGGTAAGGAGCCTACTTTTTTCCATACGAATGGGTCATCACAATTGGACCTATTTTTCTGTAATGACCCCAATCATGTTCTGAGATTCAACCAAACAGACATATCGGTGCTTTCCAACCACGATATGATTTTCACTTCTTTGAACATAGAAACCACGCAGGTCCAAAATAGGATTAAATATCGAAATTACGATCGGATTAATGCAGATGCACTTCGTGACCCTTCGTGACTTCGAGTCTTGGTATCCGTACCAAGAATAATTTCGACTGGGATGAGTATATCTTGCAACAGTGTGGTAGAATTTACTCAAAATACTGTTCAGCTATTAGGACATTTTCTGCCGTCAGATGTCAAGATAAAGGAAAGCCTATTTTTTTCATATTTTATTAACTGCGACTTTTTACTGCTACAAGTATCGTCAAATGCTAGAAACAGATTACGTGTAGCACAGAATTCCTGTATAAGATTCGTCTTCAATCTGACTCGTTTTGATCACGTTTCTCACTTACAATCTATACTGATAGGATGTCCTTTTGAAAACTTTGCTAAATTTAGAGGTTGTCCTCAAATCCAAAACATATTATTAGCAGAACAGCCAGGGCACTTACACAGCAAGTTGATTCCATGCAGAAGTTTTCGCTCTAAAAAATGTATCACTCCTCGCCACCGTTCAACTAAATATGGAAAATCCTTTTTTGTCAGACGTGTCGCCTATTGGAAAGCACTCCCTAATGATCTTACTAGTGAATCATCAAGAATGAGGTTCAGAGAGGGATGTTTTTAGCACTTCAATTAATAGTTCAATAGTTTAATAGTAAAGTTAATAAGTCAAGTTTTAAAAACAAAAGGATTGAATTTCAAGAGCTAAAGTGAAAGGGAAACCTTTTTTAGAATAAAAAGATAATAAAGTTTAAAAAAGAAGTTTGTATTAGTTTACCGTTTTAAAAAAAAAAAATGAAAAAAAAAAAATAAATAGGGGGGGGTGGGGGGAAGAGGGAAACAAAAAATTTCCAAAAACAAAATACAATAAAAAGTAAAGAAAAATTAAACTAACCCTTGAACCCAGGGTTCCAATATAGACTGATTCCACGCCAAATCGGTCGGTCACCAAACTCAACTATCTTCGATTTTGATGAAACTTGGTACACGTCTTCGGTATGTTGAAAAAAAAAAATCCACTGGTGTTAAGATTATTTGGATTCAAGAGTAACTTTTGAGATGGGTGTATGTTTTTTTTTCCAACATTTTACTTGAAAAATCGTAGTTCAAAAACCATTACATTTAGAGAAAAACTTTATATGGGGGAGTTGTAGTAAACTAAAAAGGCTTTGTAAAAAAAATGTACACTGAAAAAAAAAATTTTTTTTCATAAAGAAAAATCGAAAATAAATACTAAAAATCAAATATAAAAAAAAACATATTTTTAATATTTTTCAAATTTGTTTTGTGGAAATTTGAGAAAAAAAGACACGTTTTGAAAAAAACTCTAGGATGGACGCTCTTATAATAAAAAAGTTTTCCGAAGAGCGAACTTTGGTGCATATTTCAAATTTTGGTTATTCATTATTATAAATGAAAATTAATTATACAATATGATTTTGGAGATCATTAAAAACAATAATGATGATAATGATAAATCACCTGAACGCAACCGTTTTCGAGATTTTTCGGATTTTATTTCAATAGAATGAAAAAAACATAAGAAAATTCGCTCTTTTCTTAAGTTAATCGAGATTTCCACCAGAAATGATAAATTTTCCAAGATCTTCATATTATAACGTTCACATTACTCTAATGCCCTCTTTTCTTTTGATATCAGGATGATAAGAAGACTCATTTGAAAAGAACAAGATAAATAGCACTATTGTGTTAATATTGCAATCAATATATTTATAATTGTTTTATGGCTGTATCGGTCGGGCCGCTCAGAGAATGAAGGGAGCGAATTTGCTAAAGCGATGAAAGTAACAGCGAGATAGATGTCGCAGGGGCGACAAGTGTGAAATGGACAGATGATGAAATTATGCGGAGGGTCATATAGAAGAAGCATATTAATCGAACTGCTGACTATTTTGCCAAGCTCCAACGATGTTAGAGGTCGGTTGTAGTGTGTGAAAACTACACTCCGAACAGTTCGGTGATGTAGCGATGAAAGTAACACATATTGTTTAAGGTAGGTAGACAAATAGCAGCTATAACGTATGTCAGGTATATCTTCTCATAAAAAAACAGCTAATGTACGCTGCCTGTAAACTACCAGAGATGTTTTATACCTGCATTTCCAAAGGTACCACAGCCAATATATATGCTCATACATAGTCACATTCATCAGTAAAATCTATCTGAGTGAACTGAAAATGGAGTTTAACATGAAGAAGTGTTGTATGCCGTTTCCCACTAAACGGTGCTCAAAAAACCTTCGTAAATTAACCGAACAAAATGTCAAAAAACTCAAGTTTATGGGCAAAACACATTTGGACACTTCTTTGATGATTTGTGATAATTGTCGTTTGCATTTAAATAGAACGGAACAATCCCATGCTGCAATTTCGGAGCCTAGTGAGAAACCATCAATTACTAACATTATGGATCCACAACCATCTACATCACGGCAAGTAGACTTGTATGGTCTCGAGGAAACGCCATCGGCAATATCATTAATGTCAGTGCCATCTGATAGCAGTGTGCAAGATTATTCAAGGCACCATAATATTGAGCTATTTAACAAGGGCGTAGCTGGAATCAACGTTTCGCCAATATCGGCTAAAAAGTTCCTGAACGTAAATTATGCCCGCAAAAAGTTCAAAGATGTTTCAAACGGCATTCGGACACACATATTTGGGGATCAAGCGGAGGAGGATGACCTGGAACAATTGAAAGTGAAAGCAGCCGAATATGACGAAATAATCGCGCAGCTAAAGGACCGGTATGCTGATCCAGAAACTTCGAGGGACGATCAAGTAAGGATACTTTCGGTTTTACCACAATCTTGGACAAATCAAAGAGTAATGGCAGAATTTGGAATAACAAACAAGTACATCGTATCACAAGCTAAATTCCTTGCAAAGCACGAAGGTGTTTTAGCTGCCCCTAACGAAAAGCTGGGACACGGTCTGAACCCGGAAATAAAAAACCAAATTTTGCAATTTTACGACAGTGATGAGATTACACGAGCAACCCCTGGTATGAACGACTACGTTTCAGTGAGGAGTGAAGGTAAGAGGGTTCATATTCAAAAGCGCCTTTTAGTTTGTTCATTAAGAGAAGCTTTCATTAAATTTCAAGAGATGCATCAAAATGCTGTTGGGTTTAGCTCTTTTGCAGCACTAAGACCAAAGCATTGCAAATTACTTGGCAGCACAGGTTCTCATAACATTTGTGTTTGCACCATTCATGAGAACATTAACTTGATGCTTCATGGTCTTAGAAAATATTCATTCGAGAATGATTATAAATTGTGTTTTGAAGAAATATTATGTAGCTCATCAACTAGAACTAAAAAATGTTACCTCCGTGAATGCGAACGATGTCCAGGCTTTTCAGATTTTGAGAGTAGTTTAACAGACAAATTAGAAAAACGTGGTTTAGTTGAAATATCTTTTGAGCAATGGATTTCAACTGATAGATGTAGTTTAGAGACACTTGTTAAACCAATTGATGAATTTATTGCTTATTTTTGTGAAAAGTTGGAACAATTAGTATCCCACGATTTTGTCAAATCTCAGCAGTCTAGTTTCTTGAGAGATTATTAAAGTTGTCTTAAAGATGGCGCAGTAATAATCATTTGTGATTTTTCTGAAAATTATTCATTTGTTTTTCAAGATGCTGTTCAAAGTAGTTATTGGAGTAATGAGCAAGCCACTATTCACCCTTTTGTCATTTATTACACGGAATCTGGAATACTTAAAAATATCAGTTTCATTGTTATCTCAGAAGTGTTGAAACATGATACGATTGCGGTGCAGGTGTTTATTTCAAAACTAATAAGCTTTTTGCAAACAAAAATTAAAGTAAAGAAAGCTACGTTTATGTCTGACGGGGCAGCATCCCAATATAAAAATAGGAAGAACTTTGCAAGCCTTTGTAAGTTTAAAAAGAAATACAATATTGATGCTGAATGGCATTTTTTCGCAACATCCCACGGTAAGGGACCTTGCGATGCAATTGGTGGTACATTAAAACGAATGGCAAGATATGCAAGCCTTGCTGTACAACATGAACACCCTATAAAAAGTGCATTAGAGTTATTCGAATGGGCGAACCAAAAAAGTGATGATTGTTTAACAAAAATGTCGTTTTGTTATGTATCACATGAAGAGTATGAACAGGGGGTAGCAGAATGGAATGAAATTTACCGACAGACTAAAACGATTGCAGGTACACAAAAGTACCACTCATTCGTTCCAATTTCAGAAAACGAAGTTTTTGGAAAACTGTTTTCGAATGACGAAGAAGGCAGGATTCATAATATATATAAAAGCAATCAATAGTTTATATAATGTTTATGTAATATTATCAATGACCGAGACTAATAAATGGTATATATAAATATAAATCCAACCATAATTCATTATTTTTGTCTTATAACTTTTAGTGAAGCTTGTTCAATCGACGAGCTGTTAAGAGTAAGTAAGAGGCACATACATGTGTTTTAAAAAGGCTAAAAACACAAGAGAAACAATCGTTAGCTATTGTTGTTTTAATATCACGAGTAATTTATGAAAAGGGCGTATTTTTTGAGGTTTTGAAATTTCATTGAAAGAAAATCAGATATATCTTGAAAACGGTTGCGTTTACGTGGTTTATCATTATGATCATTATTGTTTATAATGATCTCCAAAACCATATTGTAACATCAAAATTTATTTATAAGAATGAATAACCAAAATTTGAAATATACACCAAAGTTCGCTATTTGAAAAACTTTTTTATTATAAGAGCGTCCATCCTAGAGTTTTTTTTAAAACGTGTCTTTTTTTCTCAAATTTCCATACAACAAATTAAAAAAATATTAAAAATATGTTTTTTAGATATTTTATTTTTAGTAATTATTTTTGATTTTTCTTGATGAAAAAAAAAAAAATTTTCTGTGTATATTTTTTTAAGAAAGGTTTTTTAGTTCTCTACAATTCCCTTATATAAAGTTTTTCTCTAAATGTAATGGTTTTTGAACTACGATTTTTCAAGTAAAATGTTGGAGAAAACACATACGTCCATCTCAAAAAGTTACTCTTGAACCCAAATTATCTTAACACCAGTGGAATTTTTTTTTTCCAACGTACCGAACTCATGTGCCAAGTTTCATCCAAATCAATGATGATCGGGTATGATTTTTGGGATTTCCGGCACATTCTGGATAGAATCCCTCTATACAAGCCGTAAAACAGGTCTAGAAAAGCCATATGCAGAGCTACAAATATGATGTGTTGAGCAAAGTTGCTTCAAATTACATTATCCAAAGCTCAATTCACTTAATATCTGGACGCAAAAAATCAGCTCTGTTTCGTGATTGATTTGATGAAATGAAATAGTTGTGCAGTTAAAATGAATTTTGTTAGGGCACTTCTAGGAAAATCATCTTTTGGACACTCTATTCGTCAACTTGAGCGGCCATCCCGAGTCACTATTCCAGTCTTTTTCAGCTTCCGCTCAACAGTTGCCCGATATTTATCGACCGGGCGAAATTGAGGGCAAATGGGTTGGTTGAGAAGTTCTATTCGATTAAATCTACTCTGTTGTCAAGGCACATCTGAAGTGTCTTTCGACTGCCTAGCAAACCAAATCTGGCAAAACATTACAGGGTCTTTTTGTGCTTTGATGACTGGTCGAGCGCGTTTTTTTTTTTCAAGCACTCTTCCTTGTAGAACTTTAATTCCATAGACACATATGTATCAAATATTAGAAATTTTCTAGCGTACTTATCAGCAACAACCTGGCAACACTGCTCTGATTATTGGATGCGTATTTTATCGCTCCCCGATTTTTGTTGTTTTATTTGTGCTACACACAATCTAAAGAGTGTACGGAATCAAATTGCGACACACACAAATATTCGGCAGAATTTGCCCGTTCAATCAATCATGTTTAAACTTTTAGGGAGTAAAATAAAACATGTTATGAATATTTTCCCATGTTTGTTTTATTCAATTTCAATTCCATATCCAAATGCACGAACCTTCTTCTTTACACTACCCATGAGGTCCAGTACAACATTTGGACCAAATTTTTTTGCCTGGCAATCCATTTTTTCTTCATATCTTCCGCCGATTTCACTTCCTTAGGATGCTTCTGAAGTGCCTGCTTCATGATGGCCCAGTACTTTTCAAATGACCGCAGTTCTGGTGCGTGCGTTCGAGGGGTTGAGATGCTTCGGCACGAAATTGACCTCCTTAGCCTTGTACCACTCCAAAACCTCTTTCGAGGATGGCACGATGCTAAATCCGGCCAGAAAATCGTAGGACCATCGTGTGACCTCAGAAGAGGAAGTAGACGCTTTTGGAGGAATTCCTTTAGGTACACCTGCTCTTTGACCGTTCCAGTTGTCACGAATGGGGTGCACCGCTTTCTAAACGAGCAAATTGCTTGCCAAATCATATATTTTATGGCAAACTTTGACATCTTCAGCTTACTGACGTCTTCAGGGACATCGAATTTATAATGAGCAGTGAAAAACTGGAGCCCCGGAAGCTGCCAGAAGTCTGCTTTCAGATACGACTCATCATCCATAACGAGGCAATGTGGTTTCGTCAACATCTGGGTGTAGAGCTTCCGTGCACGTGTTTTACCTACAGTATTCTGCCGTTAATCGCAATCAGGCGCTTTTTGGACTTTGTACGTGTGTAGTCCTTCACGTTTTTTGGCATCTTGCACGAAAGTTTTGGTTATATTCAGTTTCTTCGCCACATCTCGAACTGAACTGTTGGGATTCCTCTTGAAAGCTTGAAGTACCCGCTTGTGATCCTTAACACTATACGGAGATCCATTTTTGCCACTTTTTTCTTTCCGATCGATGGTCAAACGTTCGTGGTACCGATTTAAAACACGAGACACCGTAGAATGTACCATTCCCAGCTTCCTGCTGATGGCATGATGAGAAAGATCCGGATTTTTGAGGTACGTGCGCAAAATTTCTTTGATTCAGTTGAAATTACCTGCCGCAATTGCTGAATGCTTGTTGGTTTTTGCTCCTGGACCTTAATTTTTCAAAATTGAAAGATCGAAGTAATACGTAAGTAATACGAACAAATTAATTTTTAACCAGTTCGGCAGCGGCGGCAAAGTGAAGTGCGGTGTTGTGGAGAGTGTTGAAATTTTCGGGAAAAGTGCCCGATCTGGAACGAAAATCGCGGTTGAATCTTTCCGGGGAGGTCATTTCTCTTGGATGGCTTCTTTGCTGTCGTTCTCCTGTTGATTCTGGCTTTTTTGCGCGACCGACGTTTGGCGGCTGATCGATTCTCATTAGTACCGGAAGTTGTGCGCATCATTTTGTGATATCAGCTTTAAACTGGAATGAAAATACCCGTGGAAATATAGTGCCGTTCCAGTTGAAAACTAGCGACATTGGCGACAATCGATTTTACTTCAGTTCCATGTGTTTTAAGTTTTATAAAAAAAGATTGAAGTTTTGTGTTAAGTAAATTCAAGCCAAAAAAAAAAAGATATATTGTGAATCACTAAATACGCGTCAATCAAGCATTGCACATACGCTTGATTGAAAGTTTCAGTATGTCACTACTGGAGCGGGGCTTATTGTGCACGAAGATAGCTTCGGAATGCTTGCGTTCTTGAAATGGGCTATTGGAGTCGCGGTAGAGCTGTCACCTTCTAATCCCCGGATTTAAGCTTTTTGCAAATGTAAACAGCAAATGTAAACAGTTGCAGGAAGATTCTATCCATAACACCGCTGCCAGACAGTGGGAATTAGATTGTAAACACACACACACACACACATACGTGCGCAAAATTTCTTTGCGCCGCTGCTGTTCTTCCGACTCCATCTTCGCAACTATTGCACATCTGCTAGTGAAACTTACACAGCGTAAACAAATATACATTGAACTAATTTCACTCAAAATTTCAATAGAAAATACTCAACCGGTAAAAAGCTACAGACATTTAAAAGTGGTGCAATTTGATTCCGTACAACCTTTAAAATCAAAATAATTTGTTATCATGTTTCGTGATAGCAGGTATTCTAACAAACTATTTGTGCGCTGCTATTGTTTAGAGATAGGGACTATTCATAAACTGCGTAGACTCAATGTTTTTGAAAATCTCAGACTCCTCCCCCCCCTCCTATACTTTTTTGCATACATTTTTTTGAAATTTTGTATGAAGCGTAGGCTTTGGTCAGACCCTCCCTCTCCCCAGAAAAGTCTACGTGGTTTATGAATAGCCCCAAACTGCGGTTCCTGAAGTGTTTCTTGCTTTGAGCTCGTGATCACCGAAAGCCATTTGGATAGTGACGTCGTCACAATTTTTCCGAAATCAGCGCCATCTATTTGTGAAAAGATGTTATATTAAGCAAAAGCTTGCGCCCATCTAGCTGAAAGCACGCGCAATGGAGTCAAGCTGCGACAAGTGCTCTAAGCCGAGCAAGACCCTTGAATTCATGCGGTGCATTGGTTTTTGCAATCAAGCTGTAAGGGCATCTTCAGCGGCAGTCTATTTTTAGATCAACTTTATACCTGATTTGCATTAGCGAAACTTGAATAGATTTAGCTAAAATATACCAAATTTGCGTTCCCCGCACCGGTGTTGTATTTCTTGTTGTTAAACCCGCCAACATCTGTGATCCTGTCGGTCATCAACATCAGAGATCAGAAGTTTTTTTTTCAGAGATCGCAGATTTTTCACAAACATGTTGCCATTGATTGGTTTGACCAAATAATTTTTAACCCAGTAGTGCGTCGTTAGCTGACGACAAGGAATACTTGTTCTTTCGCTGAAGGTGAGTGTGTGAATGCATGCATTTAATAGAAACGATATTAGATCATGCTGATTTGTAGTTTGGCATAAACTACATAAACAAGAGTCGAAACGGAGAGGGTCACGTCTTGGATGACGCCCCAACGTCGGCCGCGACTTCCCTTCCGTTCCATCAGAAGCTGTTCCAGAACAACTTTTGTGACACGAAAACCTACAACGAGAAGCACTTTCTGCGTTTCCGCATGCCAAGGGAGATGTTCCGGGACATTATGTGACAACTAGAGTCAACTAGAGGCTTCTCCAAAATGTATCTGTATGAGCTATTTGCAAGTGCTTATCATGACCAATCTATCAATAAACCGGTTGTTTACATTGAAAACTTCATTACTTTTCATTTCCAAGCAATCGGAATACGATTCGGAATCTCGGAACCTCCACATTTCGATCTAGTCAGCGTTTTCCGGAAAATGCAGTGGATGTAATAAAAACTATGGCAAGTATTCGTTATTTAGGAATGAAACGAAAAGGCAATTCACTAGCACCGGGAGCAACTTGAGGTTATTATCAGCATCCGAGGAGAGCAACACAACTTTTTGTCCGCCGCCAGCATCACACGCAGCAAACAAGGTTACTTTTCGGCTCACAAATATACTTCAGAATACACTCAATAAAATTGAGTTACTGTTTAGTAAGAGCTGAAGTTTTACTCAATAATTGGTAGTATCATGTAGCGTGTAGTGTTTTGGAACGGTATTTTTCGTGTTCCAAATTGCTGCAAGAATAGATCAAAACATATACCAGTTTTGAAATGATACAAAATTGATCCAGTATAAAACAAAATTTACAACACCGGTGCAGCGATGTTTTTGCGGTTTGGTCTAAAAAAATCCAATCCACGATTTGGATCGCCGTTGAAGATGCCCTAAGTCAACAAGAACTTATAATGATTCTGTGATAATTGCATAGACACGATAGAGAAAATCAGAGATGCTCCCACAACATTGGCCAATGACGTAGCAACCGCTGTCTTGGATAACTTAAGTGCATCCTTGAAGGGGCTGCACACTAGGCTGATGCAAATTTCGAAATGTTTGCTCCCCTAAGCTTAATCGACGCCAATTTGGGTCCTGATAGTCCCCAAAAAATTTGAACACATTTGGTTTTAACTTGGCTTTGCACACGCTATTCAAAGTTTGTATGGGAATAAGTATGAAGAATCTCAAACTTATATTTCCAGATCCCTAACATCTTGATATTATGTCCTTAAACCGAATCTAATTAGGATTCATATAGTGTAAGTTGCCAACTATCAAAATGACAGAGGGATTCCCGTCAGGCAGTGTTGCCAAAAATAAGAATAAAACATCATACCTAAGGTTTGTGTTTTATGTTTTATTGAATAACTATTTTTGTATAAAATTTACATGCCAGGTATCTTCGGCATTTTGACAGTTGACAACTTACACTATATGAATCTATATTAGATTTGGTTTAAGGACATAATATCAAGATGTTTGGGATCTGGAAATGTAAGTTTGAGATTCTTCATACTAATTCCCATACAAACTTTGAATAGCGTGTGCAAAGCCAAATTAAAACCAAACGTGTTCAAATTTTTTGGGGACTATCAGGACCCAAATTGGCGTCGATTAAACTCAGGGGAGCAAACATTTCGAAATTTGCATCAGCCTACTGCACACTGAATTACTTGAAACCAAAGCGTTAGCGAAGGCTTTAGTAGAAAAAACAAATACGAATGATTCCTCTGGCCTAAATCGTGTTCTATTTGAGTGGCCTTGTATCAAACGGCCTTGCGATGTTGCAACAAGGGAAAAACTAAAATCACGAGCTAACGCAAAGCTTGTTTGTGGTACAAAATCTATCGAAAAGTAAACCATTACTATTACACCGTTGCAAAATCTCCTGAGAAGTTTTGGTTATTTTCAACTCGGATTACACGGATGATATCGCTGAACTGGTAAAAAATGGTCTGCGAACTGAATTAACTGTTGATGTTAGGAAACTTGTGCATAGGGATGCTGACCTAGAGCATTTCGCTTTCATTTCATTCAAAGTTGGATTTGACAAGAACTTGAAGGAAACTGCATTGGATCCATCAATCTGGCCAAAAGGAATCTGCTTTAAAGCGTTCGATACCACGAATAGACGATGGGACACCATCAATGAATGTGTCACCACCGAGAATTGCGCAGGGGTTTCCCAACTTGCTATCTCGAAGCAAATCATGTTCTCATCGCTGATTGATCGTCTGTTCGTACGGAGGCACTATTACCACTGAAGCCAACGGACGACACCAATCTTCATGCTGCTCTTTGCCCTACGGATTCTAATTTTCTGACACGTTAGAATCCGGAATCACTTATTGTGTTGCAGCGGCACGGAAAGTGACCGCTGCAAGAATTATTTTACAGAGGTTTGTCTACCTAGGCGCCAACTTTCTGTGGTATAAATTTCACGGTGTTTCGTACAGTGAGTCAAAAGTTATGCCAAATGGAAGCCGAGAGAAGAGAAACTATTCTGCACACCCACGTTGATAATCCAACGTGGTCCGCAATAAAAATCGCAAAAACGTTGAAAATCGCCAAATCAACCGTGTATGATGTGCTCAAACGTTTCAGGGAGCGAAAGAGCGTGGATCGAGTGCCTCAAAGTAAGCCTCGTAGTGGAACATATGACCTCAAGCTGAACCAGAAGGTGTTGAGAACCGTCAGGGCAAACCCTGGACTATCAGATAATGAAATCGCAGAAAAATACGCTGCTATTCGCAGTACCGTTCAAAGAATTCATTTGCGAGCAGGATATCGTTCTTATCGAGCCAGCAAGCAACCAAACAGAACGTTGAAGCAAAGTTTCGTCACCAAAACTCGAGCTCGGCAATTGTACCAGCAGGTTTTGACGAAGTACCAAGGATGCCTGCTCATCGACGATGAAACCTACGTCAAAGTGGATTTCGGACAGCTTCCTGGCCAAAAATTCTACACGACGACGGCACGAGGAAATGTTCCTGTGAAGTTTAAGTTTGCCTTTATATTTGGCAAGGGATATGCAGCAGCGGAGCAAGGACCAAAGTGTTCGTGACGCATAAGACGATGGACTCGAAGCTGTACAAGGAAGAATGCCTCAAAAACCGCGTACTACCTTTCATTAAAGCCCATTAAGGTCCCGTGAAGTTTTGGCCAGATTTGGCTAGTTGCTACTACAGCTGGGAAGTCATCCAGTGGTATCGCGATAATAACGTAGATTTCTTCGATAAAAACGTAAATCCCCCCAACTGCCCGCAGTTCCGGCCCATCGAGAGATTTTGGGCAATAATGAAGCGGAAGCTTAAGAAAGGTGGAAAAACGGCTCGAGACGCGACTCAGATGACCAAAATGTGGAACAAATGTGCCTAAGAAGTTGACTCCGGGGAAGGAATAAAGAAGAAAGTGCGAATTTTCATTAGAAACGAAGAAAAATGATTTATATTGATATTTTTTCCTTAAAGTACAGTGAATTACCTTTGTTTTGATGTATTAAACTAATTTTTAGTCAATCCGTTACCGAGATACAGATGATTTTATTATTTCGGATTCTAAATGGACATAGCTTTAATTAACGAAATTGTTTGCAATCTTTCATACGCCATACAACAATGTTGGCAGTCTTGCATACAGCAGACTACATGCAGGCGTTATCTGACTTAAATTTACATGAAATATCTTATTAATTTTTGCTTATATTATTATTCTTTTGTGGATTTGAAAAAAAAATAAATAATTTTTTGTTTTTTTTTTTTTTTGTTTTTTTGGATTTTTTCCCAAAAATTTTAAGGTTTTCCTTCGCAAGGTCGATTCTCTTTAGCAAATTACAACAACGTGTATGAGTTGGTCGTAACGTAGCTTAAGCTGCAATTTTATTTTAATTATAATTTCAAAGTAATAAATTAGTGTGCTTTATCTACTCACATAAATCGGTTTGCAGGTAGCGATTTTTAAGGACAATTCTACCGTACTGCTTGTGTTCGTATGTTCCTGCATGAATGTTTTTAGGTTAGGTTATATTATTATAATAGAACTAGGAAACTTACAATTTGCGGTTTATATAATAGAAATAGGAAACTTACAATTTGCATGAGCTTACTAACACTGTATAGGGAATTAATTTTAAGCTATTCAATGAAAATTTAGTAATATTTTAACTGCGTCGGATGGCATCAACGTAGATGGAATTGCGGGTGCGGGAAACAAACCTGTCGAAGCTACGGGTGGTTGTAATGGTACCGGAGCGGGTATCCCAAATGGCATTGACGTAGGCACAATTGCTGTTGCTGGAGCGGATAATCCAACGGCTGGTGGGGGTGCTCGCTGCATGAGCGGCACATGCGACGGGGTTGATTGTGCCAAGGGTACTTTTCCGACGATTCTGTTGAAGACGGCTTTCCGGGCTGGATCTCTATCCTGTTTCGGATCCATTTCCGAAACGTCGCTGTTTGGGTAGCGCTGTGCGGGCAGTGATGGATGTTTTAGGGGGCTCTGCTGATCACCTAGAAGTGGCGGGACAAACCGCACACCTGTCAAACCCTTCTCTCCTCGCCGAACTCGTTGCCAAACTGCCACCGCATCTTCAAATGGAATGGGGCGCATATCTCCAAGGATTTTCGGAAGTGAATCTAAAAACGTTGGGTAGCTTCATGTCCGGTGTAGTGAAAGCAGTGAGCCAAGTGACCGTGTACTCCACTAGCAGTGCAAGGCCCAGTACCTCCGTAAAGAACAACTCGAAGCCGAGAGGAAGTGTCAATACTCATCATAGTGAGCCGAAACTCATCGAAGGAAACAACTCATCGACGAATCGTGAAGAAGCAAAAGCGTGTCCCGCGTGCAAGAGAACCGGCCATCGTATCCAGGATTGTCGAACTTTCAAGTCTTTCTCGGTTGACGGACGCTGGAAGTGTGTACAGTCTGGCGGACTCTGCCGTAATTGTCTGAATGCACACGGTAGAAGAAGCTGCAGGAAATCCGGCAACTGTGGGACAAATGGTTGCGAGTTCCGTCATCATCCGCTTCTACATTCGTCGCGCAGCAGTAAGGATACAGAGGTACAACCCTTGATGAATACAGCTGAAAACCACTTCCACCGTCAGATTCAACAGTCGCTGCTCTTCAGAATACTACCAGTGACTTTACACGGACCCAAAGGAAAGGTGAACACCTTCGCGTTCCTTGACGACGGATCATCTCTTACGTTAATTGAGGACAGCCTGATCGAGGAGCTTGGCGTCATCGGCGTTACGAAGCCGCTGTGTCTGCTGTGGACCGCAAACGTGACGAGGATGGAGAAAGTGTCAAAACAGATGTCTCTGACAATTTCATCGACTGAAGGAAGGAAGTATCCGCTGGAAGAAGTTCAATCCGTAAAGCATCTATCGCTGCCGATCCAAACACTGTCTTACGAGCGTTTTTCTGAACAGTTCGTGCATCTGAAAGGCCTTCCAATTATGAGCTACACCAAGGCGATCCCAAGACTGCTGATTGGAGTTAACAACTTAGATTTAATGCTTCCGTTGAAAATACGAGAAGGCCATTGGCGCGAACCCGTTGCTACAAAAACTCGGCTGGGTTGGTGCGTATACGGCGGTAAAGCGAACAACGGGCAAAAGTCGTCAGTAAATTGCCGTGTATGGTACTTGCCGCTAGGGGCAGTAATGAACCCTCGAAAGCCAGGAAAGGTCCGCATGATTTGGGACGCTAAGGCGGCCGTAAACGGGATCTCCCTCAACTCTGTACTTCTAAAGGAACCCGATCAACTGATATCACTTCCAGGCGTCCTGTTACGTTTTCGTCAGTTCAAGGTGGGTGTCTCTTCTGACATAAAGGAAATGTTCCACCAAATGTATACACGCAAAGAAGATCGTCACTCCCAGCGCTTCATTTGGCGCAACGACCCCTCCCTTTCTCCAGTGGTGTATGTGATGGACGTTGCGACATTCGGCTCTACATGCTCCCCGACGTCAGCTCAATACATTAAGAACAAAACGCAAATGAGTTCAAAGATATGTATCCCCGAGCTGTTGCAGGTATTGTGGAGAACCATTACGTCGACGACTCGTTGGAGAGCTACGAATCCGTAGAGGAAGCAATCAAGGTGTCCCAAGCAATGCGTTTCATCCACAAACAAGGCGGTTTCAAGTTGAGAAACTGGCTCTCAAATAGCAGCGACGTCTTGAGAGGATTAGGTGAAATCAAGCCAGGCGAAGATAAGGCATTGGCAGACAAACAGCACAACTTTGAGAGGGTACTCGGACTTCTGTGGATGACACAAGAAGATGCTTTCAGTTTCTCAACCGCGATGAAGGAGGAGCTCGCGAATTGTCAAAGCGACGAAAATCCCAGAAAAAGGAAATGGAATGTGTTTTGGGCGCTACACGGTGTTCAATAAGTTCGGATACACTTTCAAAATTTGTTAAAAAAATGAAAACATGTTTTTTTATTTTTGGATTTATGTTATTGAAAGCTATGTTTACAAGGAACGTTTACAACATTTCTCTTGGAATGACCCCCCTTTGTACTCCTTAACGAGCTTCAAACGTTTCTCGAACGCGTCGCAGGCGGCACGCACGGACTGCATGGGCATTTCGTCCCAGATTTTGAGAATTACCGTCTTGAAATGATCCAAAGTGCTGACCTTGTATTCGTTCAGCTTCGCCATCATATAGGACCAAACAAAAAAGTCGAGAGGATTCAAGTCCGGGGAGCTGGGAGGCCACAAAGTTTTGTCCAGAAAGTCGGTTAAATTGTCCCGACACCAGGCTTGAACCACATTTGCCGTATGGGCTGGTGCACCGTCCTGCTGGAACACGTAGTGCTCATCGCCGTAGAGGCTTCGGAGACTGGGGGCAACAACCTTTTCCAAAACCTCAGTTTTGTAGTACGCCGCGTTGATTTTGACGTTTTTTTCAATAAACACCAAGGGTAGCTTACCACGTTTGCATACTGCCCCCCAAACCATCACCGACGCGGCACTTTGGAACCGAGGGATGTTTATATTGGATTCAGGAATGCTGTCCCTCGATGGCGCCCACACCCGGTCATTTTGCACATTGTGCGGCTGCTGCAGCACGAACAGTTTCTCGTCCGAAAAAACAAACTCCTGACCAGCGTGCCGAGAGAGGATCCTCTTAGCTCGATCCAACCGCTTTTTGCTGGTAGCCTCCGAAACGCCATGGACCTTACGTTTTTTGTAAGGCCTGAAACCAAGGTCCTTGGTGAGTATGGTGTGAGCGGTTCCAATGGAAACGTTGAGATCTGCAGCCGTTTTCGGATTGAGCGGTTCTTTTTGCGCCGAATTCGCTCCCTCACGATCTTGATGACCCGTGGCGTCCTCGCTGAACGCGGCCGACCGGATCTCGCACGGTCATTGGTCGAGGACGTCTCCCGGTATCGCCTGATGGTCGTGTAGACAAAGTTCCGCTTGACCCCATGCGATTTCAGCAGCCGGAATATATCGCCGGGTCGCTCACCGTTCAAAAAACGCTTAATTACGAAGTCCCGATACTCTTTCATCGCGCGTAACAAACAAACAACAACTAACAGAATGTCAACACCGCGCACATTCGGTAGCGTATGAATGAAGCTAAAGCTGACACCAATACCAATGCAGAATATGTACATGGCGCATACCTACGCAATGATGAAAACTTGTATTCGAACTTATTGAACACCGTGTAGCTTTCCAAGTAATTAAAAGGCCGCCATGACACCACCTCGGCCTTCATAAGAATCTTCAAAAGTTCTGCGTGCATGCGCGTAGGATTACAAAGCAAGACCATTCTGAAGGTGCCTTGGTTCAATTCCTAGTACGGTCCATGAAAATTTACAGGTAGAAATTTTCGATTTCCCTGGGCAAAGAGTATCGATGTACCGGCCATACAATGATATGAATGCATAAACGGCAACTTTGGCATAGAAAGTTCTCAGTGAACAAATGTGAAAGTGCCAGGTGATCGACTTTTTCAGGCACGAGAGGGTATTCTAGTAGTATATAGCATTCATAACGACTGATATGCATAAAAAGGTTACCTTTTGCAGATCAACAGAGAAAACCGACTTGTTGATTTTCGCATTTGACCGTTAACACCTTCAGTAGAAACTGTAACTGCAACATTATTGCTTATTTTTTTAACTGACGCTCTTTCAAAAAGTCGAATATTTTCTGGATTGATAAGTCTTGGGGCTTATTACGGTTGTCACCTTCACTTTCACTTTCACTTCACTTACACATCACCTCACTTTTATGCTATTACTGGTATCACCGTGATCAAAATGAACTCCGTGAGGTGAAAGTGATGGTGAAGTGAAAATCGTAGTAGCCCTCAGAAAAAAATCACGGTTCGCGTCACTTTTTTAAGTGGCGTGATGGTGCCGTAGAAACCATAATAACACCGAGTTCATTCGAATCGTCACCTCGGATGAACTATTTTATATTTTGCCACTTGGGTGACATTCGTAATAAGTTTTTTGTTTTCCCTTTGTTTTCACCGTGAAATGAAAACCGTAATAAGAGTCCATCAAAGTCTTCCAATTTTAGCGATATAGCCGATGAGGGGCTCTTCTATATAGAAGCTGGTTAATCTGCCTTCTCCATGTTCCATCTTCTATCTGCACACCACCGCAGATCGTATGCAGTACCTTCCCTTCAAAGACACCAAGTTGATCCTCCACGAATCCATGTTTCGTGGCCGTACGGGACTACTGGTCGACTTAGAGGTAAACTTTGTAGCTCGGTGAACTCTGTTTAATCGAAGAGTCCTTCGAACTCAAATTAAGCACGATTTCAATCCATAATGCGTCTTTGTCTGATAAATTGATAAATATACATGCCTAAACATTTTAAATTGCTCCGATTTTGTTTGCAAGATATAGTTTTTAAAATTTTACAGTATTTACACCAAAAATCGTGAATTAAAAAAAAACTGCCATATGATTACACACTAAGAAATCATGAATTCTACACGAGACATAATTCATGTCTGTAAAAAGTGGGGGAACGTTAACAAAGAATTCGTGTAAAATTAAGTCTCCTGAAACTGACACATACGCAATACGACGAAAGATGTGTTTGATTGAATTTATTTTCTCATCTCTTTGAACTCATTCTTATGTGCTATGTTGGGGCTACGATATGTTGGGGCTACGATATCAATGCCAGCGATGCCAAAAAATTGGACGAACCTCCAGAATTGACCCAGAATAACATCTTTCAAAGCAATTTTAAACTGCATTAAATA
>JAHHFK020004182.1:0-35796 GCA_024533555.2 Aedes koreicus
AGGAGCGAAGGATTTTGGTAAAAAAGTGATGTGTTATATTCCCAAGCAACGGAGGCGGATGCCAAGTCAGAGCCGGAGATCTTTGATAGCTTTGTATATCAGTCGAAAGGATATCGAGTGTACCTACCATGGACGAAAACAGTAACCGTTGATCACGATGCAGTTTTTCTAATCGAAGAAGAATCCGGAAGATGTCTCAGACGCCAGTGCCGGAGATGACGAAGATCCGTAAGACGTTGCAGAGGAAGCAGAAAATGACGATGGCAATGGGCCGTTGTAAGGTAGCGCAACTGAATCTCCAGAATCATCTTCGTCAGAAACCGTCGCGCCCCCTTCACAATAAGTCCATTTGCGTTCACTGTACCTGAACGGGATTGCAATATTCCAGCCAAGTGCCAAGATAATGATATGAAGTACAGTGTTATTCCTAAAAGATCATCCGTGTTTCATGTATTGTCAGCCAGCTGTTGCTCTAGTGGGCCTCGGTGTTTCCAAGTAGCGATGGAGTTTGAAGAGAGCCAGATGTGGCAGCGAGCTATGGAGACCGAGTTCAAGGTATTGATGTTGAATAATACTTGGAAGCCTACCCCCTGGATGCAAGCTCCTGAAGTGCAAGTGGGAGCTGGAGAAAAAATGAACTTCGATGCATCTCTGGACAAGGTAAGGGGTTTTCGCAAGTGAAAGACATCGATTACAACGAGACATATTCTCCCGTTGTCAGTTACGCCAGTACCCCGCAGCTCAGCTGGACTTGCAAATCTACCAAATCGATACAGCTACTGCCTTTTTGCATGGAGATCTGTCTGGTAATGTGATTTTCATGGAACAACCCGAGGGGTTCGTGAACAAAGCTCCAAGCATGGTTTGTCGATTGAAAAAAGCTCTATATGGCCTCTAGTAAGCCAGTCGTATTTGTAACGTCAACTTGGACACATGACCCTTGCGTGTATTTCATGACGGATGGGAAGCGAATCATCATAACTGTCAGCACAGTTCCGCATGAAGGATTTGGGTGAAGTCAAGTAGGTGTTTGGAATGCGGATCAGCAGAGAGAGTGGCACTATTTGCCTTGGATCAACAGCGCTACATCACAGATCTAATTCAGGAGTTCAACGTGGTGGACTGTAATTCGACATCCAAGCAAGCTGTAATGAATCAGAGACTAGTGAAAGCAATGAGCCCAAAGACGGAACAGGTGAAGGAAAGGATGCAGAATGTTTCGTACCGCGAACGAGTGAGAGGACTGCAGGTCATGGCTCAGTGTACTCGTCCTAACATCGCGTATGCAGTTAATGCAGTTAGCAGCTTTTGTAGTAGTCAAAGCTCACTGGACAGCCACTAAACGTATTTTACTGGTATCTTCAGGGTACTAAATCATTTCGGAAGATGGCTAACGTGGAGTTTGAGGGCTTCAGTGTCGTGGAGTAGCCGAAAACACCCGAGTGTTTCACTATCTACAATGGAAGTCGAATACATGGCGTTGTCAGCGGCGTCCCAAGAGGCATTGTGGTGGCGTGTTTTCCACAAAGAGTTGTTTAGCCGGAAAAACCCAGTTACCATTCACTGTGACAACCGTAGTACGATATGCCTAGCAGAGAAGGAGATTAGCTTCTCGGTGCAAGCACATTTGTGTGTGCGACACCTTTTGTCAGAGAACAACTGGTGAACCATATCATTCAGGTGAAACACATCAGGTCAGAAAGCAGACGCGTTGACGATCCTGTCCCTGCATAATTTATGACAGTTTTTGGAATCTCACAAATTCACAGTAAAGGGGATGGTTCGATAGTGTAGGTGCTGAATTGAGTTTACTTCTTCTGCTTCTGCAATGAGACCAAGGCCAACTGGCCTCTACTGTACACAAAAGTTGTCTCCATACTATTCGGTCCATGGCTGCATCTCGCCAGCCTCGCAGTCTGCGAAGGGTCCGCAGGTCACCTTCTACTTGATCGATCCACCTTGCTCGTTGCGAGCTTCTTCTTCTTGTGCCCGACGGTTCGTTTTAGGGAATCATTTTAATTGGGCTATCATCCGACATTCTTACGACATCCCCAGCCCATCGTAGTCGACCAATTTTAGCAACTGATGCAATTGTTGGTTCTCCACTAGCAATATCCATATTTCATGGACGTAGAAGACTACCGGCCTAATTATTGTCTTGTAGATGGTCAACTTTGTAGTTCGGCGAACTTTTTTCGATCTTGGCGTCCTTTGGAGTCAAAAGTAGGCACGATTGCCAACCATAAAGTGCCTTTATATTTCTTTGCTGGTGTCGTTATCGACGGTCACCACTGAGCCCAGGTACACGAATACGATTGAGTTGAGTTTTCTTGTTTACTCCTATTTACCTTATATTTGAATACTTGCGAATAAACGTGTATCAATCAATTCTACCAAAACAAATCGAACGATCAGAGGTGTTTTCATTTTGCTCTGCGAATCTCGTTCCAGACCCAACATCCGGCCGGTCTAATGATGTTTTGCTTGGTTTCAAAACGCCGCCAGTTTTCATTGATGTTGGTGTTCAAATCAATACCGATGAGTTAAGCGATTTTTGGAGAGACCAAGTGCTTCCTTGGGGAAGGCCAACTTTTCTGAGGAGCGCCATGTCACACGTCAATTCGGACCCAACGATGGCTGATAGAAAACATGAAGTTGAGGCTGTAAATTGTGTGGCCCCCTAGCCATCCGGAACTTGAACCATTGGATTATTCAATTTGGTCGTATGTTGAACCTCAACCCAACATAACATCTCACCAGAGTGTGAAGACTTTTAAGTCTGTCATAACGCGAACTTGCCAGTCAATGAGGGAGGACTATGTTTGAAAGGCGTGTACTAGCTTAGGGCGTCTTCTTGAGGATGTTTTTGATCTAAGCGGACGATATATCGAGTAAAGTTGTTTGACAGGACTTAACTCGAAAATGTTGATATTATTGCATGAAGTAGCTGAAAATGGGATGTGAACGGAATACCATAAATTTCCACCTTTTTTCTTGCCGCACACTGTACTCCATTACTGTGAAGTAAGATCTAACAAACAGAGTTTCAAACACTCATAATATTTGTTTGCTCATTTCTGAACAACAACAAGATCCGATATTTGAGAACTATGATTGTAATTTTTTGTATTTTCCATGCGAATTATGATGATGTTTAGAAGGAAATATTTTCTTAGCGCCATGAAGCTTTTAAAGTGGACAGTAATTTTGCTAGAACGATGATGTGAAGAGAAAGTGTTGATAGTTCCGTCAGTTTACGGCAGGCTGAGAAAATTGGATAGAAGTAGTTGAAAATTGACCGGACGGCTTTTCGAATGGCAGTACCCGATCAAGCTTTTACCAAGCTACCAAAAATCCTGGATAGGCAAGGGGAAGGATATCCCCTTGACTGGCCTAACCTGGCCTTCGCACAATTTTCAACTACTTCAATTCAATTTTCACTGCCTGCCGAAAACTGACGGAACTATCAACACTTTCTCTTCACATCATCGTTCTAGCAAAATTACTGTCCAGTCCCAAAAACCTCATGGTGATAACAATATAATTCTAGAGTACTTTTTTGAACAGACGTATCTGATTTCGTAAACAAAGAGGGGAAGTAAGATTCAAACGTTAAATTCTTGAAACCCTTAGCACTTTCATCCAAACTAGCGCCACCAACACAAGAAATAACATTTCCCTAACATGATGGTGATGCTAGTTTCCGTGAGAGTGCTGAGAGTTTTGAGAAATCAACGTTTGAATCTTACTTCCCCTCTTTGTTTACAAAATCAGATACTTCTGTTTGAAAAATTACTAGAGATTTCCTTCAAAACACGATATTTGAGGTTAACTTGACAATCGATAAACGATACTAGGCTACTAGATTAGTAAGCTCCTCAAGCAAAGTGCCAACCACCTCAAACAACACACTCACCTCCAGGTCGTTCAGAAGCTGGTGATGAAGCAACAAACAATCCTTCGCTTCGGTCAGGTTTTCTCCCATCCGGTGAATGTCCCCAGCCTGTTCGATCCGTTCGCGTCGGGAGTCTTCCAACCACTGGAACAGCTGATTGTACCGTTCCAGGAAGTCATTCAACGCTTCCGTCAGTCGCAGATTCTCTTCGCTGGATTCCAGACAGTACCGTTCGAAGGATATTTTCTTCTGCTCTATCCGTTCGACCATGGCTTGAACGCCGCTGACCTCCGGTTTCGTCCGTCCGACGTCGTCGATCAGCGAGTAACCCATCTGCAGGATGTCCCCGATGGTGGACATAACCTCCTGCAGGGCTTTGTTCTGCAGAAGAAGCGGTGAGGGTGAGCTTGGTCGCATTTGGAGATTGCTGATTTCGATTTCGATTTGCGATAGTTTGGTCAGGAGATTTTCGGCACGACCGAAGAATTCCCGCGACTGTGAGAGAAGAGCCTCCCGGTGGTCGACTTCGTCAACGAATTCGGTACAAGAGGCTAGAATGCTGTAAGCTTTCGCGCAGGCTTCGTCTCCTGCGAAGCAACCGGTCGATACGAGCTCTTCGGTGGCTTTGGTGATTTTGAGTGATTTGTCGCGGAGGATGAGAGCTTCCGGTTTCACGTTTTGGTAGGTTTCTAGAAGATCGCGAGCCTGGTTGGCAGAGTCACCTAGAGTGAAAGAACTGAAGTTGGAGTTCTTGGTGGCGTTGAGACTGAACTCGATCTCGGACAGTTCTTTGGCGAGGATCGCCAGGGTGAGGCATTGTTCCAGTTGAGTCTTTCGTGATTGCCACGCTTGTTCGAGATTGTTCCTCCGGTTGGAGAGGTCTTCGAGCCATCGCTCTACTTGGGCGACTGCTTGGAGTGCGTCTTGCTTGATGTGATTTGGACGCGAGTCGAACGTTCCGATGTTGGCCAGCTCTCGGAGTTTATCCAACATTTGGTTGCCTACCTTCAGGGCAGCGGAAATCGATGAGAGCATTTCGGTTCGGAGGGATTTGAACGATTCTAGGAACTCCCGCACGGCATCGATTTCGATCGGGATCATCGTGTCGTTACAGGCCACTTCGAGGGAGCTCATTTTTCCGTAACACTCGCCGAGACGTTCGAAAAATGTCACATTTAGCAGAATGATGTCCCGTCGCTCTTGGAGCATCTTTTTAATGTCCTGCCAGACAGCTCCCAGGGAGCTGGCCATCTCTTCGATCAGAACCGGATCGGGTCGCTCATTGGATGCAATCTTTTCTTGTACTTTGTGGTAGAACTCTTCCAGCGGAGTCGGTAGGTTCTGAAATGGGAAGAAATGTTGGTAATTTTTCTAAATACAATTCAACGATTGAAGAACCAACCTGAATCTGTCGCAGCAGTTCTTCATGTTGGCGCTGCAGGTTCAGCGCGTCGTCCAAACTCGGTCCGAGAAATGTGAACTTGGGCAGAAGATCTGCAACTTTGATGTACAATCGTTCACCGCTCTACAAATAGGAAAATAAATCGGTCATAAATCCATGGATGCCGTGGGTAATATAAATGTTTATTTAATATGACTACCGCACAACGGACGGATTTGTTTAATCTTCCTACGCGTGGGTTTCATGCGCTTGCGATTTCTCAACCGAGTTTCTAGACGCGATCGGATCGAGGCAGAAGGGGTCTGCTCGCTGTTGCAATTTTACTGCAGCGGATGGCTGTGGCGTGAAAATGCGTTGGTTGGAACAAATCGAGGATTACTATTCGATTTGACAGGCTGTCATTCGAAAGCGGTGTTGGTGGATATATCTCAATACATCGTCGTTCGTTGACGATGCACTTTGAATTTTCTGATTTTTAAGAAATGACAATTCCCAGTCATTAACCAACGTAACATTTTGTTTTTAATTTGGTCGCACAGAAAGAAAATTTCTTTGCTAAATCGTAAACCAACTTGCTGATCGTTAAGGTATAATTTATCTGGAATTCAAACCAACCAAGAACCGTTGACCCGGGATCTACCTTGAATGAAAGAGAGTTTGTAATAAATGTGTGGTGTGCCCGTTAGCGAGCAGCTATGCAGTTATGCTAATTGGTCGAATATCGTCTGTCGTCTAGCGTTGAAGTGACTTGATCAGTGTCAAGAATCGTAGAGGGAGAAATACGAGGTGGTATGATATTTAACACCGTTGCACCGGGTGCAATGTTCAAGATGATTTAGTTGGAAGTGGTCGTTCTCTGCTTACTGGGTGGTGGGAGGTGTGAGCTATCTTTTAATTGGGGATAATTTTGGCTTGGAGATGTAAATGGTTGTTAAATTGGTCTAAAGGTGAGATCATTTCTTCCACGCACTCACTGATTCGTTGCTGTGACGGACTGGAAAATCGAGATAGAGAGAATAGACATTATAGAGAAACTGGTGTCGGAATCCAAAGGGCCTCATCAAATCATCGTTATAAAAAGAAATTTTGAGATATAGGGTAGCTATTCTCATATAAATCTTATCATTCCTACAGTGAATCAAGAGATTGCCACCTTAAGTTTGAGCTTTACATGAGAAACGAACTCAGAATTCCTTATTTGATTGATTTGTTTATGCAATACTACCATCTATTGTAGCAAAGTAACTTTCCATAGCAGTGGAATAATCTGAAAAACGATTTGATCAGGATCCTATTGTTGTTTGTGATCATCAAGCTCCTGTATGAAGGGTCAAAAACGTTTGGACGGGCCCGTAAGCAGAGACACTTGCGTGGAACCTGCGAATATAGGGAAGAGAATCTCCTTCCAAAAGCAAATTCACACTCACAGCATTAGAATCGAGCTCTCGATTTACAGAACAGATAGACGGGGTCGAAGAGCCCGCCCTCGTTCCGTGAAATGTTAACAATAGGGAGGAGGCAATCCCATGCTCCCTATCCAAATCGGAGAAACGAACTCAGAATTCCATGTTCGGCTCAAATTTAGTGCGGTGGAACTTTTTTGCTGAAAAACATCACACTATGCAAAAAGTCAGAACTTAATTTTCAATTGAGTATATCTTGTACACATAATACTAAATTGTGAGTTCCCGAAAAGTTTCTACCTTCTTTTCAGTTCTATGTTAAAGTTCACAAAAATTATTGGAAAGCTTGCTTCAATTTTATTTGATTTTTGATATTTGATTTAATACGCGGGAAAATTTCCAACCGATTGAAGTAAACATATTGAAAATCTATCGAGCAATTATTAAATTATAAGCGTTTAATTTGTAACGATATTTCGTACGGTCGCTTATTTTTAGATTTTCAATTGTCAACCTGCCCTTGCCATAAGACGTTTAAATTTTTCATGACGGCAGCCATTTGTAAATTGTGCACAATGCTCAAGGTATGCAACGAAGAGAAATCTACAATTGTTTTAACCACCATTTTCTGCCAATTGGTAGGGTAAATTCAAATTAAACAAACTCTCCCAACATTGGATTGGTCGTCCTGAAAACACACACACACACCCACACACACACACACACACACACACACACACACACACACACACACACACACACACACACACACACACACACACACACACACACACATCAACACGCACGCACACTTATTGAATAGTTATGGCGAAGATCAACGGTCCAGCGACACCAAGTGAAATGTGCCCGATTAAATTGAGGGTAATCGTTGACGGTCTTTTCCCGCAGCACAACGCAATGGAGTGGCCACCTTCACCTTACGACGAAGCAGAAGAAACACGTGCCAGAGAGATTCAGATCTCAAATGACGAGCTTCGGGCTATTGCAATGGGTCTGAAGTTGGGAAGAACTCCCGGTACGGATGGAATACACTCAAAAAATTCGACACGTTACTTCCACGTGAAACGCACGTAATTTTCGTCCGCTGCCAAAACCAGTAATAAACACGTGGAATTCACGTAAGAGCTACGTGATTTTCGCGTAAATTCACATTCTACGTGTAAATCACATAAATTTGACGTGATTTTCACGTACAATTCACTGGACACGTAATGTTCACCTGATTTTACTGAAGAAGATTTGGTTACGTTTTCAGGTGGAAGTTACGTGAAATTTCACGTGAAAACAACGTGTCGATTTTTTTGGGTGGTGGTGAAGGAGTAAAGGGGGGGGGGGAAAGGAAAAATTTGGAGGGGGTGTAAAAGGGGGGGGAAGGAGGGGTGAGGAAGGGGGGAAGGGTAGGGGAGGGGAAAGGGGAGGGGGGGGAAAACGGAAAGGGAGGGGATAAAGAAAAGGGCGGAACCGGGAACAGGCTGACGAAGAGCACGGAGAGCGAGAGCTGTCTTTCTAAAAGGCAGTTCGGATTCCGAAAAGGAATCTCGACGGTGGACGCAATCCGAACAGTCGTTCAGAGCGCAGAAAGGGCAGCCAAACAGAAGAGGCGCGGCAATCGGTACTGTGCCGTCATTGCGATTGACGTCAGAAACGCTTTCAACAGCGCTTGCTGGGAGGCAATCGTCAAAGCGTTACACAGAATGCGAGTGCCTGACTACTTGTGCAGAATACTTGGGAGCTATTTCCAGAACAGAATTCTGGTATATGAAACGGAGTTGGGGCGGAAGTCGGTCATGGTCACGGCAGGAGTGCCACAAGGTTCCATCCTCGGCCCAACGCCCTGAAACGTGATGTACGATGGAGTACTAACGCTGAAGCTTCCCAAAGGTGTTGAGATTGTCGGATTTGCGGATGATGCCATCCTCACGATAACCGGTGAGACGTTGGAAGAGGTAGAGATGCTAACGACGGAAACGTTCGATATCATCGAAACATGGATGACTGGAGCAAAACTGGAGCTGGCCCATCATAAAACGGAGGTAGTTCTGGTCAGCAACCGAAAAGCGGTTCAGCATGTCCAAATCAGCGTAAGAGAGCATGCAATTTCGTCAAAGCGTGCATTGAAGCATCTAGTAGTGATGGTTGACGACCGTCTAAATTTTAACGCCCATGTAGACTACGTCTGCGACAAGGCGGCGAGGGTGGTCAACGCCATATCAAGAATCATGCCAAATGTCGGTGGACCTAGGAGCAGCAGGAGACGTAAATTCGATATTGAGGTATGGAGTCCCAGCCTGGGCTGCAGCATTGAAAACGCAGCGGAATAGAAGGAAGCTGAACAGTGTGTACCGGCTCATGGCCATGCGTGTCGCGAGCGCCTACAGAACTATTTCGACGGAGGCAGTATGCGTTATCGCCGGGATGACTCCAATTTGCATCAACCTAGCCGAGGATATCGAATGCTATCAGAGGAGAGACGTCGTTAACGTGAGGAAGACGGTCAGAGCTGACTCGCTGGCTAAGTGGCAGCAAGAATGGGATAACGCCGATAGTGGAAGGTGGACCCATCGGCTCATTCCTAACGTGTCGGCGTGGGTGAACAGGAGGCATGGAGAGGTGAACTTTCACCTGACGCAGTTTCTGTCAGGTCACGGCTGTTTTCGGAAATATCTGAATCGGTGTGGTCATGCTGCGTCACCCTTCTGCCCGGACTGCGAGCACGTGGAGGAAACACCGGAGCATGTGGTTTTCGAATGCCCTAGATTTGCGGCTGTTCGAAGGGAGATACCGGATGTGAGCGTGGACAACATAGCTGAGAAAATGTATCGGGATGAAAGCATATGGAACACTGTCGATAGAATAGTCACAAGCATTCTAACCGAGCTGCAGCAAAAGTGGAGGAGCGATCAGCGAACGAGAGAAGCAGAATAATGTCAGACCTAAGGAGAGAGATGTGCTTGACGTCGGGTCGTCGGGGCGCCGAGGAACCGGATGTCATTGCCCAACCGGAATCGTCGGACCGACTTCGGCACTCGATTCGTCAGGCAATTGGAGAAGAACGAAGAAGTGTTTCGAGTATGTAGGGCCCCGGCAGTGCGGACGTCATCCCCAACCGGAACTGTCGGACAACCTCTACAACTCGGATACGAAGACTGTGCTCCCCTGCGATATCCGTTGGTAGTCGGGGCACCACCAGTGCGGACGTTTCCCACACCGGAACTGGTGGACCACCTTCGGCGCCGAGGAGAGTCAGGGAGAGACGAAGAGAACTGAAGAAAATGCGACGATAGGAGAGCAAAGGCAGATAGGAGTGATACGAAGTAGCAAAGCAAAGCGGAGTGAAAGCAGGAGCAAAAATGCCAGCAGCGGAGCGCCAAATGGAAATGCCACCCCCAAGAAGGAATGTCAACAGATAGTGCCGGGGGAATGGCTGGAGGCTCGAGATGGAATTTAGTCGGTAGGGGACAAGAAGGCATAGAGCCCTAAAATCAGAGTTCTGTTTTTTTTTCTCTGGTCCGAGTCCGACACTCTGGCCCCCGGTGGACGAATTCGATAGATTGCCTACTATCGAAAGGGAGGCCGGGCTTGTTCATAAAAGAGGTTTACCAACTCGTTAATAAAAAAACACACACACACA
Source organism: Aedes koreicus (assembly GCA_024533555.2). NCBI lineage: Eukaryota > Metazoa > Arthropoda > Insecta > Diptera > Culicidae > Aedes > Aedes koreicus. Next base: position 10,353 of record JAHHFK020004182.1, read on the forward strand.
CACACACACACACACACACACACACACACACACACACACACACACACACACACACACACACACATTCAGGCACCTCATTTCCTTTTTTGGTGAAAGAAATGAAAAGGAATTTTGAAAAAAAATGATTGTGTGTGGTGGGGGGGGGAGGGAGGGGGAGATGGTTTTATTTTTTTTTGTGTGGAGAAAAAAGGAGGGTATGTTATTTTTTTTTTTCGTGCTGGGGGGGGTAGAACTGTATGTGTGTTTTAATATTGTGGGGGTGTGGGTTGGTGATTAGGGTGGAGAGTATTTAGATATTAGAAAAATGTTCCCGGGTTTTTTCTTTTTTAAAAAAATATTTTATTTTGGGGGGAAGTTTTTTTTTTGTTTGTTTGGTTTTTTTTTTTGGTTGGGTTTTTTTTTTTTTTTTTGTTTTTTGTGGTGGGGGGGTTTGTTTTTTTTGTTGTGTCATCACAGCAACATTCTGTTTTGTCACGTCCCATGTTGCAAAACACTAATATCGTACGTTTTCTCTTTACCTCTTACTCTCGCTCTTTCTCTCAAAACAACAAACCATTCGCGAGCGGACATACCATCCTTCCTGCCATCTCTTGATCCTCTCTGTTTTGGTTTTCATTCCGCTCATTGGGACAAACAACTTTGCGCGCTTATCGATCTTCTTTACCGACCTGCACCACACCACGCGCACCGCCAAGAACGACGAGCGTTGAGATGATGGATGGAAAACTTTCGGAGCATCAACAGACATCACAGGTGCACGGTTTCAAAACCACTTCGCCCCGCCTTCGTTGCCTTCGATTGTACCTCTCGCTCCTAGCAGCGAACTACACAAGTTGCATGACACAGAGAAGGTAATCGAGGATCCCGGCTCGGTGTTTGTTTACCCAGCAATTTTCCAACAAAATGTTGCATAATATTCTGGTGTCTTAACGCAGTCACCACCTTCAGCATCACCGCATTGCATAGGTTGCATTTCCGGAGGCCCCGTGAGCGTTGGGAGTGATTCGTGTGCCCTTTTCAATTTGGCATGATATACACGCTCGCTCACTCATGACAGACGGCAAGACGAAACGGAAGAAAGATCGAGTTACAGCCTTTTGACAGATTACTGCGCCGCGCTCCGCCAGACGGGAAGGTAATTTGAATTCCCCCCCGCGCGCTTCGGTTGGAAATGCAATATTTCACGAGGTTTTGACACTAAGGAAGAATCTCTCGCTTGTCGCTTGGTGGGAGCAAACAACGAAATTTATTTTTGTCGCGATATTTCCCGTTCAATTCCATAGTGCTGCGAGTTGATCGGGATGACGTCAGTGTTGCTCGGAGAATCGGTAAGTAAGTGATAGTTATTATTTTTTCCATATCCAGATTCGAGGGGGTAACGGAACCTGTTGCCTAGATAAAGATCATCTCGCGCTGGGTTGGCAAAATGAGAAAGACGAACAACCGTAGAATGGTTAATAGATGGTGTTGCTAGACTGGAGAGTGGGGGAGAAACCAAGCCCGCTCAGCTAGATTGGTATTAATTGCAGTCTGATCCACTACTATTCCCATTCAGCCCCCGGTGAACTAGTTTCGACGAGTAAAAGGCCGGTATTGTTTGGAATTCAGCCGATCGAAGAAGCGACTTTGATTGAGAGCCAGTTGATTGAATCTGTCAAGTCATACTCAGCCCCGGATCGGTAGTGGTAATTCGTCATTGTTGCGATCTCTGTTTTGGGCTCTTTCTTCTCAGCCGGAATTGGTAGGTGAGAGAAGTTTGATTGATTGAGATCGATATTTAAATGGCATTTAATGCGATACCAGATTGGGAGCGCGATCCGATCGTCACCTTTGAGTAGACCTGTACATAGTGGCAGCCGTCAGTCAGGATTTCCGTTGGTGTTTGGATTAGAAGGGGTGAAAATTTCTCTGTCGTTGACTGTTACGTGGCTCTGCATGAGCTGATCGCATTCACATTGATTGCACTTTCCAACCTGGCATGCTGTTTTGATTGCCTCGCGGCATAGTTGAAGTTTGTACCAGAAATCAAACAAATCATCAAACCCCAACATCCATAGCGCGCTCCTCGACAACGACTGTCTCATGCACCGGGAAAGGCGGAAACTAATTATCTATGCAAACATATACTCGAAGGAAGACCAATGAACGGACGGTCGAGTCGGCTTAGCATAAAAAATCATCTTCCACGATCATCTTTAGGCTCAGATTGGCTTCGGGCGAGAGATAGAGAGAGGAACATGATGTACACATAATTGAGGAAAGTAAATTGATCAACTTAGAGTGATGTTCCGATGATGGGTGGACTGGTGGACGAGAGCAAGCAGGTCCAATTACACCTGTGCGCCATTAATCGTACAGCTTTTGTCTGTAATTATGCGGGCTTTCAGCATGTAGTGTGGCTCATGTTGGCCGGTTGATTGTGTAGGGAGGAGTCAGGAGGAGGAAAATAAGCGCACTGAAACTAGGCTTCCGACGGTGAATGTAGGGATTTGGGGCAAGGTTGAGTGGAGGCATGCAACGAGAGAATGTGTTTGATTTATGATAGCTGTAAACATTAACATTCGAGTATCATCTAAAATTTAAGATTTGCTGAAAGCGATATTGTGCACAGTGATCTGGATAGGGGTTTAAAGAAGTTACCGGTGCAATTGGGGTCTCTGCATCTTTGAAAAAAAAAAAATGGACTTTATGTACCTTTGGTGAGGTTGGTCTCAAGTTATTCATGTTCAATACCATGCATATAAATGAAACATTACAAAGCATAAAGCCTGTCCACGTAAAATTTCGGACATCAAAATAACGGCAACCAAAATAATTTACACATAATTCAACCAACCCGATTGTTTATTTCACAGTAACGGGGTCAAATCTACATAAGAGACAGTTGATTAATATGTTAATCCTTCTTCCTGTAAAATTCTCGAACTTTCTTTGGTACACCCGCCATTAGGTTCCATACGGTATCCTCAGATACGCCCGCCATGACGATTCTCCATCTTCTCCTGAAATCATCGGTACCATTTGCTTTCTTCGTAGTTTCAAAGAGTTCCCGCTTAACTAGAGCCCAGTACTTCTCTGTTGGGCGAAGTTCTGGACAGTTTGGTGAATTGGCTGTTTATGGCACATATTTGACCTCTTGTACCTTATACCATTCCAGGACGGATTTCGCATAGTGACAAGAGGCCAAGCCAGGCCAAAACAGAGCTGGAGAGTCGTGGCTTCTGATAAACGGTAGCAACCGCTTTTGCAGACATTCTACAACTACATATTGCCTGCCAAATCAAATACTTCTTCGGGAATTTGGACACCTTCTATGTCCGGAAATGCGCGGCAACGGAGTTCCTTTGCATTTTGGTTTAAAAAGCCAGACCCGGAAGCTGTTTAAAGTCTTGGAGTACGTATGTTTCGTCGTCCATTATGATACAAGAAATTGTTTGCAAACAATTGGTGTAGAGCTACTAAGTGCGACTTTTGGCAATGAAACTTTGCTTGTCAATACGGTTGAGCACCTTTTTCACTTTGTACGCCTTCAGTCCTTGCCTATGCTTAACCTTTTGTACGTATGATTTGAATTTCCCAACTTTGCGAGCCAAATTTCGCACAGAAAGATTGGGATTTTTCTCAATAATGGCTACCACATTTTTGACGTAGAACTACGTCTTTGTTTTCTATACTGGGGTACAATTTAAAATCGTTTTGCGACCGTCACGAATATTGGTCAGGTTTTGAGCTTTAATATCTCAGTCATTTCTCAAGAGATTTTCAAGATTGTTACACCAATCGATCGGAAATATTTCTATTTCTATCAATTTTGATAGAGAACATTGTTGATTTCGGGCCACATACTATTGAAAGAACATAATTATCTCCTAAGGGGCCATATATGACCCCAAAAGGATAATGGCTGTTGTCGCGTAAAACACGATAGAACGACATTCCACTCAGTAGTCGAATGCCAACACCATTTTATTACACACACACCGCCCACACACCAAGCCACCAAAAGCCCCCCCAACCCTTGGCGCGGCTGCAGAAAAAAACCCACCACCCGCCCCCTATCAATTAAAATCTAACAATCTAGACAACAACCCAAAAATAAAAATCATAACACGGTTTCAATTTCTCCCTCCGATCGAAGCCACAGAAACAGCCTTTTTCAAGGCTAGAGTTGAAGAATTTTCTCCACCGTAAACTGAACCAGTGACCTACTCCAAATCATTCCACACCGCCGTTGCCAGGCGTGAGGGCTACCGAAGAGGATTCCCTGGCGTGGACAGCTGTATAAAATCACAGACTGAATAAAAATGTACATTGTCATTGGCAAATTTGTTTTCCATCAATTTTTCTATCTGAAAAATATAAAAAAAACATGAGTTGAAGGCCTTATTGACGACCTAGAATACCCTGAATATGAAGAAGTTCAGGAAGAAAAAATAAATGCCTTATTAATATTGTAAGGCGTTGTTTTACCCAGGTAACCAATAAGCATTAGCATATGCAGTGAATCTACCCTAAATTCGCATTTCAAATGCGACAAGCATTATATAAGCATTATATCAGCATCTTGAATGCTATCAGCTGTAAAGTTGAATTTCAAATGCTATTTAAATGCTTGTAGCCTGTAATAAGCATTTCAAATGCAAAACAGCGTATAGGAAGCATTATCATAGCATTGCAGTAAAGCAGCCGTATATTGGGCCAAAAGTGGCATTTATGTGGCATCTAAGGTGACTGAAATGCTTGATAGGCTGCCGTTAAGACGCTTTGGAACTGCTTATTGATTACCTGCATACGTATTATTAAATTCTCGATGATAAACGTTATATATTTTTGTATCTTTCTGGGAGATTCTAGTTCATCCAAACTGTCCTTGAGTTCAGAACTTAAGATCTACAGTAGTTACCTAAGGCTTTTTGCCTGTACAAAGTTACGCTACGTATTCAACCATATTCAGTGAATATTTTCGAACTTAAAAAACCATCATGAGCTAAACGGGGATGATCTAGGTACTCCAAACTGTCCTTGAGTTCAGAACATAAGATCTTCAGCTGTAACAAAAGCTTTCTGAGCTATGACAAGCATTGTCTTGAAACATATTCATTGAATATTTTGGAAGAATAACAGACATTATGAGATAATCTTCGAATGTTCAAGGTTATCCAAACTTTCCTGGGATTTAAAATATAAAATCTACAGCTGTTGATTTTAAGTTTTGAATTGTAGCTTGAAACCTACAGCTTTTTGAACTAAACAAATAGAAAAAAATACCGGAACTTGTCAAATTTTACCGAAATCCGATAAATTGGATTAGCGAACGTTCAGCTGTTGAAAGTTCGGTAAAAAATTACCGAATACTGTAAAATTTTCTACGTGTGTACCAAAAGATGGCTGCTAACTAGATTAGACTAGAGTCCCTATAAAGAGTCACGCCAAGGTGAAGCCAAATCTATCTATCGGGGCTACCTATCGAGCAGCCCATCTGAATCAGGGCGGTTAATTGGATGAATGGTGAAATCATCATCATCGCTAATGTGTGCAGAAAATCAATTAACCAGTAACATTGGTATGACCAGTGACTAGTAATCAGCAGAAAATTGATGAATTGTCGCACAATATTAATAAAGATATGACAGGTCCAAACAAAACCGATCAAACATGGATCATTGAAAATCCGTCCTCTTTAGGACGACCAGTTTGATCTTCCCAGCTTAAGAGTTTGTTTGGATTGGAATATATCTAAAATACCCTACCAAATTCTCGTCAATTGAAAGCCAGCGGTGGCTAAAAAAGTGTCAGCTTTCCCTTCGCCGCATACCTTAAAACGTTTGTATAATTTCATACACGGCTCGGAATTTCAAACGGTCTCTACACTCTTTAAAATAATGAATATTGCGAGTGATGTAATCCTTGTTGCACGTAGATACTTTGAGACTCACAGATAAACATAAGTCAATTGTGTGTTCTATTTGATGTGTTGTTATTTCATTTCCAGATCTTGTGTTTTGTTCTGACGGTAACCAGAACTAAAGCACTCCTTGAGATCAAAACTGCCATCAAGCAGCATTTGGAAAATGTCGTTTTGTGTACCTCAACTTATGTTTACGTCAGGTCATGTAAGTTATCATTTGGAGTTTGTATGGTCTGGTAAATTTAAGAACAGACGCAAATTTCGGTTTAACGGGCCGCTCATTTTATGTGCGCATCCAAGAAGAGTTAAACTTACATGATTTTTTCTATGCGTGTAGGCCAAATAGAAATTTAACAAATGGTGACGTAGTCCTACGTCACCTTTGGGTACTTTAGCCCCTCTAATTTGTGAAACTTTATCAATGTGAATGTTACATATTTTTAACCAACAATACGCTCATTCCAGAAGCACTTGTCGTAGAAATTCAAATCTCCAAACTCAAAATGTTTTGAGCATGTGTCTGTCATCGCGCCACCCTCGCCGTAAAAATCTGAAATATTTTCTAAACAGCATTCATTCATTTACACAACGCCAAACAGCCATCTCGCGAATTTTCACAAATCATACCACGCAAAGTTTCTCCAAAAACAAATAATTTTCCATCCACATCATCGTCTCCTTCAGTCAGTGGGTATCAAATAAAACAGTTTCCGAGGGGGTCGATTTCTAAAATAGCTCGAAAATAAAATATGTTATCCATGCTTTGGCAAAGCTTGTTTTCTTCAAATTGCTCTGTTTATTTTTTTCCACCCGTTGCCGTTGCTCCACACTGATTTGGGATGATTTTAGTTTTTTCACTTTTCAACCATCCATCTGCCCGACCGGAACCCACGAAACCGCGACAAGAAGTGAAAACCATCAGCTCACGCGTTGGGAAAATTATTTAATTGACACGCGAATGCTGATTTGCCATTCGCCGGCGGGGGTGCTGGTTTTTATGGGATACTTTTATCGCAGAAAACATTTGTGTTTTATTGGATTAAATTATCCGGAACGACGGCGGAGACGTAATCGATTAGAGTGAATGCATGCAAGTGCCCGGACGGGGAAGACCACAAATCCCAAACCAGTGCCAGGCAATGACGACGGGTGATTGAATTTGTATAAACATTGGTGTGGTCCGACTAATTGAATTTTGTGCAAGCGCAAATGTTTATTGATTTAAACCGTTGCAGACAAGACACATAAACATTAAAGCATTCGAAACATAAACACACGCGACTGGTCCGTTCGAGACACGGGATGATCGCATCCAAACTGGGTCAACGCCATTCATTGGTTTCTGATTTTAATATCCGATTCGGTTATGCAGAGATGAAAGAATTTTTCTCCCGCCGAATAAGATGTAAAACATCGAATTAACCTCACCGATGGCGATAATGATCCATCGGAGTGCGCTGTCAGTCAGTACACTTGCAATGCAATTTACCTACCTTCATTTCTCGATATATTTACGTGGTTACCAAAAGATCTGTTTACCAGCTAAACAAACATCGATTGCATTGTAAACAGCGAGAAGTGCGTTAACAAGCCGACCAAACAAGAGAAGCCACGGCTCGGCCGATGATGAGAGCAAACACCTTTCAACGGCGTTCAAACACATGTAGGACTAGCGTAGAAGTTGCTTGTTTTGGTTATAACCTTCTCCCGAATCGGTAAACGGTTCAATTCAAAACCCACCATGAATGAATGTTCGTGAGATGCGTCGGCACTGGCCTCCCCACACATCTAATTAACCATAGGCTTTGGTTCCGTTACTACACCGAACTGATTATGGTTATTCCGCATCTGGCTAGGAAACCAGTTGAGCGATGATCTGCAAAATGAAGCAGTTATCTGCTTCGGCGAAAGGGATTTACATCGATCCAATAGTTAGGCCGGTTCCTATCACTGACCAACCATGATCTGTGAGCTGGGAAGAGCAACATAGTGGGATACACTAGAGTGAACACGTGTGGTCTCGTCTGCAATTGATAGGATCGCTGCTGATGATCGTAGTGACGGTTATCATTTGTGGAGTGATAAAAGAGCACTTACGTGAATACGGTAATTAGCTCATACTCATGTGTGGTTAATTAATTAGTAACATGTCCAGACGGTGAAGTAAAAAAAAATGTAGTGAATCTAGACCGGAACCAGAAATCAAACCTAGACACCTCATGGTATTGCAGCTAGCGTCTTAAGGTGAAGTTTCATATAAGCCACAGATGGCAGCTAGTATGGCGCCTAACTGACTCCATCCCTCATTCTCCTACGCAGTTAAATATATTGGATTTTACCCGTGACACAGTCCTTACTATCCTTATAAACTATTTAGATTTGAATGTGTTCTCAAAAAAAATGAGGATCGCAGCAAGCCGCGCTCTTGAACTAATGTGTTTTTTTTTCGTCGATTTCGCGAAAACAAACATTTTGTTCAGTATTCGATACAACATATTCAAATCAAACATCATTGATTGGAAGTGAACCGGAAGTAACTGTGCGGAAAGCGGTTCCAGCGAACCTGGTGTTTCGTAGTGAGGGCGAACGTTCGTTTCGGTTATGTGGCACTTAGCCACCAGGCTACCGCTCGAGGAGCCGTATTGTAACGGAACTTCATTGGAAGTCAAATCAATTACGACGCTGGTATTCCACCTGAGTGGTGGCGTCTACCTGGAACCCGTCACTCGTGACATTGCAGCGGCTGTGATCTACTATTCACTATTCTTTCTGGCGGCAGTCAGTTTGTCTACCGGACGATAAATAAGTAGTCGGCGGAATCGTGCTGGCTTAGGGTCGGTTCTTTTTGAATATGGGCTGTTATCCCAAGTAACAATTTTAGTTTTATTCCAGCCGTATAGCCGCCTCCCGGCTTTTTTGATAGAACTACATTCAAAACTGTTTTGTCTACCAACACCTCCTCTATGCTTCATTAAAGCCAAAATTTGTACAAAATGGCCCACTCTATAGATCAGGGTTTCCCAACCGGTGGTCCGCGGCCGACAGGGGGGCCGCGAAGGTCTTGGTTTTTTAAACAAAAATTTAATCTTTTTCCGCTAGTTTAGTAATACGCCTTTTTGAAAAGTTTGACAAGTCCCATTTTAGTTGAAAGTGTAAAAAGTTAAACAAGCATGGTTATCTTTTTGTCTCCGTGTACTGTCTGACAGCACTTGTTTTCCGACTGCAACGTCTGCAACTCTCGAACAGGGAGAAAAAGAGACAAATAGTTTTCTGTTTTATGCGTCGGCTCTCTGCCGCGAGAGCAACACTCCCAACACAACAAGCAAGTCAATTGAGTATTTTGGCCTTCAATCGGAGCACACTACTGCACGATCTTAAACGAAGAACTGAGAGCAAGAGGGAAACAGATTAGTGGCAGACGGAAAACAAACCATCACTAATTCATGTGTGCTAGATTGAGAAAGACGATCAAACGTCAAAAAGTGGCAGCAATGAATGAGCATCTCTTGCTCTGTCCCTCTGTACAACGAAGTGTAGCCATTCATGGGTCGAGTCACATCAATTGACTGCACGATTTAAAATTTTCGGAACTAAAATTGTTGCTGCTCAGATCTTGTTTCTTGTTTTCGTCGGAGGATTACAACGAGTGATTATTTCTGCAAATACTGCAAATTTGAATCGGTAATTTAGCCTTGAAAATAAAAATAAACATGGAACGTAAAAGAACTAAAAATTAACGATTTATCGCAGGTAGTCGCAGACATGGAGAAGAAAAGAAAGTATTCCGAAGAATACATTAAGTACGGATTTACGATACTAACGGTTAATGGAGTCGATAAACCACAGTGTGTATTGTGTAACGTTGTGTTGAGTGTTGAAGCTATGAAACCGTCAAAACTGAAGCGACATTTGGACACGAAACATTCCGAGCATAACACCAAGGATGTGGCATTTTTTCGACGCCATGAAGCTGGCCTCAAACGGCAGCGATTGGATGCTACAGGTAGCATCCAACAACAAAGTACTGCAGTTGTGCAGGCATCATATGAGGCAGCATTGGAAATTGCGAAAAACAAAAAAACCACACACAATCGGAGAAACTCCCATCAAGCCCAGCATGCTGAAAATGGTGAGTTTAGTTCTTGGGGAAGCAAGTGCGGCCAAAATGCGGCAAGTCTCACTGTCGGACAACACCGTTCAAAGACGAATCGCCGATATGTCCGAAGATTTTAAAGTGCAAATTTTGGAAGAAATCAAGCAATCCCCTTTGTTTGCAATTCAACTGGACGAATCTACGGATGTCAGCTCATGTACGCAACTTATGGTATTTGTGAAGTACGTTAACTCTGGCGATTTGAAGGAAGAGTTTCTTTTCTGTAGCGATTTGGAAACTACTACCAAAAATGATGATATTATGGCTAAAATCAAGACATTTTTTGAATCGGGTGGCTTACAGTGGGAAAAAGTCGGTGGAGTTTGCACCGATGGCGCTCCAGCAATGCTTGGTAAGAAGGATTTCAGAAAAAGGTCAAAGACCTTGCTCCACACGCCAAAGGTATTCATTGCATGATTCATCGATATGCCCTTGCCAGCAAGACCCTGCCGGAACCATTGTTAAAGGTACTTGATTCGGTCATCAAAATTGTGAACTATGTTAAATCTGGGGCTCTAAACACTCGTTTATTCAAAGAACTCTGCAAAGAAATGAATGCAGATCATGAGGTTCTTCTTTTCTACACTGCCGTGCGCTGGTTGTCGAAAGGGAATGTTCTCAACCGAGTTTTTGAATTGAAGGACGAGATCAAAATGTTTTTGGAAAATCAAGGGAAAAACGACTTGCTTGCTAATTTCAGTGACGATGGTTGGCACATGCGCCTTGCTTACCTAGCAGATATTTTTGAACATCTGAATTCACTGAACTTGAAGCTACAGGGAAAGCAAACCAATCTAATTCACTTTCAAGACAACCTTCAAGCATTCGTGGCAAAGCTGAAAAACTGGCGCCGAAAGGTTAGTTCTGGAAATGTTGCCATGTTCGATAGGCTCAGCAGTACGACTGACAAAGGAGCGAACGAGCTGGATTCGGTTTTGAAATCAGAAATTATTTCTCATCTTGACTCGCTGGATGAACAATTTGAGCGCTACTTCCCTGAGCTAACGCAAGAAGATGCTGCTTTAGTCCGGAATCCGTTTTCTTCTTCGCTGGATGTGGCTAGTCTTCCTGACGAAATACAGGACGAATATTTGGACCTGAGAAATGATTCCTCATCTCGTGATTTGTTCCGTGAAAAAGATTTGAACCAGTTCTGGTGTATCATGTACGAGTCGTATCCCAAAGTTGCTTTGCTGGCATTGAAGATCCTTGTCCCGTTTGCTTCTACGTACCTCTGCGAGAGCGGATTTTCAACTCTTCTCCAAATAAAGACCAAGACCAGAAACAGATTGAACGTTGAGGATGATATGAGATTGGCATTGTCGCAAACACAGCCCCGTATTACGAAACTAGTTGCTCAAAAGCAGGTGCAACAATCGCACTGAATCAGTTGTTTCCTGTTATTGACATGTTATTTTGAAATAAAACGAATATCTAACAGTAACAGATCAAATCAATTGTTTTTATTTATCTCAACGAAATTTATTCACGGTACTTTCCAGGGGGCCGCGAGACATCCAATTGTTCACAAAAGGGGCCGTGGAGCTGAAAAGGTTGGGAACCAGTGCTATAGATGGTTGTGAAAACAGGTTAATAAAACCTTTATAAGAACATAAAGATTTTGAAAATGTTCTAGTGAATGATGTTATGACCACTTGAGAACCTTCATAAAACCTTTTGGCTGCCATTAAAACCAGAATGTGGCCAAATGGCCACATCTGTCAAACTTCTCTGTGAAATCAAGGTTGGTTGGTGTTGTTCTGATTTGTTCGATTCTTTGCTCTTCTGATTCGTTTATCAGTAAAAAAAAAGGTCTAGTGTTGCGGGATATTTTGTTTGATAGCAAAATATATATAAGAATTGTGTTTTCTACAGCGTATTATGCTCTAAATTATGTGTGCAATTATATTTATGGTCAATATTGGCACGATAAGAGCAGACAATTAATGAGCCTCGGAAATTATGGAAATTTAAATTTCCTGAAAAGTGCTTGGAATTGGATAAGATTATCTAAAAGAATGCCGAAATTAGTCTCCGATCTACTGTTTATTTGCATACCATTGAAAATTTGATGCATTTATTTTCCCACATTTCATTTATTTTTGATATTGCAACTAGCTGAACCCGGTGCGTGCGCTGCTACGCTTGCAACTAAATGAAATAAAATTAAATATAACTGGCACGTTTATGGTTTTTTTTTTCGAAATGATTTTTTTTTTCTTGAATAAGCAGGGGTTCAAACTTCTATCAAAACATGCTTCTTACCCGAGAAATACACGTTTTGTGTTTAAGTAACCAGGATAGTTCTCATTTTTGGTAGAAATTTGTGTTTCATTTGTATGGGAGCCTTCCCTTCCAGAGGGGGGTGGTTTCTCAAACCACCATACATTCATTGCCTTCAAAACCCCCCACATGCCAAATTTGGTTCCATTTGCTTGATTAGTTCTCGGGTTTTGATGAAATTTGTATCTCATTTGTATGAGAGCGCTCCTTCCTGAGAGAGAAGGGGTCTCAAACAATCATAAGAACCTTTATCAGCCCCAAAAACCCCTTCATATAAATTGTCACGTTGGTCGGTTCAGAACTTTCCGAGTCTATAAGGGAGTTTCCAGAACTTTCCGAGTCCAGACAGACAGACAGAAATTCATTTTTATGTATATAAAAATCTAGCCTCAAAAAACCCCCATATGCTAAAAAGGGTTTCATTTACTTGATTAGTTCTAGAGTTATGCAGAAATTTGCTTTTTATTTGTATGCCCCCCCCCCCCCCTTTAAAATGGGGAGGGGTATTGAACTGACATAGAAACATTTCTTGCCTCCAAAAACCTCAACATACCGAATGCCAAATTTGGTTTCATTTGCTTCATTGGCTCTCGAGTTATGCTAAAATTATGTTTTTATGGGAGTCTCCCCTTCCAGAAGGCGGAGGGGTCTCAAACCACCTTAGAAACATTTATTTTTCTCAAAAACCTCCACATACCAAATTTGGTTCCATTTGCTTTTATTTTTATCGAGTTATGCAGAAATTCGTGTTTCATTTGTATGAGAGACCCCTCTTTCAGCGAGCGGAGGAGTCTAAAACCACAATAGAATCATTTTTTGCCTTCAAAAACCTCTACCTGCCAAATTTGGCCAAATTTGATTAGTTCTCGAGTTATTCAGAAACTTGTGTTTCATTTGTATGGGAGCACCCCCCCCCCCCTTCCAGACAGAGAGGAGGGGTCTCGAACCACCGTAGAAACATTTATTGCCGTAAACATCCCCGCAAGCCAAATTTGGTTCCATTTGCTTTATTAGATCTAGAGTTATGAAGAAATTTCAGTTTCATTTGTATGACAGCACCCCTTCTAGGAGAGGGGAGGGGTCTCGAACCACCATAGAAACATTTTTCGCCACCAGAAAACCCCACATGCCAAATTTGGTTCCATTTGCTTGATTAGTTCTCGAGTTATGCAGAAACATCTATTTCATTTGTATGGGAGCCTCCCTTTGTAGAGAGAGGAGGGGTCTCAAAATACCATAGAAACATTTCTTGCCTCCAAAAACTTCCGCATGCTAAATTTGGATTCCTTTGCTTGATCAGTTCTCGAGTTATGCAGAAATATGTGTTTCATTTGTATGGGAGCCCCCCCTTTCAGAGAAGGGAGGGGTCTTTTACTATCTTAAGAACCTTTCCCGGCCCCAAAAACCCCTGCATACAAATTTTCACGCCGATCGGTTCAGTAGTCTCCGAGCCTATTAGGGTCAGACAGACAGACAGGCAGACAGAAATCCATTTTTATACATATAGATAGATATGGCGATTGGAAAAAAAATCACAGTTTTTCCATAAAGCCAATTGATCTTCGCAATGACTATTATAAAACTATTTGGTCTTATGGTGACTTCTTTCAATGCCAATTTGCCGTTTTATGCAATTTACTGGAGGTAAAATGGTTTTAAAATGCTGACCATAATAAGATAAAATCAATAAGTCCTTAAACGGCACTTCAACACAGCATTTTACGAGTTCATAAAGTCGAAATAAAACCTTTGATAGGAGTAAAACGAATTTGAGAAACAAGGTTTTAAGATTGTTGTAAACAAGCTGTGTGGGTTCTCATAAACCTGACCTGACTATGAAACCTATTAGCACCTCTTGGTGCTATAATAAATCCAAATTGATTTCAAGCGGCTTTCATAAAACTTTAATAAAACATAATAAAGCAGAATGGTGTTAGTAATGTTACTTGGGATGGCCCACATGGACCTTCTTGATGCGTCCGCGAGGAAGCAACGGAGCAATTCGGCATACTGCTGGAACCTGCCGTCTTATGGTTTCCGGTCGGTGTGATAGGGGTGAGCCACCGTCCTACTTTTGCATCCCCTAGTTGAACAAATAGGGGCTCGACTCCGGCGGCTTCGGCACGAGAGGGTCAGCTCCGCAAGAATCAGATGAATGCCCAACCAACATCTGATTACGGAGGGTCGGCGGACCTTGGCTAACAATAAACGCGATAAGATTGTTCTCCTTATGGAAACAATCGAAGGGGATGAAGGCACGACCTGGGACCACCTCGATGTGGCATTAACTGTCCAACGTTCTGTTGGGCATGCCATTGATGCACACACCGAGGGTTCTGCTGGAGCATTTTGCTACCCAAGGTTTAGTAGATGTCCACAGGATCACTCGAAAGGTCGGCGACAAAAAGGTGAACACCTCCACCGTGGTGTTAACCTTCGAGGGCCTCAGTTATCCTGAAAAGGTAGCTTTTTGGCTCTTGAAAATAGTAACGCGGGCTTATTATGAACTACCTTTGCAGTGCTACAACTGCTACGGTTACGGACATGGCAAAGCCGGTTGCAAAAGCAAGACCCGATGCCGGGTCTGCTCTGCGGAGCATGAGATTGCCGCAAAGTGCACAGCAACGGCCTTTTGCTCGAACTGTCGCGGCAATCACCAGCCAACTAGCCGTAAATGCCCCATTTACGCGAGGGGAGCCGGGAGTCTTCAGGGGTCCCGGACTTGAGTGTCTCCTACCGAGATGCCAAAGAGGTCAACAACAAGGAGAATAATGCCCGGGGGACTTATGCCCAGATGGCAAAGCCCGCGTCTGTTGCAGCCCTTCAGCAACAGGCTGTTTCTCTCGCTCCTCCGGCGAAGAAACAAAAGAAAAAGTCCAGGCCTAAGGCTAAGAAGGCCGATCCTAAAAACGGTGGATTGGTCGGAGCCAATGGACAGAGGGGTGCTAACGCTGGCAAAAAGGGAGCCGTACACACCAAGAGTATAGGTGTGGGCACCGGTCCCCTTGAAAAGCGCTAGCACTAAACGATCCGAGACCGACAGCGTCCAAAAGGGTGTTGTGCCAACCACGGCAGTTGGCACTGATCCCATGTCGGACGCTGAGAAATCTGGTCCTGGCCATGATGAGGAAAAGCAGCTCCTCAAGAACCAGGTGGAAAGTCTCATTCGAGATGTAACCAGATTAAGAGAGAAGTACAAGTCCCTTAAAGAGAGAAAATCTCTGGCAGAAAGGGAACGTACGGATTTGGCTGACAGGATCGAAAGAGTAGGCAAGAACACCCCATCCAGTGAGGATGACGGTGGCGCTCCTCTTACCCGCCGTAAGAGAAAGCAAATTGCCGAAACCTCGGACGATAACAGGAGAGAGAAAAAAAGCCGGAGAAAGGCAGACCCACTAGGGTCTGTGCCCGAAGCCTCGGCAACGGATCGCGAAAGCGATGCTGTTACCGTTGTAGATTAACATCATGTCTGCCACCACGGAACAGACTGATAAAGAGCCACGGAACATTGTACTGCAATGGAACGCGGCCCACCAAGAAACAATGAAAAGAAACCCCCCCGAACCGGGGTAAGTCCAAATGATATCAAGCCTCACAAGAATGCCTATATCCATGGTTGTGGATTGGCTGTTAGAGAAGATATACCGCATAAAGTAGTACAACTGGACACGGAGACTACCATACTTATGGCACAGTAGGCTAAATGTCGAGGTGTAGGGTCGGCAAAGAACAGAATGTCATCGGCAAGTTGGAAGACCTCGTCTCCCAACTGCCTACACCTTATGTGATCCTGGGCGATTTGAATGCGCACCACCCCTCGTGGGGATCACACAAAAATGACATTCGGGGGGGGGGGCTCTTTTGGGTTGGGGGTTGGGCTGTTCAGTGCTGAATGATGGCAAACCGACGCGGATCGACTTCTCCACTGGAGTTGAATCTGCGATCGACCTGTCCATCGCCTCCTGGGATGTGGCTTGTCAGTTGAACTGGCAAGTTCATAGATGACTTACACGGTAGTGACCACTTCCCTATCGTCTTGTCACAGGCTGTAGGCCTCCCGCCTACTGTGGCGAGACTTAGGTGGAATTTGAACGAGGCGGACTGGGACGGCTTCGGCAAGGAAGTCTCCCGTCAGATGCCAAATGACGGCGCTATACTCAGCCCAACTGATTGGATTGAGATCCTGAGTGTGGCCGCTCATCGGCATATCCCAAAGGCCGGAGGTAGAAGCGGTAAGAGATCTGTACCTTGGTGGGGGTCAGATGTTCATACTGCTGTTAAGAGCAGACGTAAAAGTCTGCGAGCGCTACGCCGAATGGCACCTGATGACCCTTCTCGGGCTGCTAAGTTGATAGAGTTTCAACTTGCCCGGGCCAAGACAAGAAGGGTTATCAAGGAGGCCAAGAGGGCCACATGGTCGGCTTTCACCGCGGACATATCGGAATCCACATGCTCTAGCGAGCTGTGGAGGAAGGTAAAGTCTGTTGGTGGGAAGAACCGCCATGTGGAAAGGGTCGTAAAATTGGACACCGGTTACACGAACCAACCGGAGCTCATCGCTGAGGCCTTTGCTGATCAATTTGCCAAGGTGTCGGCAAACAGCAATCATAGTGATGAGTTCCGTCGTGTAAAAACACTGGCTGAGGGGAGGTACCGTGGTACCAATAAAGGTCCGAGTAGTGACACCATACACTACAATAGGCTTTTCGACCTAGAGGAGCTCAACTGGGCCCTGCGCCGTGGTGTCGGCAAGGCAGCAGGGTCCGACGATATTGGCTATCCTCTCCTGAGGAAACTGCCACTTATCGGTCGGTTGGCTCTTCTTGACACGATGAATGAAGTCTGGCAATCCGGCATGATTCCAGACGTGTGGAAAGAAGGGTTGGTCATTCCTATTCCCAAACCTGGGAAGGATAAGACCCTAACGGATGGGTATAGACCTATCACGCTGTTGAGTTGCATGGGGAAAACACTCGAGCGGATGGTTAACCGTCGCCTGTCAACTGAGCTGGAGAGGCATGAGCGAATCCACCCACAGCAACACGCATTTCGATGCGGCTATGGGTCGGAGACGTTCTTCTCCGAGCTCGATCATTTATTGGACAAGGCCAAAGCGGAGGACCTACATGTTGATGTAGTGTCCCTCGATTTGTCCAAGGCATATGATATGACATGGAGGCTTCCTATCTTGACTACCCTCAAGAAATGGAACTTCCAAGGGCGAATGTTGGCTTACGTGGAAAACTTCCTACACAATAGGAAGTTTCGAGTTTTGAACGCCGGCGCAACCTCTGAACCAAGGTTGCTAGAGAATGGCATCCCGCAAGGGTCTGTCATATCTGTCACACTGTTTCTCATTGCGATGAACTCAGTGTTTGAACGCATCCCCGAGAATGTACACATTATTGTGTACGCTGACGATATAACCCTTGTTGTATTTGGTAAATACGCGAGGGCAGTCAGAAGTCGTATGCAAAAAGCAGTTGATGATGTGGTTGGCTGGGCGGATGGTGTTGGCTTTATGATTTCCCCCGAGAAGTCTAAGACCATGCACGTCTGCTTTGGTCATATCCACAGGCCAAGGCTACCACACGTTAGTATCGACGAGCTAGAGGTAAAGACAGTACGCGAAATGAAGCTTCTTGGTGTGACGATCGATCACAAACTGCGGTTTGTGAAGCACGCCAAGTCAGTGAAGTGCAACGTCAACGTTAAGTTGAACGTTCTCCGGGCCCTAAACGGCCGCTTCTCTGAAGCTTCGCGCTGTACTTTGACCAAGATTGCACGGGCTATGATCGTACCGTGCATACTCTATGGATCGGAGCTATGGAGCAGGGGTGGCATGTCCCTGCTTAAAATCCTAGAACCTCAATACAACGAGGCCTATAGGATTTGTAGCGGAGCCTTTTCGGACTTCACCAATAGCTTCCCTATTGGTGGAATGTGGTAAGGTTCCCTTGGCAAATGTAGTAACTGAAGACATGGCTACTAAAGCCATGAGGTTGCTACAAGGGGACCCCACTCTCGAGTACAGACCTACCGTCTGTAGAGCAAGAGAGTGGTGGCGAGACCTAACGGGAGTAGAGATACCCACGTTGTGTCAGCTTCCTAGGCTGTGGCAACGGGCATGGGACTCTACGCGCCCCAAAGTGGATTGGCGCATCCGGCAGTTATGTGGAGCAAGGGCAAACCCTGAGGTGGCGAAAGCTGCCTACGGGGAAATTGCTTCCACATATGAAGGCCAGAACCTGTTATTTACGGACGGTTCGTTAATCGAGGATGAGGTTGGTTACGGGGTGTCTGGGAAGGCCATAAGCCGTTGCGGCCGGTTATCCGGTCTCTGCGGTATCTTCTCAGCTGAGGCCTATGCGCTCTTGCAGGCATGCAAGTTGTCAAATGGGACTCAGACTGTTGTATTCTCCGACTCTGCGAGTTGTCTATCTGCCCTTGAGCATGGGCAGGTGGGACACTCGTGGCTGTTAGAGGTGCAACGGTACGCTAACGTAACCTTTGTCTGGGTACCTGGGCTCGCAGGTATACCTGGTAATGAGGCCGCTGATAAACTAGCAAACCAGGGTCGTCATGCTCAGCTGGAGGATATACCTATCCCCTACAGCGACGTTACCCGCTGGGTGAAGCGGACCTCTCGATGCGCGTGGGACGAATCTTGGCATAACAACCGTGATGCGTTCCTACGTCGTATCAAGAATACGACACAAGAGTGGAAAGATATGCCCTACCCTCGAGATCAGGCAGTAAGGCCTACTGCCAAGGATGCGGAGCGGAATTAGATGTTAATCATCTATTAGTGGAGTGCCCTGCTAGGGCACAATTGAGGGTTGAAACGGGAGTTATAGGCTCAATACGTGAAGTATTGTATAACGACCGTAGTACAGAATTATCTGTACTGAAGTTGGCTCCCGCATCCACCGTATTCACCCGATTCGGCTCCTTCGGACTATTATCTATTTCCAAACCTCATCAATAAGAAATTCAGCTCACGCGAGGATATCCTCGACGCCGCGGAAGAGGGCAGCAGGGTAAATGCACCCTTCTTTTTGGGGAAATGCTCCTTAAACTTTGGAAAAATGCTCCTTAGATGCGTTTGCCCGGTATAATGCAATCGGAGGTATTAAACTTCTGGTTAGCGCTTGCCGGTTGTTTTGACGGGTCTTAAGTTTCTTCAAGATTGTATAGCGCAATCTTCTAGGGAATTTTGACGGGTTTAAATTTCATTTTGACGAGTCTTAATTTCGTTTTGACGACTCTTAAATTCAGAAACTTAAAACCCGTCAAAACAACCGGAAAGCGCGTATCAGAAGGTTAATACCTCCGATTGCATTATACCGGGCAAACGCATCTAAGGAGCATTTCCGCAAAAAGAAGGGTGCATTTACCCTTTGCCGCGGAAGAGTATTCTGCAGACCTACCAGAAAATTACTTTTCGGATGGTTTCCTGGTGAGGTTATGTGGCACTACGCCACCAGGCTACGGCTCGAGAAACCGTTTTGGAATGGAACTGCATTGGAAGCCAAATCAATTGCAACGCTGGTGTTACACTTGAGTGGTGGCGTCTATTTGCAACCCAAAGATGTTTGGTGGAAGGCGAATTTGGACATCCTAGAAAAGACACTCGCTACGTCACTCGTGACATTGCAACGGCTGTTATCAACAATTTGGGTGAGCTTCTTACATTATTGTCATCCTGTTGACCAAATTTATTCTGTAACCAATAAAGAAACAGCTTGAGTGTTCGTTTTGGTCAGGTTTTAGGTCAGGTTAATCGCCCCATGACGCATTGTTATGCATTAAAGTTCCAAAAGTATGTTTTGTATGAAATGCTATGACGATAGTTTTTGACCATGTCTCTACCGTTAGAGGAAAAACATATTTTCAGGCATTCTCCTCATTTCTCCTGATTTTAGAGACAATGGCCTGCGCTGATGAAAAGAGGTGTTAAAATGCTATTGTTTTCAATGTGCCGTGCAAATTCTGATTTTTTTGGATTTTTTTTTTTTAAATTTTCGACAAAAAGGATCAACCCTATGTAAAATAAGTGAGTCATGCAATATCACACATCAAATGTAGACATTGGCAAATGATTATTTAAGACATGTATCAATATTAATATCCTCAATATTCCAATCTTATTCTACAGTGTGTCTCACTATAGGTGTCACCTTTTTTCAGTCTTGGTTTAGTTCAGCTGGGTAATTTTAACAGCGGAATTGATTATACCCGTTTTGAGTGTATTCTTTTTACAGCTTATCGCTGAAGATAAAGAAGCAATTCTGTTTGTTTATATTTATCAGCTATCATGGAAGCCATACGAGACCTTTTTTTTTTTCCTCTGTTCGGGACATACAGTAATTTGATCTATTGTAGTATATCCCGTATCCTTTGTTTAGTGCATGTCGAATTACTTCATCACTATTGAGAAATGGTGAAGTATTCGGTGTTGTTACAGTTGTCATTGTTTGTTTTGGTGGCAATGAATCGAGTTTTATTGAAAGTTTCCGCTATTTAAACCCTTTGTAAGCGACAGTACTCTTCAAAGGTGCGCCCCTTTAAACAAAACAAACAATGACTCCGATACTGACCATGCATCAGAACCCTAGTCATAACCAATTCAAACTATAGAACATCAAATAGAAAAATGAGAATTCACATAAATGAATACTAACCATGTTTCCTTTATTCCAAGCTCATCCTCGGTGGCTCAATCCGAGTATTGTCACTTTTCACAAGACATAAAATGTAATAAGGACTAATATATGTTCCTTTGATTACAAAAACAAATATATTCCCTAGTTTGAATTAATTCAGACTAGGGTTCGGTGGTAGATCTGATACCCCGTAACGCACCACGAAAAGGTGATCTACCAGCGTTACGGGACCTTACCTTACCAATCAGACTAAGGCCGGTGTGGCCTCTGCTGTACACAGAAGTTGTTTCCATTGTAATCGGTCCATGGCTGTTCCTCGCCAGCCTCGCTGTCTGCGGCGGGTCCGCAGGTCACCTTCTACTTGGTCGATCCACCTTGCTCGTTGCGTGCCTCTTCTTCTTGTACCTGTCGGTTCGTTTTCGAGAACCATTTTCACAGGGCTGTCGTCCGACATTCTTACGATATGCCCAGCCCATCGTAGTCGACCGATTTTTGCGATGTGTACGATGGGAGGTTCTCCCAGCAACTGGTGCAATTCGCAGCACCTTCCGTTCAAAGACTCCAAGGGCGCGTTGGTCCTCCACTAGCAATGTCCATGTTTCGTGGCCGTAGAGAACTACCGGTCTAATTAATGTCTTGTAGATGGTCAACTTTGTGGTTCGGCGAACTTTGTTCGATCTTAGCGTCCTTCGGAGTCTAAAGTAGGCACGATTGCCAGCCATAATGCGCCTTTGTATTTCTCTGCTGGTGTCGTTATCGGTGGTCACCAATGAACCCAGATACATGAATTCGTCTACTACCTCGATTTCATCACCGTCGATCTGAACTCGTGCTAGGAGGCTAACATTGTCTTCTCGTGAGCCTCTTCCCTTCATGTATTTTGTTTTTAACGCATTAAGCCATACGGGAGCAAGTTTTAAAATTACATTTGCAAAAGCTTAGACCGTGTCAGATATTCAATAGCCTTAAACAGTTCGGAGTGAGTAAGCGTTTTGTTTTTCGTACCTTGAAACGGTTCAAGGAAACGAGAAATGTCCCTATACAACACAAAAGAGGTGCTAGACGAACTGCCAGAACGAATAAAAAGATCAAATGTGTGAGGGAGCGAATAGGACGTAATCCGGCCGTATCTGGCCGTAAATTGAGCAAACAATTTCAAATGTCCCTTGCTTCAATGAACAGGCTCCTCAGACATGATCTGAAAGGCAAGCCATACAAGAAACAACGGGTTCAAGCCAGGATCCAAAGAAGCAGAAATGTTTTGGTTCGGCACGGTCACTGCGAAATTTTATTTTCGGATGAAAAGCTCTTCCTCCTTCAGGACAGTCATAATCAACAAAATGATCGTGTGTATGGCAAAAGTCTTGCCAATATTCCAAGAGATAAACTAGCTGTAGAACGCTAGCAGAATGTATCGAAAATCATCGTTTGGAGCACCGTTTCACGAAAAGGAAAACTTCCTTTTCTTTTCATAGAACCGGACGTAAAAATCAACACTGAATATTACATCGAGCAGGTTTTGAAGAACCTCCTTTGCTTCCTCATGCTTCAACGCTGTATGGGAATACGCTATATTGTTTCCAACAGGACTCAGCTCTTGCTCACAAGGCAAAGAAGACACAAGCGTGGTGCGCGGAAAATTTGCCCGATATAATCACAAACGAAGAATGGCCTGCATCTTCACCGGATCTCAACCCACTTGACTATTTTGTTTGGGGTTATATGTTTCAACATAAAGGGCCCCACGAAAGGGCTTACTTTAGATCGATTCAAGAAACATTTGGTTGATATTTGGGCGATGGGTTTACAAAGCGTTTGCGCAAAGTTATCAAGGAAAAGGGCGAGAGGAATTCGAATTAAATTAATATGGTTTATTTGTATAACATGTATCTTTCAAACGAAAAATAAATGCTATGATTTGGTTGATTTGTTTTGGTGTAATCCCATTTTGTTTTAGTGACACCTATTGTGAGACACCCTGTAGTTCATTGCTGCATATGAAACCTCCGTTACTTCCATTTGAAGTCTGTGATAGGAAAAATACTGTGCAATAAACTCTGCAAAAATTAATTATAAGACATCATGTTGTATTTACGTTATTTTCAATTGTTTAAGGTAAAAAAAAAATCAAAAGTTTCGTATATTGAAATCAAACGTAGAAATATGTCTAACCGATTGGTGCAAACATTTTGAAAATCTTTGGAGAAACGACTGAGATAATAACGCTCAAAACCTGACCACTATTCGTGACGGTCGTAATTCGATTTTTTTTAATTGTACCCCAGTATAGAAAAAAAAAGACAAATCTCGACGTTTCATGCATTTCTTAGACATTTGGCATAAACAAATTTATATATACATGTTCATAGATTGAACTACTGTAAATATTTGGTTTTATTCCGATAACTTTAACCGACTAACCATTCAATCTAAAGTGTCGCTATAATTTTCGACTCACCTTTTACGTAACAAATCAACACTCTGAATATTTTTTGTATGGTTTAATATTTTCGTGAACAGCCTTTATGTAAAACAATCTAAAACCTCCTCGTAAAAACAACATATGTTGCAAACCATCTCATAAACTGAACTAACACCATCCATGTTCGCTATAATTGCCACCAGCTCCTCGTTAAAACCATCCACAAACATGTTGCAGCATAACAATCATCTTTGAACCTGTACAATGTATCCATTGAGGAGACACCTCCCTCGCATAAGCGGAAGGCTCTCGTTATGATTGCTCATAAAACGGCTCCCGCGCGTTGTCGGTGTCTGGAATCACAACACGTCCATTCTTCATCTTCTCCATTTCCGATGCAGAAGCTATGCTTTCAATGTTTGCTCACCAACCGCCCATAAGGAACCATCTGCTATGACGATATGCATCGAGCCGATGTAGGAGTCGATCCGAATGATCACCGAGAAGATTCAATTCTCTTCATTTCCACCTTTTATAGGTTTGTTTGTACCACGTGTTTGTAATTACCATCCAGCTTTAACAAGATCTTGCTCTCTATTTGCCTCGGAGAAATGCTCCGTGCCATTAGATCGGGCAGACCCACATTTTGACTTCATTCAGTGTGTTTGCTGTACGCTTTAATGAGTCACGGGAGAATGGTAATTATTTACCCATTCGACGGGGCCTCCGGCAGCCACGGGGGGTTTGTTTTGAAGTTTTGCCTCCTCGCCAGTAGTGGTATGGTTAGAACGTGATCGTCTACGAGCTAGGCAAAACTGGAGAGCTAACTGTCAATAACGATTAGATCGGTCGGGAAAGCGTATCGATCCCCACCACGGCCCTCGGTCATTGCTTGGAAGCGTGGAGTGAGACCTCAAATCTGCCGCTCAAGTGAACAAACCAGCGAATCGAAAACCTAACGGACGGAACCATGACAAGTGGTTATTACCATCGTCATTGAAGACCGAATTGCCGAATTGCTGGGGCTATTGCGACTCTACGGCGCGGGAAAAGTAGTCCACACGGAATTGGTGGACACACAGTTCAGTCCGTGGAGAAACTCGATGCTAGATTAAATCGTAACCGCTAAGCGTCGTCACTGCGGTGAAAGATGAAATTGTGATCGAGGTTTGGTATTTTCGCGATTTGTGATGGAATTCCACACCGGAACCAACGTGACATGATGCGATTATTGTGATCAACGGACTCCGGCATTGTTGCTGTCTATGATTTGCCGGTTGCTATGATTAAGCACGGATTGGAAAGCATGTCACGCGTTACGGCTGAAGGTTTTGGATACTCAGAGTGCGGATTTACGTGCTCTAGATGATTTGCACGATTTTGTCGCAGCAGCTGAACTGAACTGGAAATGGGATTATGATTTTTGTTTTTATTTTTTCTTGATCAAAATGAAAGCTTCATCGATAGCTTACATTTCTATTGAATGGAGGGGTTTGTCAATGCGGTATGAAATCTTCACTTTTGTTCACTCTCGCGAACATGAGTGCCAAAATACACCGGAAGGAATGTCTTTCAAAACATGGCCCGTTGAAAAAAATTGAGTTTTCATTATAGTTAAACTTTGGAAAAAGGGTACAGAATTCATTTATGTGGACAAATTCAAAAAGAACAGGATAAATTTGAACAGAAGCCTAATCTTACTCTGATGAAGATCATAAAAAAGAAAGTGCGTGCCCTGGCGAAGTCGACGAATAACGTAATTAATATTATTGTATTTGCTTATTGTATCACTGAAAAACATTAGTTTTGGAGTTTAAGGACCGAAAAAAAAATTTCAATAGGGCGAATCTAACAATGAGAGATTCTCTCCTGTCTCGTTCTCTTTCATTTATTTCAGTGGCTAGTATACTATACAAAGAATAGAATGAAAAACGTAAAGGTGATTGGAATATGAATGAAAGAGAAAGTAATCAAAGAGAGTCTCTCAATGTTAGATTCGCCCTAATGAAAAA
>JAHHFK020004183.1:0-74465 GCA_024533555.2 Aedes koreicus
TCTCAACGTACAATTCTCACTCAGACAACCATCAATGTCTTTGACATAAAAATTATACAAAAGGGGGCTTAAACATGATCCCTGGGGGAGACCCATGTAGCTAAATCGAGAAGCTGTAGAGTTTCCATGAGAAAAGCTCATATGTTTCTCTGACAGCAAATTGTATAAAAAATTATTCATTAATGGTGAAAAACCACAAGCGTGGAGTTTATCTGAAA
This sequence comes from Aedes koreicus, assembly GCA_024533555.2. Taxonomy (NCBI): domain Eukaryota; kingdom Metazoa; phylum Arthropoda; class Insecta; order Diptera; family Culicidae; genus Aedes; species Aedes koreicus. The sequence goes on from JAHHFK020004183.1 coordinate 219, forward strand.
GAACTTCAACAGATACTGAATCAAAAGCCCCCTTGATATCCAAGAATACAGAAGCCATTTGCTCTTTTTTAGCAAAAGCTAACTGAATCTCTGTGGAAAGCAACGCGAGGCAGTCGTTCGTTCCCTTACCCCTACGGAAACCATATTGAGTATCTGAAAGCAGGTTATTCGTCTCAACCCATTTGTCCAGGCGGAAAAGGATCATTTTCTCCAACAACTTTCGAATACAAGATAACATCGCGATGGGTCGATAGGAGTTGTGGTCTGACGCAGTTTACCAGGTTTTTGAATGGCAATAACTCTCACCCGTCTCCAATCAGCCGGTACAATATTGTGTTCCAGAAACTGATTAAACAAGTGCAACATGCGCCTCTTCGCGACGTCTGGAAGGTTCTTAAGCAAGTTGAACTTGATTCTATCAGCCCCTGGAGCCGTATTGCCACACGAAAGGAGTGCGAGATAGAGTTCTACCATTGAAAAAGGTTGGCTGATCTCATCTATCGAATTCGTGGTTTCGCGAGGAAACATTTGTGCAGGCACAGAATCTGGACAAACTTTTCGCGCGAACTTGAGGATCCATTGGTCCGAATACTCCTCGTTCTCGTTGTTCGTAATTCTGTTACGCAATCTTCGCGCCGTATTCCAAAGGGTATTCAACGACGTTTCACGCGATAGTCCGTCCACGAATTGTCGCCAGTAACCGCGTTTCTTGGCCTTGATGAGGCTCTTAAATTCTAGTTCGAGAGCCGTGTACCTTTCGAAGTGCTCAGGTGTTCCACGTCTACGAAAAACTTTGAAAGCGTCGGACTTTTTGCGGTAAACCTGGGTGGTGTGGGGCCCCCCACGGGGGGGGGGGGGTTTCGGGGGAAAGGGTTTTGGGGGGGGTGGGGGGTGTGGGTGTTGTGGCGCTTTTTCAAAAATGGGGGGGGGGGGGATTTTTTTTTCCCCGGGGGGGGGCGCCCTTCCTTCGTTTGTGGGTTTTTTTTTTTGTGTTTTTTTATTTTTGCTAAATATATTGTGTGTGTGAGTTTATGCGGGGGGTGGGTGGTTCGCGCGGGGGGGGGGGGGGGGGGGGCGGGCGTGTGTTGTGGTGAAAAACTACACCCAAAAGTTGAAAAGGTGGCAAAACACGCAATTGCAGTTTTTGCAATCATATCTTGAGAAATCTGCATGATTCAGAAAAGGCACTTTTGCCCATCATGATCCACAAAGCATTTTATGGTATAAACGAAGCCATGGTTCAATATGGGTGAGACAATACCACAAAATGCCGCAACGCTATTGGTCACTGTTGTAATTCCGCTGTCAAGTGTTCTATTTTTATTTTCACTCGTCATCGCAATCCCATCTCCCTCTCATCAAGTGTGCCCTTCTTGATCACCACGTGAAGCCCTGCAAGTGTGTGCGAGCGACATTTGCTTTTTTGCTGTACCACTGAGTGCCTCGACAATCGAAGCATATGCACGGCTTTTATTCCATTCACTTCAACTTGTTAAAGTGGCTGAATGGTTACTAGGTAGAGCCACGACGCTCGCGGCCACGGTTCGAATCCTGGTAACAACTCGAGTTTTTGTTTTTTGTCAGTCCGGACTCAACAACTAATACACTGCACAACCCACGCACACATTGAATTTTTCAAAGCGAATTGATGTGATGCTTTTTTGCCCACGACCAATGTTGCATTTTTTCTCCAAGTTACGATCCATTACGAGAAATGAAACAAAATCATTCGCAATTGCATTACAATCTTGCTTTTTTATTTTGGGTGTACCGTGGGGATCCTGGATCACATTCCACGTGCAGTCCAACGATAATGAATTCGAGCAAAGTGTAAGGTCTAACCTACTGCCAAGTGAGGATGGACCAGCCAAGCGTGTAATTTCTCCATTGTTGAGAATGGTCATATTGAAGTTGTCACAGAGGTCATATATCAAAGAAGACCGGTTGTTATCGTACAGTTCTCCCCAGCCTGTACCGTGAGAGTTAAAATCTCCCATGATCAACCGCGGAGCAGGAAGAACCGAACAAATGTCTGAAAGTTGTTTTTGGTTTATTGAGGCTCTAGGAGGAATATAAACGGAAGCAATGCAAAGGCTTTTATTTTTAATAACAGCCTGACATGCGACAACTTCAATACCTGGAATAGGAGGAAAATTCACTCTATAGAAGGAGTAGCACTTTTTGATTCCCAAAAGTACTCCTCCTCCACGTGAATCCTCACGATCAAGCCGAATAATGTTGAAGTCGTGAATCGGAAGATCGATTTCGGGTGAAAGCCATGTTTCACAAAGAGCAAATGCATCACAACCGATATTGTGAGCTAAAAATTTAAATGATTCCAATTTAGGAATAAGACTTCGACAATTCCACTGCAGAACAGTGATCAAATCCCCGACCTCATTTGGAAAATTATCCATCGAAGGAAATGATAGCTGCAAGGAGGGGCCACTTTAATGTTAATTTCTTCAAAAAAGTTTTTACAGTGGGAAGCATTGCCATAACAATGCTTTTAAGAGGGTCAGACATTTCGAGGTACTTGAAAATACCTTCCACAATATCATCAAATGAGAACAGCCCAGATGAAGAGGGGGCTTCTGTTCTTAAAATCGGCGCATCAGGGGTTTTGGATGTCCCCGGGAGAGATAGGAAATCCTGTGTGTAGTTGGCACTTCGAAAACCAGGAGGATTCGGATTATCCTTCTTTACACTGCTCTTTGAATTGGGCATGTGGATTTGGGGCTTCTGTTCAGCTACTTTCCCTGCTCGGATGCGTCTTCGCTTCCGCGAAGCACCTTTCGGAAAACTGAAAGATGTCCCCTCCTCAAGCAAGTCCGAATCAGACTCGTCATCTGACAGAGGAGCAAAAGGATTTGTATTGACATCGGTTGGCGAGGCTTTCTTAAGCATTTCTGCAAAAGATTGCCTTGAACGTTGTTTAAGAGAACGTTCCAATTTTTCCACGCGTTGTTTGTACGCCGGGCATGACGAGAGAGCATGGGGAGGAGTTCCCTTGCAGAAAACGCATTTTAGTGTGTTATCTGCACAGGGACCAGCCTCATGTTTCTCCCCGCAAGTTGAGCAGCGTGCTTTATTGCCGCAATGGGAGGCCGTATGCCCCATCTGCTGGCAGTTTTGGCAGATCATTACCCGGGGTACAAATAACCGCACAGGTAGCCGAAGTTTGTCCAGTTCTAAGTAGTGAGGAAGGGCAGAGCCAGAAAAGGTCACCCGAAACGAGTCTGTGGGGGTAACTTTTTTCTTACCTTCGCTGTGCGACATTTTAGCTAATTTTCTTACTTCCAGTATCTGAACTGGGGGGAGCAGAGGGTTATTGAATCGGCCAACCGCCCGCTTCTCCAAAATTTCAGTGCACAGACTCGCCTCTGTGACCACTCCTACAGTCTCCACATCACGAGCTGGAATATAAACTCTATATTCCAGTGTAAAATGCTGGGAGGAAGCAATCTCATTAGCCTGCTTCAGGTTAGAGACGACAACACGGAGTTTATTATATTTAACTTTCGTGATCTCTGTCACGGCTGAGAATCGCTTCGTCAAATCAGTAGTTATTTGGTATACATTCAGAGGTTTGATTTTGGGCTGAAAGTAGACAACCCATGGACCGACCGAGTCCATTGGATACGATCGCGGTCGAAATTTTGTTTGTGCCTCCCCATCATCAGGTGGCAAAGGCACTTTTTCAGCCAAACCGTCCATGTCGAAGAAACCTCTTCAACATGCACGATTTGCCTTACTCGTGGGAGCGTTGGACTCCCCCAAAAATTTAAATCACACACAAACACAAAACAGGAACACACACAAATTAACGCTAAACTCTAGTGGGATGAGAGACAGAGGAAAAAAAAACTTAACTAATATTACTGATCTGTTGCTGCTGCTGCTGCTGCTGCTGCTGACGCACCGTATGCCTGAACGTCGCACTTCTATGCGGGCAGCGGGGAGCGGTGCGCTGCGTGGGTGCACGGGTGTATCCGATCGCCTTCGGGTGCACTCGCTCGACGATGTCGGATGACCGTTGGCGATGTAGTAGTGTATCGCTGGTTAGCGTCACCACGCGGAGATGAAGCGAAAATGAGCGGGATGATAATTCGCCAGCAAGCACTGCTTGATTTTCTTATTTCACTGGAAAACCACACTGCCTTCTTAGAAAAAAAAACTCACATTCACTCCTTTCACTGAAGTGAATAGATTTTGAGAAAAAAAAACTAATTATTTCCAAGGATCGCACTCTAATAAATCTTCCAAAAAGAGAGTTTTATATGGCTACCAGAAAAGAATACGGTTCAAGATAAATTTAAGCAGAAAAAAATTTCCAAGTTCCCGAAAAAATACTTGGTTTTGCAGGCGATTTGCACCTGTGGGCTAAAAAACGAAAGTTTCGTGAAAACTGGCACTGTCAACCAAGATACTTATGTAAAGGAATGCTTGCAAAAACGCCTTTCTTGAAGAAACATAGTTATTACGTGCTGTTTTGACCCCGCTTCTTGCCACTTTGGAAAAAAGGCTTAGGAATAGTTTACCGCCAATAGTGTGTAAATCGTACCCAAGGAGAAAAACCCTCCAGACTCCAATTGAAAAATATTGGGCAATCGTAACGAGAAATCTCAAAAGAACTCAAAAAGAGTTGGAAGTGAAAGACAGTTCAAGGCAAATTGGCGTTCAGCATCAAATACAGCGATACAAAACTTGATGGATGGTGTGAAACGTAAAGCCCGACAGTTCGTATTTGGAAAATCGGAACCCTAATCAAACAATTTTCCTGTGTTTTGTAGACAATGAACTTTAAAAAGAAATAAAGATTGATCATTTATATAATAAACTAATCAGTGTGCACTTAATCGTTCTACCCTTTATTCCACTCTGCATGCGGTAGCATAACAGTTTTGAGAATCCTGTTATACATGAAACGATCCATAATACCATAAATTCAATCAATCGAACCAAGACCGTTCCCAGAAAAACTTCCTCAGACCATCACATTTCCACCACCATGCTTCACAGTCTTCTGACAGTATCGTGAATCCAAGCGTTTTCCGACTAATTTTTTCGACTCATCACTGAATAGTACCGATCGCCATTTCTGCACCTTCCCGGCACTTGGAGATCGAGCAAACAGAAACCGTTACTTTTGGGTTTTCACCAATTTCAGAGGCTTCTTCGTCGCCTGGTTGTCCGGTTCGACACAGGCAGCTGTAATTCGTTTTCGATCTTAAAGGACGAGCTGAACCACGTTTACGTCGTGGAACGTGGTCTTCCTCCTCGGTGATCCACGGCAAATTTTCCAGTTGAGCGAAACTTGGAACACTGTCTTGATGTGGTCGATTTTTTCATGTTTTATTTGTTACAAATTTTTTTTGTGCCATTCCGCCCGTAATTTTTTCGATTATTTTCTTTGAAACTCCATTTCAAGATTGTCTCGATCCATTTTAGCTTTTGATGTCACAAATAAAAAGATCATATTTTTTTCAGTTCTAAAAGTATTTAGCCCAACTCTTACGTTGTTGTCACTGAAATATATAGTTGTTTGTTTCTCCAATAAATTAACGAATCAGAGTGTTCGTTATCGGTTCTTTTGGTTCCACTCCTGCAGTCAATTATGTGGGATACTTCTCACTACAAACAATTAGCATGCAGCATCTCACGTTGAACGTGAGTTTATTTAAAGACACGTACTAATCACAAACGACACTTTATTTGTCTTAAATAAATAGTACTAGTAAACTTAAATTTATTCTTTATCTTAATTTTAACACTACACAAACAGTTTGAAAACGTATTTGTCATCGCAATGCGAGCGGTCGAGCGGTCGATGATACCCGCCGTGTGATCTTGTCTGAACTGTCGAGGTCGTCGTCACCAAGCAAAACAGTACCTCTGGCTCGCCTACGGAGTACATTCGTGTAGACGAGAGAAATTGGGTCGGTAGTAGTGGTCAACGGTGAGTGACCTATGAACAGCGACGTGATCACGTAGTAGCGTGATGATGGTTGCTGGTTCGTTGCCGAACAATAGTGAATAAAAGTTTTACTTTAAAACTAAACTTTCATGCGAGGTAATTAACATGACGGCACTGAAAAGCAAGTGAATTCAGAAAGTTGAATATGTTTGGCCAATGCAAAATGACAATTGTCAACAAAACTCAAGCGACGTGCTATCAGTGAATACTAGATTACTAGAGCAATCATGTAGAATTATACTAGACTCCTGAGCCATCCGTTGTAGTATGTTACTTCATTTCGTTAATGAAAGTTTAGTAACGTTTTTAAGTAATGTAAGAGTTGCATTTATTATGTCCAACACATGTGATTTTCAATATTTCAACATAATAAATAAGATGACTTCTAACAATTTGCAGACATTTTACGAAGTGAGTAAAATGATTCATGATTCCGTGAAAAAAGTATGTTTTTATGTTATGAAACTACACCATGAACAATGTTCATGATATCATGTGCTATTTTTCCATAAAGCAACCTATGCGTTACTTATTGTTCTTAAAGCCATAACAAGATTCACGAAATCATGAATGATTATTTCAACTGATGAATTAAATTCTTGAAACAAGAAACATTATTCATGACTGTAACTATATCTTTTGTGGTTTACAACAGTTTTAGGGGAGGTTCTTGAAATCATGAATCATCCGAGTTTAAATCATGATTTTTTTTTTATTAGATCATTTATTTGTACAGGCTCAATCGAATCAACTTTACAGAGCCAAGTTTTCATATTTATATACATCAGTTATCTTAAAACTAAAGTTAAAAGGTTAGAAGCGATTACTCGCAGCCGTCTTGATGTTAATAGGAATAACAATTTTAAGGATGGGAAATTTACTACAGTCTAAGGCTAATGTTAGTCAAAAACACATAAATTAGTTTCATAAACTCCAGATCACGTACAGCCAAGATATCTCAAACTGGTACATTGGGTTGTCTACCTCGAGCCCGAAGGGAATCATAAAGCTCAGATCTGACTCCACGATGCTCAGCACAATACCAAATTACGTGATCTGCGTCCTGGTAACCTTGTCCACATTCACAGAGATTGCTATCTCCCAGCCCAACACGGAACAAATGAGCGTTTAAAGAATAATGATTGGACATGAGGCGAGACATGACACGAATGAAGTCTCGACCCACATCCATTCCTTTAAACCAAGATTTCTTAGACACCTTAGGGATGATAGAATGTTTCCATCGCCCTAAATCTTCTTTACTCCATATATTATGTCAGCTGACGAGTGACTGTTGACGAAAAATAGTAAAAAAATTCGTTGAAGGCGATTTGTCGATCGTAAATATCGCTTTCCATAGCGCCCACCTTTGAAAGCGAGTCCGCTCTCTCATTGCCCGGAATTGAACAATGAGATGAGACTCAAACAAAGGTGATGATAACTTAACGCGAAGATAAAGCACTTAGAAGCTCCTGTATTTTCATGAGAAAATATGAGGAGTGCTTTACCGGCCTCAAGGAGCGAATAGCCTCTAAAGAACTGAGACTATCCGGAAGAATGAAGTACTGATCCGGTGATAGTGAGGCAACAATTTCTAGCGTAAAGTGTATTGCCGCTAATTCAGCGACATATACGGAACAAGGAGCTTGAAGTTTACGATTGGCGCTATAAATTTCATTAAATATACCAAAGCCTGCTGACTCCTCTATCAAAGATCCGTCAGTGAAGAACGATTTAGTGTAATCAACTTGGTCAAACATCCTGTGTTATGTACAAATAGTACAAGGTCATGAAGCGAGTTTGAGGATTCAACTCGAGAAGCTTCTCAAAGTTTTCGATCACCTGGGGGTTCATAACTTCACACCTGGTGAGGAGCCGGAGAGATAATTCTGAAAACCGATCCGAGAGTGGCAACATGCCAGCCAGCACTTCAAGACTCATGGTATGAGTCGAGTGCATGCAACCTAACGCGATACGAAGACACCGATATTGAATACGTTCCAGTTTTATGATGTGCGACCGAGCCGCTGACTGAAAACAAAAACTACCGTATTCTATAACCGACAAAATCAAACAAATCAAACCAGGCCCCAAGATATTTAAAGGACATGGAATGAGTTATCGGTGTACCCCAAATTTGAAGCTTCGGTTGTGCTGGGTTATGCTTCCTTGAAAAAACTACCAACTCAGTTTTCTCCGTAGAGAATTCGATACTTAGGTCTAGAGCCCAAGTAGACAAATTGTCTAAGGTATCCTGTAAGGGTCCTTGCAGATCGACCCCATTGGGTCCCGTGACAGACACTACGCCGTCATCTGCAAGTTGTCTCAACGTACAGTTGTCAGCTAGACAACCGTCAATGTCTTTGACATACACATTATACAAAAGAGGGCTTAAACATGAGCCCTGGGGGAGACCCATGTAGCTAAATCGGGAAGCTGTAGAGTTTCCATGAGAAAAGCTCATATGTTTCTCTGACAGAAAATTGTACAGAAAATTATTCATAAATGGAGAAAAGCCACAAGCGTGGAGTTTATCTGAAAGAACTTCAACAGATACTGAATCAAAAGCCCCTTTTATGTCCAAGAATACAGAAGCCATTTGCTCTTTTTTAGCAAAAGCTAGCTGAATATCCGTGGAAAGTAACGCGAGACAGTCGTCCGTTCCCTTACCCCTACGGAAACCATATTGAGTATCTGAGAGCAGGTTATTCGTTTCAACCCATTTGTCCAGACGGAAGAGAATCATTTTCTCCAACAACTTTCGAATACAAGATAACATCGCAATGGGTCGATAGGAGTTGTGGTCGGACGCGGGCTTACCAGGTTTTCGAATGGCAATAACTCTCACCCGTCTCCAATCAGCCGGTACAATATTGTGTTCCAGAAACTGATTAAACAAGTGCAACATGCGCCTCTTTGCGACGTCTGGGAGGTTCTTAAGCAAGTTGAACTTGATCCTATCAGCCCCTGGAGCCGTATTGCCACACGAAAGGAGTGCGAGAGAGAGAATCAACCGTGCCGGCACAAAATCTGGACAGATTTTACACGCGAACTTGAGGATCCATTGGTCCGAGTACTCCTCGCTCTCGTTGTTCGTAGTTCGGTTACGCAGTCCTCGCGCCGTATTCCAAAGAGTACTCATTGACGTCTCGCGCGATAGCCCGTCCACGAATCTTCGCCAGTAACCGCGTTTCTTGGCCTTGTTGAGGCTCTCAAGTTCGCGTTCAAAGGCCGTGTATACTTCGAAGTGTTCAGGTTTTCCACGTCTACGGAAAACTTTAAACGCGTTGGACTTTTTACGGTAAACCTCGGTGCACTGTTGATCCCACCATGGAGAAGGAGGTATCCTGTAAAATGACGTTCCTGGAACTGGTCGAGTTTGAGCTTGAAGCGCGCTGTGTAAGATCAGGTTGGAGAGGAAGTTATATTCCTCCAGCGGTGGAAGCTCTTCTACCGTCACTACGGCTTCATCTACTGCTGTCCTGAACTTTGTCCAATCGATGTGACGAGTAAGATCATACGCGACGTTGATGGATTCCGACGGATTGAACCCGGTGGCAATCGAAATTTGTATGGGCAAATGATCACTACCGTGGGGATCTTGAATCACATCCCATGTGCAATCCAACGATAATGAATTCGAACAAAGTGTGAGGTCTAATCTACTGCCAACTGAGGATGTACCAGCCAAACGTGTTACTTCTCCATTGTTAAGAACTGTCATATTAAAGTTGTCACAGAGGTCATATATCAGGGAAGACCGGTTGTCATCGTACAGTTCTCCCCAACCTGTACCGTGAGAGTTAAAATCTCCCATGATCAACCGTGGAGTAGGAAGGACCGAACAAATATCTGAAAGTTGTTTTCGGTTAATTGAGGCTCTAGGAGGAATAAAGGGCGAACACGAAATTATTGCGACACATTCAACAGGGCATAACTTTTTTACCATTGGGTAAAAATCAACCAAATTTTGCACACTTTCTCATTGATGTGTATTGTTTACATGCTGTTAAACTCGAAGTCGTGTTTTTCGATTCAACGAAAATGGAGGTGAACCAACGCGAGTCGAGAGAACAAATTCTTTCCAATCACCTGGAATTTCCTGACCTGTCGCCCCGGCAGTTGGGAAAAATGTTGAACATTCAACATTCAACCGTCTCCAGAGTATTGAAGCGGTTCCAGGAGCGGCTGACGTTGGACCACGGCAAAGGAGCTGGAAGAAAACCGGGACCGGAGAACAAAAAGACGGAGGGAAAGGTGAAGCGGATGATTAAAGCAAATCCCAACGTCTCAAGCCGTGATTTGGCTAAAAAGATCGGCATGTCGCAGAACTACGTCCAGCATGCAAAGAAGAGAGCTGGACTACATACATACAAGGTACAGAACTTCCCAAACCGCGATGAGCGGCAATAATCGACGGCTAAAACTCGGGCACGGAAGCTCTACGAGAAGATGCTGACAAAATATGGCTGCTGTGTGATGGACGACGAAACGTATATAAAAGCCGATTCTAAGCAAATTCCGGGGTTGGAGTTTTTCACCGGCAAGAGCAAGTTCTATGTGGACGACAAATTTAAGAAGAAGAAAATGTCGAAGTTCGCCTCCAAATATCTCATTTGGTAGGCCATCTACTCTTGCGGACTGAGGAGTGAGCCTTTCGTGACAAAGGGCACAGTAAATGGCGAGATCTACAAATCTGAGTGCCTCGAGAAGCGCCTTTTGCCGTTCTTGCAGCAGAACGACGAAGCTCCGCTATTTTGGCCAGATTTGGCATCATGCCACTATTCTAAAAGTGTCCTGGAGTGGTATGAGGCCAATTCTGTCCATTTTGTTCCAAAGGACATGAATCCGTCAAACTGTCCGGAGCTGCGCCCGGTGGAGCAGTACTGGGCAAAGATGAAGCGGGAACTTCGGAAAAGCAAGAAGACAGTCAAAGACGAGAAGGACATGTTAAGAAAATGGAAAACAAAACTGAGCAACTGGTACCGGATGACACTGTAAAGACTTTGATGGAGGGCATCAAGCGAAAATGCATTCAATTTTACACTCAAGGCTCCATCGATTATCTTTTTTTTTTGATTTTTGAAGTAAATATATGTATAAAACTACCCTTAAATTTTGGTTTGATTCTAAACATTATAAGAAAATTGGCATGACTTTTTCGGTGTTGCAATAATTTCGTGTTCGTCCTTTATATACAGAAGCAATGCAGAGGCTTTTAGTTTTAATAACAGCCTGACATGCGACAACTTCAATACCTGAAGTTTGAGGAAAATTTCCTTTTTGGGGGGGGTAAAACTTTTTGTTCCCCAAAAGACTCCTCTCCACGTGAATCCTCACGATCAAGACGAATGATATTGAAATCATGAAAAGGAAGATCGATTTTGGAAGAGAGCCATGTTTCACAAAGAGCGAATGCATCACAACCGGTATTGTGAGCTAAAAATTTGAATGATTCCAATTTAGGAATCAAACTTCGACAATTCCACTGTAGAACAGTGATCAAATCCCCGACCTCATTTGGAAAATTATCCACCGAAGGAGATGATAGCTGCAAGGAGGGGCCACTTTAATGTTAATTGCTTCAAAAAAGTTTTCACTGAGGGAAGCATTGCCATAAAAATGCTTTTGAGAGGGTCAGAAATTTCGAGGTACTTGAAGATACTTTCGGCAATGTCATCAAATGAGAACAGCCCACTTGAGGAGGGGGCTTCTGTTCTTAAAAGCGGGGCATCAGGGGTTTTGGATGTCCCTGGAAGAGATGGAAAATCCTGGGTGTAGTTAGTATTACGGAAACCAGTAGGAATTGGATTTTCGTTTTTTCGATCTTTCCTTGAAATGGGCAAGCGGATTTTGGGCTCCGGCTCAGCAACTTTCCGTGGGCGGACGCGTCTTCGCTTCCGTGATGCACCTTCCGGAAAACTGAACGATGTTCCCTCTTCAGCCAAATCAAAGTCAGACTCGTCATCTGACAGAGGAGCAAAGGGATTTGTATTGGCATCGGGCGATGGTGAGGCTTTTTTCACCATTTCAGCGAAAGATTGCCTGGAACGCTGTCTTAGCGAGCGTTCCAATTTTTCCCCGCGTTGTTTGTACGCCGGGCACGACGAAAGAACATGAGGAGGTGTTCCCTTACAGAAAGCGCATTTTGGTGGACTGTCTGTGCAGGCGCCATCCTCATGTTTCTCTCCGCAGTTGGAGCACCGTGCCTTATTGCCGCAATGGGAGGTCGTATGTCCCATCTGCTTGCATTTTTGGCAGATCATGACCCGAGGTACAAACAACCGCACAGGTAGTCGAAGTTTTCCCAACTCGACGTATTGAGGGAGGGCTGAACCAGAGAAGGTCACACGAAACGAGTCTGACGGTGTGAACTTGTTTTCACCCTTAGTGATCGATACTGTGCCTAATTTTCGCACATCCAGTGCCTTCACTGGAGAAACCAGAGGGTTCTTGAACCGACCAACCACCTGTTTCAGCAGGATCTCAGGGGTCAAACTCGTTTCAGTGACCACACCTTCGATTTCAATACCCCGAGCTGGGATATACACCCGATACTCGAGTGTAAAAAGCTGAGAGACAGCAATCTCATTAGCTTGCTTGAGGTTGGACACAACGACCCGAAGTTTATTGGGTCTCACTTTGATTATCTCGGTCACTGCCGAGAATCGCTTCGTCAGATCATCAGAAATCTGACAAACATTCAGAGGTTTCGATTTGGGCTGAAAATAAACAACCCATGGACCAGCTGAACCATCTGGATAAGCACGTGATCGGGTAACTTTATGAGTTACCTCATCATTTCGCGCCATAGATGGTTCGTCTTCCGACAAACCATCCATGGCTCGTTCGTGGGAGCTTATGACGCTCAACCACTGAGGCAATTAATTTAAAAAAAACACACACACACACATACACAGATACGACACAAAATACTTAAGCTAACAACAACTATTCTAAATGTATTCAAGAGAGAAAGAGTAATAAAAAACTTATCTTCTATGTATTGCTGATCTGCTGCTGCCGGGCGACGAACGTGTGTGGCCGCTTATACCGGTGAGGAGTGAAGCACAACGAGTGTGATACGATGGTCGGTGGTGGATGGCAGATGAACGGATGAACGCTAACACTAGGTGGACTGCTGGTATGCGTGAGCACGCGGAGATGCGAAGCAAAATGGCTTGTCACTTTTGCAAATAATTGCAAATCATTCTTGCACTGCTTTTCTCCACTGAACTTTTCTTCTTCACAACAAAAACTCGACCACAACTGCAGTGGAAACACTTTCGAGAAAAAAAAAACTGGTTTTGTGAAGTTCTTCTAAATATTACCAAAGCAACGGAGCGCGGGAGGAACGAACTTAACCGTTTGCTCATACACTGGGCAATGTAAATCATGGATTATAAATCTGAAAATTGAAAACGTTGTTCTTGAATTGAGGTGGGAACCGTACCGGATAAATTATGATTCTAGATTTAATATTTAATGATTATTTTTTAATATTTAGAACACCGGTGTTCTGGAGTTCCTCTTTGCTTTATTATTTAATGTTTCAAAAAAATAAATAAACGAATTATAGTGAATTGAAAATAGAAAATACCAAACACACACATGGTCAATCATATATCTGCATCTATCTACTGAATTGGTTAGCAATTTTTGGAACGGAACCCGATCACGACCAACTCTGCAAAACAATGTTATGCCTCCTTCCTGCAGCTCCATGAATTTCTTGAAATTTGTTATCCTGTGGTCATTTATTATTACGTTGGCATAATTATGCAGACCCCCCCGAAATAACAACTATTCGAGCTGCAGTTATGGTGCCTCCGGATCCAAAAGTGGATTGTGTTGTTGTTGAACATCTGTGATTTGAACAGCCACTGGAGGAAGTATTGGTTTGTCTTGCGTTATGTATTGGATGTGTGCCCCCGATTCAATTCTTCTGAAAACGTAATTATGAAATTATCATCCCGACTGCTTAAAAAAACAAGAAGATTGATGTAGATGTGTTTTGAGCGCCAATTTGCTTACTGAAAGTAAGGGTATGTGCTGAACCTGTTGGACACTGACGTTTTATTTTTCGGAATCCAGATTTAAATCGATACAATTTTAAAAAGAAAAAATACTCGACACATATGTTAGGCAACTGTTTCAAAAACTTTTATGCTAAAAAACACTGTTTATAAGTTTCGATCTCGCACTTGTAAATCAAAATTGAGTTTTTCATACCTACCGGTTTTTGCTGATATTTTATTTTTAAATGAAAACAAGCACAAAACTATGAATCGGTTCTTCACGAAATAAATGCTTTAAACGCACTTTAACCAACAATTTGAACTGTAAGTCAATGTTTTAAATTTATTGATTCTGACAAATGGAACATTGCAGACAATTTACTTTCGAGAGCTGTGGATGATGTAATTCAATAAACTGACATTTTAACACAAACGGGTAGCGCTAATAGCAAAAAAAAAAAAAAATGTTCATGGCAGCGCTTGCTTTGGTTCATGATATTTGACGTTCAAATCATGAAATCTTGAATCATTGTCATGATTTTATGTGCATATTTTTTGTTTTGTTTCAAGATTTTTTATTCATGAAAACAGAAATGGATTTGTATCCACGTACACACATTTTTTTTTTTCAATATCAGCAAATGTGGAGTTAACAAATAACTAAAAAGGTCTAACTGAAAGAAATACAAACCTAAGAAAATCAATTCAGTGGGCAAGAACGGATGAAAACTAAGGAAAAAATCTGTAACTTTTGTCGCTTTTAAGTGCGGCTTGTAAACAAGGCCATTTCCGCTTGGAAATTGTCTGGGAAATCGAATGAAACTGGTTTCAATCACCGCACGGATATGGTTGTGGAGTTATAGAGCTTATTTTACCCCACTTCCTCTTGTATTCTTGAATTGTTTATAGCTATCTTTGCACGGAGAGACGCAAGATCAACAAACTAGTGCTAATCCCATGTGAAATTTCCTGGAAAATCGAATAGAAGCTGTATCAACTACCGCAAGGCTCTGTGAACGAAGATATGGCTGGTTTTACCCCACTTCCCCTTGTATTCTGGAATATTTTGTTGATCTTGAGCGTCCTATTTTGTTGATCTTGAGCCACTCCGAGCAAAGATAGCTACAAACTATTCAAGAAGACAAGGGGAAGTGGAGTAAAACCAGCCATATCTTCATTCACAGAGCTGTACGGTGGTTGAAACAGCTTCTATTCGATTTTTCAGGAAATTTCACATGGGAGTAGCAATAGTTTGTTGATCTTGCGCCTCTCCGTGCAAAAATAGCTATAAACAATTCAAGAATACGAGGGGCAGTGGGGTAAAATAAGCTCTTTAACTCCACAACCATATCCGTGTGATAATTGAAACCAACTCCATTCGATTCCCCAGACAATTTCCAAGCGGAAATGGCTTTGTTTACAAGCCGCGCTTAAAAGCTACAAAAGTTACAGATTTTTTCCTTAGTTTTCATCAGTTCTTGCCCACTGTGCATTGGTATGAAAATTACATCAATTTTATGTTATTGCCCAGTAACGCAATCTGAAAGGATGCGCAGCCTTAAACGGTTTTTGAATTTAACGACCCTGACTTCAACAAGTTGCACATAACCAAAGCGAAATTTATTCGAAACATTGAAACTGCAGCTGACTTAAAATCATCTTTCAATGTTGTCTGATTTTGTCAATTATAAATACCTTGTGATCAAAAAGTTCCGGTAATTTTCAATTTAAAAAGGCCGCCTTTATTTTTTCGGTAAAATTTTTTGGGGAAAAAGGGGAAAACATTTTTGGTAATCTGGGCAAAAGGGGGGAAAAAAATCTCATTAGTTTTGTTTTGACAACTGCTTTTGTTAGTCGAAAAATAGACGCTCGGCGATTTTTACCATGGATAAAAAATTGGAACAACGCGTTTGTGTGAAATTTTGTGTTGCAAACGGATTTTCTGCAGCGGAAACGCTCAGAATGTTGCAAAAAGCCTTTGGTGAGGACTCTATGTCACAAAATCGTACATTTGTTTGGCACAAAGACTTTAAAGAAGGCCGTGAAAGCGTGAGTGACATGCCGCGTTCTGGACGACCATCGACCTCAACTACCGATGAAAACATCGCTTCCGTGAAGAATTTAGTTATGGAAAACCGCTCAATTAGCATTCGGGAGATAGCTGCACTCCTTGATATCTCATTTGGATCGACCGAACACATTTTGACGGAAATTCTGGGCATGAAACGCATTGAAGCACGACTTGTTCCAAAAGAGCTGAATTTTTTGCAAAAACAGCATCGAGTTGAGGTCGCTAAACAGATGATTGCGAACGCAGATAGCGATCCCACATTCATGGAACGCATCATAACTGGTGATGAAACGTGGGTATATGAATTTGATATGCTCACAAGTCAACAATCGTCCGAATGGCGCGCCGAAGATGAGCCGAAACCAAAAAAATCACGACAAAGTCGCTCCAAAATTAAAGTTTTACTGACCGTTTTCTTTGATTTTCGCGGTGTCGTCCATTCTGAATTCCTTCCAGAAGGTCGAACGGTTAACAAAGAGTATTATTTACAAGTTATGAGACGTTTGCGTGAGGCAATTCGAAAGAAGAGGCCAGAATTGTGGCGCAATAATTCGTGGATTTTACACCACGATAACGCTCCATCACACACCGCGCTCACTATTTGTGAATTTTTGGCCAAGAACTCCACCAATACCATCAAACAAGCACCATATTCACCAGACCTTGCCCCGTGCGACTTCTTTCTCTTCCCAAAACTGAAAATTCCGCTCAGAGGTAGGCGTTTTGAATCGATTGATGCGATAAAAAAGAATTCGCTGGAAGAACTGAAAGCCATACATTATCGGCCTATAAAAAATGTATGGATGTGGATAAAGGCGGGGGTATGTGTGTGGTGTTTGGGGGTTTTTGGGGGAAAAAAATATTTTAAAAAAAATTTAAAAATTTTTTTTTGGTTTTTGGGTATGCAATAGAAAGGACCCCTTGCAACATTCAATAAACTCTGATGCTACGGCGGTTGTTTCTTGTGCCTGTTGGTAGTCGTTTTAGCAACAAGAAAATGAATTATAATTTTTGAACGATATTACATTGTTTACTTGGAAATTTTATTTTTACGATCATGTATATTGAAAAAGAAAATTTGACTCTGTTAAGTTAATTTGATTAAGCCAGTACACATAAACGAACTTGTTAAAAAAAAAGGTGGTCCTTCAATTGGTACAAATGAAGAGCATTATTCTCTTTAATTAACACCCTGTTTATTTACCCATAGTTTCCATAGAGCTATTTTTCAAAAGTTCAGTTTTCTTGAAAAATTTCACAGTTTTTGCAAAACTTGAATCTGTGTGTTCCTCCGAAATCACTTGAAGCCTCATGGCCCTATAACTTTGTTTCGTAGACTTATGATAGCTTGTTTTTCGGGAGTTTTGATTGAACCAAAGTTTTAGTTTTTCTTGTATTAGCATTTATAAAATTCAAAGACTGTCGCATCATTTACAACTTGAACTGTTAAGGTAATTTTTTTTTTTTTTTTCTTCAAAGAAACACAATGCTCTGCGTTGAAATCGTATTTCAGCTAATCGTATTCAAAGTGATGTGCCTCAACACATATTTAATGGAAAATCTTCCACGTGAGATGCACCGTTCTGATGTTTGCTTTCATCCACTCCAGAAAAGCCGAAAATCTCGCTCTGGAAACTATACTCGCTCTCACCATTTCCAGTCAGCTCCGTTAGCTTCCCGTGAGCGAAGGCCATCAAAACAAATCCCCATTCTCCAAGCATGCCGCCACTGCTGGTTTGCTCAGTGGAAAACTCCAGCCGCCCGTTGCACGACATCGCCAACAGTGCGCCGCCGCTTTCCATCCATTTCCACTCGGATACTGCAGCCGTTGTTGCTTCGGCTTTCGTTACTTGCCGACCTCGACGGTCGAGCAGGAGCTCCGAATGGAGGCGCATGGTTGCTCGATAATGTCACCCACCCAACCCGGTACGAATCACAGGTTCGAGGGTGCTCTCGTTTCCAGCTGGGACCGCAGTCCAACCAGTCTTTTCGTAACTTTCGATCCGAACGAGAGTGCGGTGATACCGGTAGGACATAGGTGTAACTCCTTGGTTCGCGTAACGTGAGTTGGTGTGACCATTGTGGGAGGTCCGAGTCCCCATCAAGAAGGCGTCGTCGGTCTCCGTTCGGTGATGCGCTCGTCATCGATACTGTTGTGCACGGTGGATTGATTTTGTGGATCATGCAGATTTGGTGGATTTTTGGGTGGGTTAAAACAGTGCAAGATATTAGTGGAATCGTTGATAACAGATGGTGATTGGAAAAGTTTTCGTCTGCAGTGAAGGAATTTATCAGCTGATTTGAAGTTATGTAAACCGTGTTCAAAGCAAGTTTAGAACCAGTGTTTAACGATATGTCCACATGCCCCCAACAAAACGGTGAACAGTGGTCGTCTTGGGTCGGTGCGAGAAGAATAACCAAACCATTCAAACACCAATTTAATTAAAACTACGCCACGGAAAGTTTCGTGTTCGACCCGAGCCGAGAAGCAGCCAAACTCTCCCGCATCCGGTGTACGATTCGTACGAAAAGTACGTGCTTTCGAGGTGCAAAATCGACAGGAAACGCTATTTCAATTGCGAAGCAAAAGTTTCCCTCGAACCTGGCGATCCGTCGCGCTCCAGTCCCCTTCCCCTCCTCTAGGATAGCACAGTTGAAACGCCTCGTTTAAAGTTGTTATTCCTCCTTCTCCCCACCCCCTGACAAACGTCACCAACGATGGCACTAACCATCCTGCGGGAGTGAAACAACGAAATTGGCACAGTGGCACAATGACAACGTGACGATGGCGCGGAAGGAAGGACAAAGGTTTCCCGACAGCGAGTGAGGGGAATCTCGTGTTTCCGTGCGAAAACCGTGATGTGAAGCGAAAAGGTGGAAACAATATTACCCACAACCAGTGGGTCGCGTCGCAGCATCTCGCAGCAGTGAGGGAGTGAGTGTGTCTCGGAAGAGGAAAGAGAATTTCTAAACACAACCAATCATAAAGAGATGTACAAGAAGCGGTTTGTGTCCCATTCAGCTGTCTTTGAAAAGGGTATGCTGATGGAAAATTTCGATGAAAGTTAATTCCTATGACAAATATAACCGTTTCAAAGTGAAAGTGAAACCTTCGTAATGGATTAAGCAGAAGGCCAGTGGCATGCTGGTTTCGTTGTGTTTGAACGAGGGAAAACTTTTCCCAGCATTAATTCGACAGTTGGCCATGCGGATGAAGTAGGACTTGACATTTTTGGCTGAGATGAGATAAAGGTAAGCCAGATTCCCAGTGGGGTAATGTGGGTGGGTTCTTCCTTTATTAGACTTAATCGATTTTCAAAGGTTCCAAAATGTATGCTCTCTGGGAATGCTGATGGAAGCGATGACGGGTTTCATTAATGGATCTGATGTTGGTAATTCAATAACAGGGGAATCAATTAGAGTTCAGATAACTCTCAGAGGAGTATGCGGTAATGAAGTAGCAAAGAGAGTTAAGTGATCCTATCGACGATGCTGATGAAAATTTTGGTAAACTAAGGTTTCGTGGGATGTTTGCCTGTTGGGAGCTACCTGATTTGCGAATAACATGCACTTCTAGGTATTGCGCTGAATTTATAAGAAAGTTAGTTAATTAATCGGAAAATACTTGTATGGGTGTCTTCAATTCAGTTTGATCACGTGGCTTTAGTAAGGAAATGATTGATGTTCGTTTCATCTTTTGAAGTTTCAAATAGTGCGTGGGGAAGCTTCATAAAAGCTGTTAACGATAAAGACCGGGTACATTAAAAATGCTGCCATTAAGACATTTTTTTCGATAACATTCAAAATTTATTTTTTTACATCATGGCTTGATCAGAGCAAGAACGTTACAATTTTATTCTGCAACCAGTCTATCCGCTTGGAGGCTGGCAAAACTGTTGATAGCCTAGAATTTGAGAACCTCTTACTGGAGTCTTTGAAGAGCTTTCCTGTGATTTCTAATGATCTTCCATTTAAAAAACAATACATTCCCAAGTAACATTGCAAACACCATCCTGCTTTATTAAATTTTATTAAAGTTTTATGAATGCCACTTGAAATCAATTTGGTTTTATTATGGCACCAAGAGCCGCCAATAGGTTACATATTTTATTCAGGTTTATGAGAACCTACAAAGCTTGTTTACAACGATCTTAAAACCTTGTTTTTTTAACTTCCTTTTACTCCTATCAAAGGTTTGATTTCGTTTTTATGAACTCGTAAAATGTTGTATTGAAATGACTGAAATATTAATATGAAATTTAAGAACATTTAGCATTGAAAATTCCCAAAATTGCCACTTAATTATTAAACACTGTGCCAACAAAAAAAATAACAATTCGCACTAGAAAAACTTCAAATAGCAATAAAATATTGATAATTCACTTTCAATAATTCAAAAGTGACCGGAAAAACTTTCAAAAAAAGCAATGGACATTAGTATAAATGCAATAATAAGTTCTAGCGCTTAAAATGCAACAAAAGTCTTCAAATTTTTCAAATCAGTGTTTAATAATTTAGTGGCGATTTCACATATATATATATATTGTTATTTTTTCTATTTTTATTGATGTTTTATCCATGCCGTACAAGCTCTGGCGTGTTATTTTACC
Source organism: Aedes koreicus (assembly GCA_024533555.2). Classification (NCBI taxonomy): domain Eukaryota; kingdom Metazoa; phylum Arthropoda; class Insecta; order Diptera; family Culicidae; genus Aedes; species Aedes koreicus. The sequence goes on from JAHHFK020004183.1 coordinate 20,895, forward strand.
CTGCCGTATTGAAATGCCGTTCTAGGACTCATTGATATTATCTTATTATGATCAGTTGAAAAAGCATTTTAAAACCATTTTGCCTCCGGTAAATGCATTAAACGGCAAATTTGCATTGAAGGAAGTCACCATAAGACCAAATAGTTTTATAATAGTCATTGCGAAGAAAAAATGGCTTTATGGCAAAACTGTGATTTGTTTCCAATCGCCATATTAAAATATATGAAATAATTGAAATGTGGAAAAATAAATGCATCAAATTTTCAATGGTATGCAAATAAACTGTTGATCGGAGAATTATTTCGTCATTCGCTTAGATAATCTCATCCAATACCAAGCACTTTTCAGGAAATTCATGATTAATGTATCGAATGTATTTGTTTTAATTTGATTTATGTTGGTGTAAATTCGCATAATTTCCGAGGCGCATTAATTTTCGGCTCTTATCGTGCCGATATTCACCATAAAAATTAACGCGCATATAATTTGGAGCATAATACGCTGTAGAAAACACAACTTGTTTTGGATATTTTGCTATCAAACAGAATTTTTCGAATTACTAGACTTTTTTTTAATTGCTAAATGAATCAGAAGAGCAGAGAATCGAACAAAGCAGAACAATAAAAAACAACCTCGATTTCACAGTGAAGTTTGACAGCTGTGGCCATTTGGCCACATTCTGGTTTTCATGGCAGCCAATAGGTTTTATGAATGTTCTCAAGTGGTCATAACATCTTTCACTAGAACATTTTCAAAATCTTTATGTTCTTATAAAGGTTTTATTAACTTGTTTTCACAACCGTCTATAGAGTGGGCCATGTTGTACAAATTTTGACTTTAAAGAAGCATAGAGGAGGTGTTGGTAGACAAAACAGTTTTGATTGTAGTTTTATCAACAAAGCCGGGAGAAGTGCTATGCGGCTGGAATAAAACTATAATTTTTACTTGGGATTGTCAGGAACATAACATCAGTTGTGCAACAAAATGGAAAGGGACATTTGCTCAGTGCAAATAGGGAGAATTTGAATTCTGAAAGAGCCCAAACAAAAACGGTTTTCTACAGAAAGGCAGACAAAGGCAATCTACACTGAAAATTGAATTTTGTTTGTAATACGAAATCGATGGTATGATTCACAAATCTTATGTTTGTTTTTGGCAACGAAACTAATTTGTATTCTTCATGAGACTGACTTCGCATTCAATACCACACGCGCAACTGTCAAAAGTTCAAAGTATTTTTTGACTCCGAATGGAAATGAATGAATCCCTTGTGCTGGACTGGCCGGCTTGACGTGCCGCAAGGGCTCAGTAGGGATTCTCTGTCAAGACCCAAAGCTAGGAGTAAGTTCCATTGTGGTTATATCACATTAATTAGTTTTTCTACTGTAGTTATCTACACATTTTTTTTTTTGTTTTCAGGATCGCAGCAAGCGCTGCCCGCGGACGGTTGCGTTTTGCGTGAGCTGTCACGCTTTTTTTCTCTGTATGTTAAAAATCGGTATATGTGAATTTGTGAAATTTTGAATTTAGTTTCGGAAATTTCAGCAATGAGAGTGGTAGCGGTGCTGTTTATTTCTGTTTGGGTAGTCTAGCTCATCTTGCATTTCAGAAAGTCCCGCTGATATAATTTTACAAAATTTTACGTTTCGCGTTGTTTTCGAGTTTTCGTGGAGCATTTTGCTTGAGTTTAGTTTGTTTTTCAATAAGGTGAAGAAATGAAGAATTGTGCTTCTGTTTCCGCATGTAGTGCCGACATGGCTATTAGCACATTTTCAGCAAAACTGGAGATGTATCTTTTCTGGCGTGGGAGTCAAAATCATGATGTTGGTAGACTTTGTACGGTCGGATTTCCGTACAATTCCGAATGGGGATGAAGAACAATGAATCGTTATCAGGATAAGTGAACGTTCATTAAATGTTTATCATTATATTAAATGTTCTTACCCATCAGTTCATGTTAACTTTTCCATCGTTGCCATGGTCACGTATTGGTTTTTTACTCGCTCCGTGGAATAATTTAAAATGTATTCCTTTTTGCAAAAAGCTTTGATGACCCAGCAGTATAGCTTTACGCTCATTCATCTTGCTTTATTCAAAACATTGATTGAATATTTTCGTTTCCCTTTTCTCAAAAAAAATGTTTTCTTTTTGGTTAAACTGCTTTGAGTGGTGATGACGAGTGTCTCTTAGCCGGGAGAGTCTTTGCACCAACCGGGTTTCTTAATTGTCTGTGAGAGACACCTTGCTCCTGCTCTCATGTTTCCAGGTGGCGTACAAGCATAAAAAAGTGTTCTTTTTAATTCGTGCTGTGTCCGGGACGTGCCTTTTTGGGTTGAAACAGCTAGGTGACTTTTCCACCCAGCACACAAAAACGCCCTGACCAGTGCACGGTGTCGTGTAATGAGAACTCGGCATAACTAGTGAGAAATTCTTTGAGGAAACCTACCTAGGTTATGCCAATACTTACCACCAAGTGGCGAGCATGATAGTAGCTAGTAGTGAACTATTTTGTCTGTTTATAATCTATTTGATTTGTATTGTATATTCTACCATTGCTCCTCTCTAAACATTACTTTCATTATCAATAAATAACTATCAATCAATTACATTAACGCCTCCATTTTTTGCATCCATATTTTCCATTTTCGTTGAACTAATTAGCTCAGCGTGCGCAATAGAATGATGGTTGCTTACCAAAACCATGTGAAAGCAGGTAGAAGCAACCTGACAAGAAATAGAGTTTCATTTAGTAATAATTTGTGATGCTTTGTACAAGAGCAGACTTAAATTTCTGTACAGTGGCTATATGCAACCTAAAAAAATTTGGACTGCAAATCCTGGAAAGGTGGTGGGTTTTATAAACTCAATTTTGCCTGATTGGGAGACGCGTCTTGGGCTGGTCACTTGACAAATGGTGAATTAGAATAGTAAACAGGGGAATACCACAAAAGTTCAACTCAGTGGACGCAGTAGTTCTGCGCCCCAACAAAAAAAAAAATTTATTTTTATAATTTTCAGGATTGCATAGTAATATATTCACGTATTTTATTCGTATTTGAAGTAACATATCACTTGTAAGAGCGGATTCGTAGGGGATACCACGATAACTGCGTGAAATAATACTTTTACTGTACGTATGTGTACACAAATAAGATCGTACCATTATATACTATTTATTGTTCGAAATTCAGGTATTTGCAGGTTTCTTTTATGTTCAATTTCAGGTAACTGGGTTCATACAAATGTGTAAAGTTTCTATTATATTCGACTTGACATGATACGGAGCATGTGAAGCGGTGTGTCCACGCATCCTTCCTCCCTGTAGATTCGTGGGATGCGTTGTGGTTCATCCAGGTCGTTTTACGACATCTTCTTTGCAGTTGATGCAACGCAGTTGGCCTGGCCTTCTGACGCTTGTATTGTGTCTTCGATGTGCTGCAAGCGTCAATATTGACAGAAAGATAATTGGACGTCATCTAGCTCAGTTGTTTCCAGGATCCTTTGTCGAACTGGCTGCGTTTAGTTTCAGATCATCCAAGAAATTCCCAAGTTGTGTTATAAAAAAAAAACTTTCTGGTGGTTTCTCGTGGCTGCAATACATTGTCCAAACTTTTAGATTCATAATGGATACGCAATTCCTTTTACAATGGCAGTAAGACAACAATCGGCAGGCATGTTTAATTGTGATTATCATTTTACGTTATAATGTCCCTTTGGTAAATTTTATATTTCATATGAAACTGCATATTGATTTCAAATCATTATCATTACCATTTTATCATCACTCGGATTTTTATGATTTATTTTAATATTATTTTATTATTTTTACATCGGAGCGTATGGTACGGTATGTCCACGCATCTTACCTCCCCTGTAGATTCACAAAATGCGTTGTGATTCAAATCTATTCATTTGAATCCAACTCATTTTACAGAATCATCTTTTACGGTCAATGCAACGCAGTAGGCCTGGCCGCTTTGACGCTTGTATCATATCTTTGATATGCTACAAGCATCAATATTGACAAAAAAAATAATTGGGCGTCATCTAACCCAATTATATCCAGGATGCTTTCTCGTACTGGCTGCGTTGGTGTTAGATTAGATTAGATTAGATTAGATTAGATTAGCTTGTAGTTATCTACACATTTTTTCAGCATTTCAGTATGGAGAAGCTGGTTGGTGTAGCCTGGGCAATGTTATCTACTTGGCAATAGGGAAGTGAGTGGCAGGGACTCATGATCGTGTTCAAGCAAGGGTATATTTTCCATTCTCATTTAATTAATAATTTCAGCATGCTTTGGGACGTCGTTGCATTTCAGAGTATGGAGCAGCATGACAATTTCATGCTTGTAATGCTCAATTTGTTTTTTAGCATTTCAGCATTACATTTTCATTAAATTTTCATATTCTGAACTTCAACTACTATTCCATAAAAGACTGGCATGTGATTATAAGCAGCTCTTAGATCACTAAAACTGCTTTCTTCGATCTATAAAATAGTCTGTTGAATCTCAAAAACATAAAACAAATCAAATATCTTTTCATTGAGATTTTATTTCCATTGAAAGGACTGACCTACTCTGCCTTTCAGTTTTTCCAGGAATATTAAGATATTAATACATATCCAATTTTTAATTTGCAGTAACAATCCAGTTGCTGTCAGTTATATTTTATAAATACATATATTATATTCTATTACGTACATTACATACAAACATTTAATTACAAAGGGTAAGGGGGGTGGGGGGGGAACAGGGTGCCTAGACTGGATGAAGGATTCGTGGTTATCTGGCTTAAGTCATGGATGACAATTATACCTTCCTTGATGGAAATCGTCAAATCGAGATCAGCGAAGGTCTAATTGTTTTCCAACAGTCCACAGTGAGTTTGCTCACCTTATTTTTAAGAAAACCACCAGACGAAAATCCTAATGTGTATGTGTATGTGTATGTGCTTACTTTTCATTTCTTGTAATAAGAGCGTTTCATTGGAAAGAGATTCAGCAGAGCAGTAAGTGCTACTGCTTACGGGTCTACACCCCCGTTTTTGGCCCTCAATACAACAGAATAGTGAGAATTACAGGTTTGTACAGTTTGATCTTGTCATTAGGAGGAACTGTACGCCATGGCAAGTCCTGCACTGGTGGTGGCTTCCTATCACATCACATCATATCACTTCCCAGAAGGAAAATGAATGAATTAGTATTTGTAAATTGTTCGAATATTATGCAAAGTGCTACGCTTTATTTGTCTAAGCTAATTTAATCGATTAAAAAAGCAGTCAGTACAAGAATGGTTCCTGGAAATAATTGGGTTAGCTGACGTCCAATTATTTTTATTTGTCAACATTAATGCTTGCAATTTGTGTCAAGTTGAATATAATTGAATATTTAAATATTTGAATAAATAATACAATCTTAGGATTTCCCGCAATTTTTATTGAAAGCTTGTAGTAAAGGGTGTTTCGATCAAAACCTGGTCAAACAGTAATGTGTGTGAGTCGATAAAAGTTTTTATGCATAAGTCAAATTATTTTTCTTTTTCAAGTACAGTTACTACAGAATACAGGAGAAATATTCAGCTAAGCTTCCTTTTTACCGAATGTGAATTGCCGGGTCTTTCGTTCAACACCTGCCATAAGATTAAGAACAGTTTCTTTGTCCACTTTATTCGCCACAGAACGCAATTTTACCTTGAACTGTTTCTCGTTCACAACAGATTTTTGAGTCTTCTTGACGATGGCCCAATATTGTTCGATTGGGCGGAGCTCTGGCGTGTAGGGAGGGTTCTTGTCCTTGGGCACCACTTGAACGTTGTTGGCAGCATACCACTCCATGGCCAATGGCAAGATGCCAAATCCGGCCAAAATAGAACGGAACAACTGTGTCGCTTCAGAAAAGGCAGTAGACGTTTTTGTAGGCACTCGCTCAGATAAATTTCCTGGTTGACGGTTCCGGTTGCAATGTAGACGTTGCTCTTCAAGCCACAGGTACAGATGGTCTGCCACACCAGATATTTCTTCGCGAACTTTGACAGTTTAATGTGCTTGAAAATATCTGCCACCTTTCCCCGTCCGGTTGCCGTGTAAAATTCCTGTCCAGGAAGCTGTTTAAAGACTGCCTTGACGTAACTATCATCGTCCTGTACAACTCAATCAAACTTCGTCGGCATCGTCGTGTACAACTGCTTTGGCCGACGTGTTTTGTTTATCGTCGCGATTTGGAGTCACCACTTTCTTGTAAGTCGACAGTCCTGCTCGTTTTTTAGCTCTATCCACGATTGAAGGCGCCACTCCCAGCTTTTTTGCGACATCTCGGACAGCTCGAAATAGCGGGCAACTCTTTTTGTCGTCGCTGTGGCCTCCGGCTCTCGATTTCCCCCCGATTCAGCTTTCCTGGCTGTCGACAAACGTTCACGGAACACTTTTAATACGTTGGTAACAGTTGATTTAGCCACATTCAACAATTTCGCCAACTTGGCGTGAGAGTAGTTTGGATTTTCGCCATGCACGTGCAAAATTTGGATGCGTTGCTTCTCTTCCTTCGACGACATTTTGATAACTGAAGTGCTAATCTCAAAATCAAAATAGAAAAATGATGCTACACGCACACATCTTCAAAATGAGGGGTGTGCAACATTTTTTAATGCACGATGAAAGGAAATGCGTCAAGTTTAAGTCGACCAAATTTTGATCGAAACACTCTTTAATCCTACGATGTGTTCTGTTGATGCAAATGGTCTTCTGCAGGTTACGTGAAAAATGTCCTATTCTCAAGAATTTCAGTGACTAGTTTTGTCACGGCAGCCAGATAACCACCGGTACCAACACCCTTGTCTAGCGTCTCGTCCCCGAAACCTGGCGAATGCGACCTACTGTAGACTATTTATAATGGCTCGGACGAGACTTGTCCCATCCTTACTGCGAACGGCCCACCTGACTGTGGCACGGGAGACCAGCACCAGCAAAGGCAAAACACAGTTCGGGAAAAAAAATGTAATTTTCCTCCGCACTTAGCACAAAATCGCATTTTGTGTATTCTCTATTGTGAACAAAATGTTTGACCCTGTTATTCTCTTTCTTCTCAAGACTTCTTCATTTTGGAACAATCTTTCATCACGAAAACGGTCCATTTACCCGAACGAGCCATTTATATATCACAGCCATTTATAACTTCTCAACACAATTTTTATTTTTGAGACATAATTTTTGCGAAAAAAAGATGGAAAACCTGCGAAAAAAAGAAGGAAAACCTCCTAGATTTCTGCTGAAGGAGCTATGTTTTTTTTGGTACAAAAATAAAAGATAAATCTCTGTGACTGAAAGATCCGTCATTAAAACAGATCTGTTATTGTGATTCCAAATTTTATTAAAAAATGTGTAATCGTGAGGAATTGTTCGTCATATTTTTTAAAATATTCCCTTGTATTTGATCCGCTGCTATTGTTATTGAATTCATTGATGATCTCACCAGGCCAAGGTGACTCCTGAGAAGTTACTCGATTAGTGAAGTTGAACTCACAACTTTTGACCTGAAGTGTGTGACTTTTATGATTATTTCGGCTTAAGCAAATGACTGCCGCTTTTCTCCGCAGCAACTATAACCTGGATGGGTAAAAGTGCTCAACTGCATGCTAGAAGAAGAGCAACGATTGGTTGGTCCTCATGAAATTCATTTCGTGCATTTAGCAAAAATGCCTAACTATGGCATTCCGTCAGGTGACGAGCAATATTAATGTTTCTGTCTGTTTATGAACAGTATGTTCTTTGTCGAAAATGCATGTACACAAAACAAACGAGAACTAGTTTGTGAACAAATATTTTCAGTGTAGTACTAATTCAGAACAAAGAGGGCAACGACAATAAGATGACGGAAAAATCATCAACTACCCATATAAAAATAATAATTAACCTTCTTCTTACTGATGTATGATGTATGATATAGATATAGGCTGCCACCCATTGTAGCACGGAAGCTAAGTCCGACAGCACGTGAAGCAATATATCAGCGACGATCAACATGGATTCATGTCGAAGCGTTCAACGACCACAAACCTTCTATCAATCACTAGCTTCATCATGGATGGGATTTCATCTGGTTCACAAACGAACATTGTCTTCATGGACATACCCGCCGCCATTCGACAGAATCAACCATGACATCGCTGTGGCAAAACTGGAAAGACTTGGCTTTGGCGCCTCTTTGCTTCACTGGTTCAAATCGTATCTTTGTTGTAGAACCCTCAAGGTTAAAATTGGCGATGAGCTGTCCTCTTCGTTCCCCGCCGTTTCCTGCATTCCCCAAGGTAGTCATCTTGGGCCGCTGATTTTTCTCTTGTATTTCAACGATGTCAACCTGTTGCTGAAATCTCATTGGCTAAGCTTTGCTGACGACCTTAAAATCTACACTCGCGTGGATTCGCTACGAGACGCCTCACTGTTGCAAGAAGATTTAAAGACAGTTCAAAGGTGGTGCGAGATGAACTGTATGCTCTTGAATCCGGGAAAGTGTACCGTTGTCACTTTCTCTAGGAAAAAGTCACCTATTATTTTCGGTTATTCCTTGGTTGGAACTCCTGGGTGTGATACTCGACGATAAACTCACGTACAAACCTCACATGTCCTACATCATAACGAAAGCTTCCCGAAATCTCGAAAAACCAGTCCAAACAATAGAATTTAGACGGTTTAGTAACAGTTGATTAGCTCAGCTGTGAAAATATATTCCAATAAGGTGGAATGCCTTCGTTTGTGTGGAGTTTTCAATTATTACGAAGAGGTAGTCTTTTGTTCTAAATGTTAAGCGACTTGTTAGAAGGACGTCCGGATTGAAAGGATCTCATTCAACTGGCATGAATATTTTGAACGCTATTGATCGAGTCTTCAAACGTCACATTCGTTACTGCTCGATGACAGGTGTGATACTGGGAAATATTCAACATTTGTTTTTTGAATACTTTTTTAGTTTGAAAAGTATATTGTACTTTTAATCAAAGCTGCCCAGCCCCAAGCTCCATACAATGTTGAGCGATGCTTCTATAAAATCCCTAAGGCTCACACTCAACAAAATGAAAACGAAATCCCGAACGGTCTTCCATTCTTCTTTATTCAGGTAAATATTGATTTTGCAATCTTCACGGCCAAATTGAAATAAAAAGATACACCTTCTAGGTCCAAATGGTAGCTGGATTGTTCATCATCTGTGGTTCAATGTCCTTATGAACCCACTGTCATTCCCTGATCAATGCTGATTTCGACGAAAACAATCTACATAGGCCTGTCCTTTTTGACCACTTCCTCACTTTGAAACGACTCGATGTATGTGAGGGTGTGGGTGTTTGGCTCGGAGAATGCTCTGGTAAAACATAGCTACGAACAATGTGCCCTCCGCTCAACCGCATCACAGTATGAGCAGGTACAAACCTCTGTCGAGCTTTATCTTCTCCTGCTATATATTCCTACCTCACTCACCAAGGAAAGGAAAAACCTGATTCCATCGATGTCCCGTTGTGAGGCACAAGAAATATTTCAAGGACTCAATTACCATCACAGACAGTTGGTTTTCCTTTTTGAATGATGGAAACCTGTGTCGGGGTTGGCTCTGAAAGTGAGGTAGGTGGGAAATTTGATTCCACCTTGGGTGACTGGTAGACAAATTCGGATAAAAAAAGGTATTGAGTTTACATCTCTCTCAACTGATGTTGGTTCAACTCAAAAATTAAAACTCAATTATTGCTTATTTTGCTATGGGTGATATTTTAGCCAACGAAAGTCAACCACTCCCGAGTCGTTAGCCCGCTTGGATGTGTTCAATCGTGGGTGGTGATCCTGCTCTGCATTTATGCACATACAGCTCAAAACCAGACACGGTCTCGCCTTTCGGATGTAAATCCATAAAATCGATCTCGAGCTTTCCCCGGTGCTTTTCAAAGTGCCCTTCGAGTACCGAGCGCGGAAAATCACTTGCCAGTTGATCCACTCGAGCAAACACTCCTCCCAGTCAATGAGCGGTCGTTACATTGTAGTATATATAGAGAGCGTATCAGTGGGAGGAAAAACTGTGACGGATGAAGGGGTTCTGCAGGACTTGAAAATGATGATGGATAATAGACTGGCGTCCATTGCTGCTGACTTTTCAAGTGATAATTGATTCCCTATACATTATCATTGTAATACATCCGACTTTCATAATCATACGATTTTCTGTCCAATCTGCGACAACAAACCCGATTCTATGTCAGTCTAATGTGGTGCTTTAAGTGAAGCATGGCAGTCCATTATCTCGCATACTTACCGACACTGAAATGTCCATGGCAAGACTAGAAATCTTTGTAACGTTCGCTTCTCGGTATCCATCATCAACAAACGGCAGCAGGTCTGTATCACTTGGTAAAGCAGCATGAATCAAGCACCAACCGACTCCTGACTCCAACTCCACAACTGCCATCACACCCTGTCCCAATGTTTGGTTGATTGAATTATTGATTGATTTTACTTGCCGGCGGAAGCCTTAGCGGATGTGCTTTTTGTCGCACTCGGTCATCGTTTGCCGCACCCCACCTACCGACGCGTGAAACTGGCTACCAGCTGTCTAATGGAATCCCATTTTGCCGTAAATACGCTCTAGGAGGTACTTGACGATGGCGACGACGACGACGATGGCATCCGTAATGGATACGCTGTCGTTTTATGGAGTTTTATATTGTCATGTCCAGTACAGCAGCACCACCACCACCTCGACTCAATGACATACTTAACGAGATTGAATGAAACTGCATTCTGAGAGCCATTTCGGCTGGTGGACTGTTTTTATTGCTGATAGTTCTACGGAAGTTTCGGAACATGTTGAGGAGTTTATTTTAATTTTCAAATTCACGTGAGTTTTAATCGTCACTGGCGGGTTATGAAACCTGAAGCGCAAATCGGAAAGGTTTTAAGTGCGGCAATAAATAAGCGTTGGTATGTCGTTTGGTGAACTCTTCATTGGGGCTATAACGACCTAAGTGGGACTGTTTTTGGATAATCCTATATAAGCTTCACATTTTTTTTTCTTTACCTGATGACCAGTGAATTCCTCTCAATTGGCATATTTCATAAGCCAATATCGTTCAGTATGATTTTCAATTCATAAGTGAAATTTGACAGTTGGAAGTTCTCGAACGACAGCGACACATATTATTCTAGCTATGTTTGCTCATCAAATTACTTCACTGTTTATAGACATAGACTTCCATTTGATCACCTCTAATGTGTCATACTTTTCTACGAATAAAACGAATGCACACAAAAATTGCAGTTCTCTCCTACAATAGAACAACTATTTAACACGCATTACACATAGAACGATAGCCGATCAAAACGGAGAAAACACTTTCTAGCATCTTTGAAAAATTCTGTTGATTGTAACAGATAGAGGAGCAAGGAGTTAATAGACAAACAAAACCGTCAGATATGTGCACGCATCATTTCAGTAGATTTTTCTTAAGATACATTTGAATTCGACTACACACAAACGATCAGTTGAGACTGACAACCCCAAGTATTAGGTGCGCAACTAAGTTCTCGCTGTTTTTTTTTTGGTGAAAAAGGAACTTTATTTTGAAAACAAAGGTCACAAACGAATTATTCAAAGTATTGCCCATCACTAGCTACGACTTTTTCCCATCTTTCTGGTAGAACGTGAATACCATTTCGATAGAACTGTTCGTCTTTTGATGCTATCCAAGAATCAAGCCATTTTGAGATGTCATCATATGAGTGGAATTGCCGACCAGCGAGACCAAGTGCCATCGAACGGAACAAGTAATAATCGGACGGTGCAATATCAGGAGAATATGGCGGGTGGGGTAGGACTTCCCATTTGAGCGTTTCCAAGTAGGTTTTCACGGGTTTAGCAACGTGAGGTCGAGCGTTGTCATGCTGAAGAATCACTTTTTCGTGCAGTGCTCGGCTCAATCGCATCAATTGAGTTCGATACCGTTCCCCGGTAATGGTTTCGTTTGGTTTCAACAGCTCACAATAAATAACACCAACTTGGTCCCACCAAATACACAGCATAACCTTCGCAGCGTGAATATTCGGCCTAGGCGACGATGTTGAAGCATGCCCGGGCAGTCCCCATGAATGTTTCCGTTTTGGGTTACTGTAATGAATCCATTTTTCGTCACCCGTCACAATGCGATGTAGAAAACTCTTCCTTATTTGCCGCTGGAGCAGTTGTTCACAGACGAAAAAACGACGCTCAACATCTCTTGGCTTCAAATCGTAAGGAACCCAAGTTCCTTGCTTTTGAATCATTCCCAACGCATGCAATCGCTTAGAAACGGCGTGGCGGGAAACTCCTAATCGTGAACCAAGCTCTTCTTGCGTTTGACACGGATCCTCATCGAGCAATGCCTCCAATTCAGAGTCTTCGAAGTTTTTTGGCCTTCCTTCACGCGGACGATCATCAACACTGAAATCACCGTTTTTGAAGCGACGAAACCAATCACGACACGTTGTTTCACTCAGAGCAGCATCACCGTAAACTTTTTGGAGCTCTCGATGTGCTTCAGTCGCCGTTTTCTTCGAATGAAAGAAGAAAATCAATACTTCCCGCAAATGACGGTTATTTGGCACGAAATCAGACATCTTCAAACAACCAAAATATATAACACTAAACCAAAATCACTGATTTGGCAAAGCGGTTTGTTTACCATATGTCTGAGCTTGGTTTATGACGCTTGAGATGTACAACATTCGACCAGTACTTACTACTGGCGCCATCTATTGCTAAACAGCGGGAACTTAGTTGCGCACCTAATAGCACACGAAACATCTTGATATTCAACACATAGTTTTCATGTTTCATTTTAGTAACTCTGCAGTAACAAAAAGCATATTCTTTTTACAGCAGAGTTATATTTTTTTTGCACTTTCTTTATTCCAAATTTTACATTATTTTATATTCATATATTATCCTGGGTGCTCCTGCTAAGTAATTGACATTTCAACCTTATATGCTATCATTTATTTCAAATAACAGTTGATTTCTGATTAATTGATTGATTGATTGATTGATTGATTGAAGATTGCAATGATTTTTGTCTAAAATTATGAATTATTTTGTTGAACATTTCTTCTAGAGTCTCAACGTTTGAAATTCTATGTAATTCAGTAGCACTGGACCAGGGTGGCAGCTTCAAAATCATTTTCAGAACTTCGTTCTGAATCATTTGAAGTGCTTTTTTCCTAGTAGCACAAGAACTTGTAAATTTCGCAAATTTGTTTGAGGTTTCTATAAAAACTTTGGTGGCGCACTCTCGTGTGCGAGAGACCACCAGTCTTGATTTGCCCGATTCTTTTGAGACAATTCCTCAAGGGAAATTCTCGAACGGTTGCTGGCCGAATGCTTAAAATCACTTGTTGAATCTTCGAAAGTCCAAATTTTATTCCCTGGCCCCTCGTCACTTACGCGTTCACTTAAGCTCGCTCGACTGAACCGCAATCGCTTAATAGGATTAGAAGTATGATGAAAGGCAATTTACCTACGAAAGTAACGGAAACGTAAGAGAGAACAGTAGGTTCCCACGGAATAGCTGTAAAAGAAATTAATTGGCTCTCAGATCTTCTAATTCAATTCTTTATTTCACAAACTAATGCATTCGAGTTGGCCGGGATTCTGTACTAGCTTAAATGGGAAATTATTCATGGCCATGTTAAAAATGTTTCCACGTATCTGTGCAGTATTTTGTAGCGATGGCTGGAGTCCGGCGGCGAGCTGAAGACGGAGGGTTTTCCGGCGGATGCCGAAACGTTTTCTCCCCGGTGTGGTGTTGGGGACGACGATGATATCCTGATGTCGTTGAGTGAACGGCGGATTACCAGTGGACGGTCGCTTTCCCACAATATGGCGGCGTGAGCTCGTGTGCAATGGCCGAATTAAAGGAGGGATTTGCGGCTGGACGGAAGGCTTCCGATTTGGAATCGTTGAGAGCGTCCGAAATAACCGTTTCCTCGAATTAGCAGCCCGGTTTCCCTTACGACCCGGCTTCAAGTACCTTTCCGTTTTCCCGAGCGAAGACTAAAAACGAACTTCTAACTCTCGGTTCGGGTTCGGTCCTACGTACGATAATTGGCGACGAACGGGGACCGCGCTCTCGGAACCTAACCGCCGGGGTTTGTAGCGTGATGGTGGTTTCTACGACAGTTTTTGGCGACTGTTGGGTGAGTTTCGCCCGACTAACTTGCGAACTTCACTCCCCTCCGTTTTGTTACCTCGAAAGGCGAGCCTTAGCGGACACACGAGCTTAATTGGTCGGTAGGCAACCCACGGCGAAAGGATCAGGAACCTCAATTAAGACTCCGCTGAACGTTTCGAATTTTCCAGCCCGTACAAAAAAAGCGCCTAAACGCTGGAAGTCCATCGCGAATGGCGAACATTAGTTTGACATTCTACTAATATTCTCTAATGAAATTACCTTTTTTCGTGGTACCAATCCAAACAAAACGAAGTGAAGATCGCGCAAAAGTCAGTCACGCCGACTGAAAACTAATTCTGGAAACACACCAAAAAGATCCGTTTAAAGCACTTCACTTTCAAATCCACTGTTCTCAATTTATTACCTTCGACAAACTTAGAAGGAACACACGTTTCACTTCTCAAAAAAAAAATATTTTTTTTAAATTTTATATATATTTTGTTGAATAATTGTTTGTTGTTTATTACAGTCAACAGGTAAAATATTTGCCCCAATGACCGGCATCTTAAAACTAAAATCACAAAACTACAAAATTGCTCAAACTAACAAAAAATACGTATAAAACTACACTTGTTTGTTTCCCTATGTACATTAAAATCAAATACAAAGTAACAACTATTAAAAAGACGACTCATGCTGCGCATTGGCTCATGGAGACCATAGTTGGTTCTTGCCGCGGAAAGGCTCAGGAATGAATGTGCGCGTAGATTACGGCGGCGTATGTTGATGTCCAACATGCTAAGCAGTCTAGAACAATCAATGTTCCCTTGCAGGAGATCGCCAATAAAACAGGCTTTTGTCACGTTACGCCTTCCATCAAGTGGATGAAGGTTGATGAGCTGGCACCGACTGCTATAGCTGGGCAGATTTAACGGGTCTCTCCACCTGAGATGACGTAGGGCAAATCGAATGAATTTCCGCTGGATGGCCTCGACACGCTGGATTTCATTCTGGTAATAGGGAGACCAGACAACAGAACAATATTCCAGAATTGGGCGAACGATTGCGCAGTAAAGCGATTTCAAGCAGTAAACATCCTTAAATTTTTTGGCAAAACGGAACAGGAAGCCTAACTGCGATGACGCCTTAGACACGACGTATGATACGTGGTCTTTGAAGGTCACCTTGGAATCGATGAAAATCCCCAAGTCCTTAACTGTCGTTACGCGCTCCAGCTCAACTCCTGCCAAAACATAACCGAATTGGAAGATTTCACGTTTACGGCCAAATGAAATCACTGAGCACTTGGACACATTCAATGTCATCCGATTGATGCGACACCATTCAGCGAACGCCCCCAGCTGTTGTTGCAGAAAAACGGCGTCTAGTGGATTCTTTATAGCGTAGAACAGCTTCAAATCATCGGCGTATGAGAGTTTTAGGCATTTGAGGATGAGATTGACATCGTTCATGTAGAGCAGGAACAAAAACGGCCCAAGGTGGCTACCTTGAGGCACGCCGGACAAAACTTTAAATGGTGACGAAACGTGATCACCGATTCTGACGGACATACTACGATCGGTTAGGTAGGATCGCAGCCAAATAAGCAAGTTGTTGCTCATGCCTAACTTATCAAACTTGGCTATTGCTATCTGGTGGTTCATTTTATCGAACGCAGCGGAGAGATCCGTGTAAATAGCATCTACTTGATTACCGTTTTCAAGTTGCTTGACCAAGAAAGAGGTGAAACACGTCAAATTAGTGGATGTCGAACGTTTCGGAATAAATCCATGCTGATCCGGCGAAATATAGTGCGCGTAGCTCTGCACTAGCTTCCGAAGAATTATCATCTCAAACAACTTGGATATTGCACTTAATGCAGCTATGCCCCGGTAATTTGAGACCATTCTCTTGCAACCTTTCTTAAACACTGGGAAAACATATGACTGTTTCCAACAGTTCGGAAATATACCAGTGGACAAAGAAAGATTGAATAACTTTGCTAACGGAGACGCAAGAAAATCCACGCACTGTTTCAATACAAGCGATGGAATGCCATCCGGACCACATCCCGTTGAGGACTTCAATTCCTTGCCAGCTGCAATAACCATGTCATTGGTGATGGCATAATGCATTCCGGCGGCAGCAAGACGGGGCACATTACTGGTGGCGAGCGCGATGTCCTGCGGGTCGAGCAGCTCGTCGGAGAAAACGTTGCTGAATTGGGAACGGAAAATATCGGCTATACCGGCGATGCAATCAGCTTCGATCAAACCATCCGTCATCGTGGAGGGCAAACCGACTTCCTTGCGCTGATCATTGACGTGACGCCAAAAGCTTTTGGGGTTATACTTAAGGCTTTTTTGTAGACGGTCTTGATAAGCCTTATAGAGATAATCGTTCAATTGCTTGTACTCAGCATTCGCTTCCACGTAACACAATTTTGTAAAATCCGTGCGATATTTGCTGTGTCGTCTCAGAGCTGCCTGCTTCACTCTTTTGAGGCGCTTGAGAGCGGAATTTGACCAAGCTGGTTTAGTTGATTCAAGTTTCATCCTCACTGGAACATACTGATCAATGGCATACAGCAGCACACCAGACATTGTCGATGCAGCTAGGTTGACGTCAGAAACATCGAGAATCTCGTCCCAGTCAACAAGTCCCAAGAAATCGTTCATTCCGCTGAAATCAGCCTTACTGAAATCGTAGAAAACACTTTCAGAGGAATCACGGAAGCGACACAATGGATTTACCGCAAGTTTCAAAATTAATGGTGGATGATGCCGACAGATTTTAACTAGCGGTGCAGGTGCTTCAATAACTGTGCAATCCTCACACAAATCGTCACTAACAAAGCACAGATCAAGCATGCGATTATTCTCGTTTTTAACGCCAGTCAGCTGCCTGAGTTGAGCGGTACTATACGCATCAAGCAGTTCTCGTGATGTCATGCCAATCGTAGATCGAGAAACGATAGGAAAGTAGTGCCCAAGAGAATTTTGCTGCCAAGAAATCGTGCTTAAGTTGAAATCGCCGAGAATGATCACCTTGTCCCTTGGATTCAACTGCGAAACGACCCAGTTCAGCGAGTCAAGATGCTTTTCTATCAGAATTGCGTCATTCACTCGGTCGGGAGGAAAGTATATCACGCAAATGTAGAGCGAAGCATCGTCGGTAGCCAATGCAACCCATATTTGCTCCGCCGATGTGATATTGGGAGGATTGACCGAACGGGATTTGAATCTGGAATGAACAGCTAGCAGAACACCGCCGCCGATACTCTTGTTGCTGTTAGAAGGTGACCGATCTTGTCGATAAACGTTGTAGGAATCGTCAAAGAGTTGGTTCGTCGTAGTATTCCCGTTAAGCCAGGTCTCGGTGAGAGCGTAAATGTCGTAGCAACCATCACTAAGGGCCAATTGATAATCGGCAAGAGAACTGTTGATCCCACCAACATTTTGGTAGTACACCAGGACACTCGAAGTAGCAGCTGCAGCTTGTCTTGGTCCTCGGGGGGCAATCGCATGAATTGCAGTTCCCGGCGTAACGGTTCCTCTCGTTATCGCAGATGGATGAGCGCCCGATTGATCAGCCGCAGACCGAGGCTGATGGTTGTGGCTAGAATGAGTTGTTTCGATCAGACTCTGGACATTCGTAGGAATAAAGGAATACTCGCCGGGTAGAGGTTGCTGGAA
Organism: Aedes koreicus; assembly: GCA_024533555.2. Lineage (NCBI taxonomy): Eukaryota > Metazoa > Arthropoda > Insecta > Diptera > Culicidae > Aedes > Aedes koreicus. The sequence goes on from JAHHFK020004183.1 coordinate 38,769, forward strand.
GACCCTCTCACCGCATTCGACAACAGGACCAGGACGACTATGTGGGACGACGGCAGCATGTGGCAGGACTGGGTCGAAGGGCTCGGGGGCTTCCAGGGGTTTTCCCGCGGGGGCTCCGGGGTGCGGGGGGGGTGTGAGTGTGTTGTCTGTCTGGCGCGGAGCGATGGGGCATTTTTTTTTCTTTTCTGTTGGTTATTTTGTAAAATAGTCGGGAGCATCGGGGGGGGGTGGTCATTGAACAAAAAATACTATTTTTTTATGTGGTTCTTCTGGTGGTGAAAAAATAATATTTTTAATTATTATTATATGCTCGCAGGCAAGCGTCGAGTGGGTTGTTGAAACCATAACTAGTCCGATGTGCAGGTACGGCGACGAGTTGAGAGCTCCTCAATTGCCTCGGAGGAACATACAGGGGAACTTCTTGGAGAAGTTCGGGACAATCGATATTGCCACGTAGTAAGTCGAATACAACAAGATCCTGAATGTGAGTGCGCCAAGCAGATAAGGTTTCCAGTCCTATCAGCATGCACCGTGCGGTGTAGTCGGGTAAAGCTAAAGGGTCATTCCAAGGGAGATTGCGGAGTGCAAAGCGTATGAATGACTTTTGAATTCTCTCCACTCTGTTGATCATTGATGCATGATGAGGTGTCCAGACGGCGGCTGCATACTCAAGGATGCTACGGACCAAGGTGCAGAACAATGTTTTTGGTGCGTATATATCTGTGAACTGCCAGGTATGACGTCTAATGAGTCCGAGAACCGCGGAGGCTTTTGCCCAGACAAGTGCGACATGTTCGCTGAATTTCAACTTGGCGTCGATTGTAACACTGAGGTCGCAGATGGAGGATACACGCTCTAGTGAGGCAGAGCCAACTGTGTATTGATGCGTGATGGTGACACTCCTGCGGGAAAACGTTATCGCCTTACATTTTCCTGTATTTAAACTCATACCGTTTTCATTACACCACTGCATTACTTCATTGATGTCGTTTTGCAAGACGAGGCAGTCGAGTGGGGTCGTTATGACTCTAAATATCTTCAGGTCGTCGGCAAACATTTGCTTGAATGATGAAATACGAGGGCACAGATCGTTGACGAAAAGAACGAATAGCATTGGCCCAAGCACGCTCTCTTGTGGTACTCCAGAGGTAATTACGAATGCATTCGATCGGGCAGAGTTTATAGAAACAAAGGACTGGCGGTTGATTAAATACGAAAGAATCCATTCAACTAACCAAGTTGGAAATCCAATGGCTTTTAGCTTTTCGGTTGCGTAAAGATGAGGGACTTTGTCGAAGGCTTTAGAGAAATCTTTATAGATAGAATCGACTTGCCTTCGTGATTCGACTTCTCGAAACGGGGTGTTTGTGTGGCATTTTATTTTTGGGGGGGGGGGGGGGGGGGGGGGGGCCCGCGGGGGTTGTGTTGTATGGGGGGGGTGGTGGGGGGGGGGGGGGGTTTGTTGCTTTTATTTTCTCTTCTCCAGTTTGACGACCTCGGGGTGCTGGGCCAGATCAAGATTTGCTCGTACCATTGCTGCGATATCATCATTACTCACATCAGGTCGTATGCGTGATAAGTAGAGCCAAAATTTATGCGCTGGCTTTTGGATTACTGGAACCGAAACCACGTTTTGCCCTACATGCTTAGAACCCGACTTGCACTCGGATGCATTTTGTGGAAGTTCAGGTCCACGAAGTCGTTTGGCAGATCTAACAGGTTCGATTGAGGGCCAGCGCTTGACCGTTGGAGACAATATAGAAGGTACGGGCTTGGACAGCTGCTTAATTTACGTCTGCAGATTTTTTATTGCTTCCGTCAGAGTCGCTAGCGGAGATATTTCATCGGCTTCTTTCGTGATGGAACGGAGATGAGAATTTTCGAAAAGATCGGCACAGTCATCGCACATCCAGAAGAGGTTTTTGCGATGTGTTGTGAAATAACTCATAAGAGCACGCGATACTCCCGACCGTCCTGAACATGCTAGATGGAACAAGCATCCACAGTATCCCCGACAAGCAATAAAATCTATGCCTGGCTGCACCTGACGCAATTTTTTTCACCACTCATTCTGACAATAAATCGCCCTTAAGTAGGCTCACACCAGTTGCGTAAACGACCGCACAACGGGAACGAAAAGTTAATCGAGTTTGTGGCTTGATTGTCTCGATGAGATGGACAATAGGCTCGAAATGCAAGCTCAACGGTCACTTGTAAAACAAAACAATATCGAATTTAATCGCGAATTACAACTAAACAATCATAACAACACTATTTTCACACACAGTCAACGGGATGTCGATGGATGGACAGTTTACTGGTATTAAATATAATTGGAAACACTCAGAAAAATAACAATAAAGACAGAGGCTGCACAATCAAGACACAATTCGACGCGATACAATATCGAGGATGACGTTCAATTGCACGTTAGTGATGATGATTAAAACATATCCAAATGAAATGCACACTACCGACCACACGTGTTTTTGTGTGGGGGAAAAAATTTTTTATTTTTTTTTTGGTTTGGATGGGAGGGGGGTTGTTTTTTAGGGTTTTTTTTTTTTGTAGGGGTCTCGATTAGTTATTTTTTTTTGGGGGGTGTTTTTTTTTTTTTATATATATTATTATAATAATAAAAAAAAATTTGGGAGGGGGGAAAAAAAAAAAATTTTTTTTTTTATTTTTTTTTGAGGAAAAGGGAAGAAAAAAATAATATTTTTTTTTTTATTTTTTATATATAAAAAAAGAGGTAGAAGTGGGTGAAAAAAAAAGTAATATTTTTTTTTTTTTTTATTCAGATAACGCCTGAACCTAGTCTGTTGTATGAAAGATTGCAAACAATTTCGTTGTTTACGCCTCCTTTGGCTTAGAATTAAACGAGGGGCGCCTATTAAAATTGATTATTTTTTTCTGTGAACTCAAAAGAAGATTCCGGGCAAGCGGATTACGGTGATACATCTGTACCATCTGTCGAAGCAGATCGGATGTGGCATGACAGGGCGGATTGCCAATTCCAAGTCGTAGGTCCAAGGATAAGCCTATCCACTTCCACTTAACATTTCGTCAAAAATGTTGAGTGTCCAAGACCCGCTTCTCTGCACGCACCTGGCCACGTCCTTACAACTGTTTGAAAAATCTGATGATCTGATCTGTCTTATCCGATTCAATACAGTATTGTTCTGTTCTATGCTTGAACAAGTGATAAAAATCATTGGAAGGATAACATTTGCGAACAAATGTGTTTTCTTAGTTGTTTTAGACCTCCCAAACAATCCTTTAGTCCAGATATTAATGTTCTTCATGATAAATAAGGAGACTTACGATGTCAGGAAAGTATTTATTTTTTGGAAAAGCTCCACGGAGCATCATAACACTGTAATAAACATATTACAGTATTTCTAGAATACCTAAGGTACGCTTAACTATAACTACGATGAAGACTTCGTAAGTTGCTTCGTTGATCATGCAAAACAAAAAATCAAAACTAAAGAATAGTTTGGAGTACCGTAAATATTCTGAGAATACTGTAATATGACTATTATTGTGCAATGATGTCCCATGGTGCTTTTTCAACTCATGAGTTCGACGATGCCCTAGAAACCACCTTGTTAATCATGCAAAACATTATGATCTTAACTCAAGAATAGTTTAGGGTGTCCGTTGATGTCCCATGGAGCTTTTGTAAATCATAAATACGATGGAGTCCTCGTAAAAAGCCTTGTTGATCATGCAAAACACCAAAAGACCCGATTTCAAGAATAATTTGGAGTACCTTAGATATTCTGAGAATATTGTAATATGTCTGCAACAGTGTTAAATTTTTTACAACATTAAGATCTGAACTCAAGGACAGTTTCAATAATCTAGATCATCATTCTGTCCGCAACCATGCCTATTCAATATTTTTCATAGTTAAAAGAATCTTTGAACAAATTTTAATCTTGTGTCATATATGACCCAACCATATTGAATCGGTTAAACCCTCTTCATGGACTGCTACACATGGTCAATTCTCGAGTCCAGAGCTTGTATTAAGCCACACATAACGCTGAATCACCTAAAAGCTAGTTTGGCAAAAGGCTGGAATACTACAGGGTAGGCCCAAATAAGTGACGCATGAAACACGAAAAGACATATAATTTCAATGTTTCTTTGTTATTCTGTTTATTATACTTTATTATTCATGTGTACATATTTACATTTCGATTCTATCGCCTTTAGCTTTAATTATTGCCCTTAGTCTCTTCGGAAAGGCATTACAAGCGGGACGCCTCTGATTTTAGGGGATTTCATCCCATATCTTCTGTATGGTAGCTTTGAATGTTTCATTACGCATTGATTTTAGATCTCGAAAGTGAGCTTCCATGATTCCCCAAACAGAGAAATCCATAAGATTTGCATCTGGCGAAGAAGCTGAACCATGAGCTCGCGCAACTTGCCGGCGAACCCAGTATTCATAAGGTGGCAAAAGCTAGAAGGATACGCTGGGCAGGACATGTTGCAAGAATGCCGGGCAACTATCCTGCAAAAATGATGTTCGACGGGAATCCGGTTGGTACAATACGACGTGGGGAACAACGAGCAAGATGGTCAGACCAGGTGGCGCAAGACCTAGGGGGTACAAAATGCCCAAGGGATTGGAGAGGAGCAGCCACGAATCGGGAATTATGGAGGGATATTGTGTATCAGGCTATGTTATAGTATTGTGACGTTATGCCATGTAAATAAAGTAATAATATTCCTTCCTTCCGGGTCTCGGCCAGTATCTGGTTGGAATTCTTTCCTGCCAAACGCAACTGCAAAATCCGTTGTCTTTTGAAATCCATATTTTCTTAGGCACTTCCTGTCGACGGAATCTAGTGAACCCTAGTTTGTTTACATATTAATTAGTCCCTCTTTAATATGCTGGCAACCAGATGGCTCTTGCGATGGCTAGAAGAATTCCACACTGAAACAAAGTACTGCGTCACTTATTTGGACCTACCTGTTCAAAAAATTAAGTTGACAATTTTCCTAAGCGGTTGAAGGTGTATGTAAAAACAAAGGGGATATTGATGGTAATATAAGCTACTACATTAGTTCACCTACATTTCCCTTAAATATGTTTTGATTTCACAATAAAATCAATAAAGTTATGACTAAATCATCATTCACCGAAAAAAATTCCTTACCCTGTACATTACTTCACGACAAAAAAAAAAAATTACAAAAAAGTTAAACAACATTGTTAAAAATGTGCTAGGTGCTCAGACTGTTCTTAAGTTTAGAATTCTGTAACTGTAGCATTCTCGGCTGTACAAAATCGTGAAATGTATCCTCGGTAGACATTTTACGAAGTTTTGAGATATTCTACGTCATCCAGACTGCTCACTTAGCTCAGTCGGTAAAAGTCCAGCTACAAAACAACATCATGTTGGAGGTCTCGATTCCCAGTATGGCTTGTGAGTTTTTCGTAAAAGAAAATTTCACGACTGCTTTGGTGTAAAGGGTGAGATAATTATTGACTGTTCCAGAAAGTATAAGCACACTTTCAAAATAACAAAAAAGTTATGTTTTTTAAGTTTTAATAATTTTATTTGGCAAATCATATTTGTTTTTGTGTTTTATATGATATTTTACTCTCGTTTAATCAAAATATTTAATCATAGCCAAGAATCCTAACTTTACCTCGGACATGACCCATTAGCTTCTGCACAATAGTACTTCCCACCATTCTGACCACTTTTGGCCAATCTTTTTTAAATTTTTGGATGTCGTCCGCTGGTTTTATGAATTTTCGTAGCTTTGCTTTGGTTAAAGCCCAAAAAGTCTCGATTGGCCGTGCCTCCGAGCAGTTCGGCGGATTCATGTCTTTCGGCACGAAACATACATTTTGATTTTTGTACCATTCTAAAGTGACCTTAGCGTAATGACATGACGCCAAATCAAGCCAAAACACTACTTGACCTTCGTGCTGCCTGATCATCGGCAATAATCGCTTCTGGAGACATTCATTAACGTATTTCTGAGTGTTCATCGTATCCGTTGTGATGTACGGACTAGATGTTTGACCACACTCGCATATTGCCTGCCAAACCATAACCTTCTTACCGAATTTTTCGGTAAAAATTGCCTTCTCCGTTTCGGGGACGTCTTTGTCTTCGCTTACAGTATAGAATTGTGGTCCGGGAAGCGTTTTGTAATCTAGTTTCACATACGTTTCATCGTCCATTATTACACATTTCTACATTTCTACACAATAACGAATCGTAGAGTTGGCGGGCCCGTGGTTTCACGGACGCGGCTTGTTTTGGGTTCCTTTTGGATTTTTTCTGCTTTCGGTATGTTTTTAGCCCAAGTCTTTCTTTGGCATGCATGACGTTGCTCGACGAGGTCCCTAGTTTTTTCGCAACATTCCGAACGGAAGTCGCTGGTTTTCGCTTGTAGGCATCCCTGATCTTTTTATCGATATCCGGACTAACAGGACCGGATTTCCGACCACTCTTCGGCGCATCTTCAAACGTACACTGTTCTCTATAATTTCGAATCGCAGATCGTACCACTCCGACGCTTACAACCTCTTCCTTGGCCAATTTTCTCAAGAAGAGTCCGCTCACAGTGCACCATTTGTGCACGACCCTTTTTCGTTGTTACGGAGTAAGACCGCGCATTTTGATAGGTAACACAAAACTGAGCACTTTTTTGATGCTATGTCTTTCAGAAATGTGCAAATAAAAGGACGCAGCCAAAACATGTTGAAATATTTCATTATATTCAAAGTGACCGTTAGAATAAGGTGTGCTTATACTTTCTGGAACAGTCGTTATTGCGAAATTTTCACATATCAAGTAAAATTCTGGTCTGCATTTTGTCCCAGTTAAGTTCGACTGGTCTAATAAAGTCATACTTGTCTAATAAAGACCTTACTGGGACTTAACTGCCAGACTTCATAGGGTTGTAAAAACCCTTTTCCTAAAGTTCGAAGCCGAGCATAAAAAAAGCACGGCGGTGGCAAAAAAAATGTTCGGAGGTTTGGCTTTTTGGTGGGCAAAATGGGGTTTGGGTTTTTAAGTTTACCCATTTTTGTAGTGTTTGTGGGGGGGGGGGGGGGAAGAAGCTGTTATCCTCGTGGTTTGTTTTTTTTTTGTTTTGTTGGGTTTGGTTGCTTTGTGTGGTGGTTGTTTTTTTTTTTGGTTGGTGTGGTGTGTTTGTTGTTTCTGGTTTGCCTATCTTTCCTTTCCTTCCTTTTTTTCCCGCGGTGTGAAATCAGCTTCGGAGCTCTCCCTGGCCACACTATCCGCTATTTCATTTCTCTCTATTCTGCAATGTCCGGGAACCCAGTACAAATTGACGTCGTTCTCTCTGGCCAATTGCTTCAATAATAGAATGCACTCCCAAACTAACATTGAATGACATGTATATGCTTTAACTGCATTTAAAGCTGCTAAGCTATCTGAACAAATACAAATATTTGCGAATCTATACTTTCTCTTAAGGCAGATGTAAGCACCATTCAATAATTGCATACATTTCCGCTTGAAATACTGTTTGATATTGTCCCATAGGAGTATTTTTTTTATTATCCCCGGACTAAACACCCCACATCCGGTTTTCTTGTTCATTTTTTAACCGATGAAGCCCTGGCCCAACTTGTTCTCATAAGTAGCGATTTGTTGCGACCACTTTAAAGGGAATTTCATAGTTTGCTTTCATTGGCATCCAGTTTAATATTAAGTTTGTCATTGGATTCAAATGGAAGTTTCTAAGGATCTCTAAATGGCCCATAAATTTTCCATTTTGAATTCCGTCGGCTCGTATCATTAGTTGAGAACTTTTCCCTGCTTGCAACTCTATAATTTGATGAAGTGGTAGTAAATTCAAGAGGGCATTTAGCGCGCCATCGATTATGTGCTATGCATTGCCCTGGTTATTGAAAGACATGCTAGTCTTTGCAGCTTACCCAGTTTTTTCTGAGCAGTTAATTCTTTTGTTTTTGGCCACCACACTTAAGATGCGTAGGTAATTCTTGGCCTAACTATGCTGCTGTAAATCCATTTAATCGTTTTTGGACAAAGGCTCCATTGTTTGCCACATGTTCCTTTGCAGACCCAAGAGGTATTTCTTCCTTTATTAATAACACTCTTTAAGTTTGAGTCATAGTTGAGTTTCCTGTCTAGAGTAACCCGAGATATTTTACTTCAGTCGAAAAATCAATTGAAACCCCAGTTCTAGTCGGGCTAGGCAACGATACCGTTCTATGCTTTGTGAGGGATTAATACCTAGACCCTCTTTTTTGCACCCCTTCAAAGTATGATTCAAGGTAGATTGTATTTGGCAGTCAATTATATTTTCTTACTTTTCACGCGCAATGATACAAGCTTCATCGGCATTTGACTGCTTCAAATCCAAGATCGGTTAACTTTTTCAAAAGATCATCAACTACTAGCGACCAAAACAAAGGGTGACAGAACTCCACCTTGTGGGCATTCCTTCTGTGGTCACACTACCAAACTCGATCCAACGAAGTCTGCAAACATAACTCGATTTTTAAGCATCGCCTCTATCCAACTGATTATTTCTTTGTCAAAGCGTCTAGTTTCCATGGCTGTGCGCATGGAGCTATGAGATGCATTGTCAAAAGCTCCTTCTAAAAATGCACATAAAGATATCTCCTTGGCTTTAAATGTTTTTTTAATTAAATTTTTGTTACTAAGCAACTCAGTGCCGTAATAGCAGACTTTCCGCTTTGGTATGCAAATTGGGATTTGTCTGAGAGGAAAATTCTTCAAAAATGTTGATTTAACGTAGGATAACTATAGCCGATTAACCAGACAATCTAATGTGCTGCAACATTGATCAACTAACCTTTTATATAGTTTCACATTCATAATAATAACAAACAAAAATGGTACAGGCAGCAATAAACCTCAGTTAAGAATTTCGAAAGCGCATTTTGAACACTAAGTGGAAAACAAATAATGAAACACAATAAGTTTAAAATTCTGAGAAAGAAGAAGCAATATCTCAGCAACAATCCATTCCAGAAAAGCACCAGCATTTACTAACAAGAAAGAAAGGCGAAGAAATCATCATGACAAACATCTCAGGCTAATCTTCATTAGCAGAAGCTCCAACCATCAAACAAGTGGCTTGCTCAATGCAAATTGCTGATGGATAAAAATGATAACCCATGTTCGTTTTCATCATCCCATCCAGCATTCCACGCCCGACATGTTTCAAGAGAAGTGTGCTGATCTCGGCAGGACTAGGTCGTCTTTTTTTTTCTTCTCAATTCCTGGACGCACACACAGCTGTGATGCACGTGACAAAAGTGAGAGAAAGTTCCGCAACAACTTTGCTCCACTTTGCGGTGTGTCAAGCACAATCTGCTCAAATTGCATTTTTATGCGCCAGGCAAACGGTTCTTGGGTAGCTGAGAAAGAGAACCACAAGTCTTCTTTTCTGCTAGATGGACCACTCGTCAGAAGTGTTGGCTCGGTTGCTACAGGGAGTGAGACATATTTTTTGCACGTGTAAGCTGATCTGCATACCCTGGGCACTCGATTCGTCGAAGTAATACATTTCAATTCGATTCGCCGAGCTGCTGGGTCCTTTTTTACCCTCCGTTCGGATTCGAGGAAACATTTACGAAAAGCTTCGAAATCCATGTACTGATAACAATTCTGCCGCCTGTCCCCAGCAGCAACTCCCACTGCCTTCTTGTCACTCACTGCGCTCTCGTGGCTCCGGATTTGTCCTCGTCTGATTCAATTACATCCGCTCTGATGTATTTTCCACTTTATTTCTTGCTTTTATCAACGTTTTCGCTTGCGGGTAAAGTTATTCTATCTCCATCTCCATTTCTCGAGGGCCTCATCAGTGTGGGCTTGGTTGCGCCAAAAGGATGCTGGATCAACAGAAAGCCGCACACCCAGATAGGGGTGTCCTCGTCGTACAAGAAGGATTGCATGCATGCATGCCGAAGAAAGCTCCGGTAATAAAGTGACAGTCACTCTATCACTTAGCACATTTGTGTCATCAAGGCAGCGCAAATCGTTCGTCTTTCTTGAGTACATTTATTTTCTCCACCCGGAAATTGTCCGTTCGCATACCTACCGGAGGAACTGAGTCGGAATATCCTAACACCGAATGCGAATAAAGAATCCGATTGGAATGATGTTGTGGCATGCGATGAACGGTTCATTATCCGCATAGACATTGCCATTCATGCCCGACTGGCAGTATTGCCCGGAGCAAAAATAATCCAAGATGAAGCTGTTCTCAATACTGGATCGGTTTTCTTTTATTTTTTCCGGTTGGCAGCTTCCAGCAGGGTGGATGTGGGACGTCTGTTTGAGGGATTTGTTCGTGATGGATGAGAAATGCTTCTCTGTACGATAGAATGGGAAGGTGCAAATGTGTGACAGTCAACAAATAGTACGGAAGAAGGGGAAAACGTTGGTCAATTGGCTTCACGTGTGACGATCATTTGCAGTAGACGATAACGACGCATCTTATCGATTGTCTATTTGGGACGAGAGTTTTCAGTTATTTTGTAAAAGTTCTTGTTCAAAACTCGTGGATAAACGCCAAGGAGTTCATCTTTTGTTTAGCCAGATGAGGCACAATTTAAAAACAGTACCATTCTGGAGGTGTTTGGGTTCATTTCCCAGTCTGGTCCAGGAAGAAGCAGAGGGTGGGAGCAGAGTCTGATTGTACTTGCAATATAGCAATGATTTCCAATCGAGCTAATGCAAAAATTGTGAGTCAAATACAAGATTGTTTAGAGATTTAAATATCTTACATAAAGTCGGCTATGATAGAACGAATACGCTTCCTTATCGTTGCACTTTATCAGTTAGCTGCAAATCCACTTCTGACTAAGATTGCTGGACTACTAAACTAACCATCGGCTGTCTGTCAAAACACTACGCTAGCTGCCAATACAACGATGACTCTTCGCCGCTCCTATTAGCTCCATAACTGTGTAACAAATGTAGATCTACTAAACGTATCTTTTTTTTTTGTAGGTTAAACGTATCTTTTTTTCGTTTGTGTTAATTTACATTTTGTTTTGAAATTTAATTGATTAGCCAAAAAGTAAAGTACGTAAGTAAATATGTTTCAATTTTAATTGAGTTGTGTTGTTTTTTACATGTAGTATAGTTGTCCTTCTTAGGAATGTGTTGAATTTGAAATTGAAATTGAAAAAAATTGATAACCTACCTTGTTCTTGGAGGACTATTCAGGATCATCCAAAAGATGTTGTTCTGAACTACCTGAAGTTCCCAATGGTGGCAATTAACGCAACTCTCCCAGATTGGCAAACCGTACTCGAGCACGGAAAGAACGATTTGCTTATGAACTACAATTTGTCGATAGATTTTCAGTTGATCAGAGAATAATCTAGAAATCTCAACAAAGAAATCCATGCAGTTGAAGATTTATGAACATGCGATCGAAACAACAACTTGATATCTAGGGTCAGAACTAGGAAAATCACTTCCCCGAACAAATCGATCGGTATGTTACTGAGGGGAACTTTGACGTCTCTTGGTGGAACGAGTCGAGGTGACATGAAGTGCAGAAACAGAATCGTCAGGGTTTAGCTGCATTGATACAGATCTTCAAGCTAATTGGACAGATCATTAAGGCCCTCCTGAAATTTTGACGTACGACTTTGTCTTTGTTTTTCAGACAGGGGTACATTTAAAAAAAACCTACTGTGAGCGTCACGAAAAGTGGTCAGGTTTTTGACGTTTATATCTGAGTCGTTTCTCCAAACATTTTCAAAATCGGAAATATTTCTACGCGTCGATTTCCTCATTGCTTTTTTTTGTTTTTTAGAATTAAATTTTTTATAATAATAAAAAAATAAAAGTACAAAAATAAAACCTTTCAAAAATTAAAATTTTAGGGAGGGGGATATCATATTCGGGAGAAAACGTTAGGGTTGGGGGGGGGCGGGGGGGGGATGGGGCGGGGGTGGTGTGGGGGGGGAGGGGGGGAGACCTGGGGGGGGGGGTGGTGTGGGTGGCTTTTCTTTTGGGAGGGTTGGGGGGGGGTGGTTTGGGGGGGTGGTAAATCAAGGGAAAGGTGGGGGGGGGGGGGCGCGCGAAAAAAATACACCGTGTCCAATATATTCTCATACAAACTAAAACTCTATTTATTTCAAATCGATAATCCAGATTTTATTGATAACTTTACCCATTATATTGCAATACAATACTAATCAACTACAGCATATGTTTTGGAATAACACCGCCTTTAACCTTCATGACCAGCTCCAGGAGTTTTTCCAAACCGTCACAGGCACGACTTCCATTGGCATTTCCTCCCAAATTCGTTTGATTACGGGTTTGATTTGGTTCATATTAGACACCTTGTGGTAATTTACCTTTGCCAGCATGTATGACCATACGAAATAATCCAAGGGATTCAGATCTGGTGACCTGGGAGGCCATTCATTCTTGTCCAAAAAGTCGGTCAAATTTTCTCGGCACCAGCCCTGAACGAGATTTGCAATATGCGATGGCGCTCCGTCCTGCTGAAACACATAGTGATCACCTCCAAACACCTCTTGTACATATGGCTTGACAACTTTCTCCAAAAATTCCGTTTTATAATATACAGCATTCACTTTAACGCCTTTTTCGATGAAAACCAGTGGTAATCTGCCTCGCTGGCAAATTCCTACCCAAATCAACACTGACGCAGCACTTTGGAACCGTGGAATATTCCTATTACTCTCTGGACCAGTTCTCGAAGAGAGACCTCACAATCTGTCCTTCTGGACATTGTGGGATTGTTGTAAGACGAATAACTTTTCGTCAGAAAAGATAAATTCTTCCCCACCGTGCCGCGACAAAAGCAGACTTGCTCAATCGAGTCGTTTCTGCTTGAAAGTTTATGAAACTCCGTGAACCTTACGTTTCTTGAAAGTTTGGAATCCGAGGTCATTTTGCAGTATATTGTGCATTGACGATCTCGAAACATTCAGATATGCGGTCATTTTATGTACAGAGCGCTGTGATTTTCGTCTAATCTGTTCCCTGACCACTTTAACAACTCGTGCAGTCCACACCGTAATAGTACGACCGGATCTCTTCCGGTCATCCAATGAGCAGGTGTCACGGTACCTTCGGATGGGTCGGTACACAAAATCCCGCTTAATTCCGAGGATTTTCAAATTTCTGAAAATAGCGCCCGGGCGCTCAACTTTCAAAAACTTTTTTATCACCACAGCACGAAACTCCTTCATCGCTGGTAAAGATAAACACCGAACGAAAACATTCGGACATAACCTAAAAGCGTTTGTTTAAACATAGTGCAAAACTACACCAACACATACGTGAAGCATATTAAGTAGTTGCACGACACCAATGCAAGGAAAAAGTGTATGAGAATATATTGGATACGGTGTAGTAGGCAGCCATCTTTTGGTAAGGCGGTTGATTGGTATGAACAGTATAAGCCAGCCATCACTAATGTGTGGGGAGTATTTTATAAATAGCAATAATAGTGACAACTATTAATAGTTATTAGTATATTTTTTTTTTGTTTTTTTTTTTTATTAGTGTTGATATGTGGCTCTTGTTTTTGGTTATGGGTTGTGGCACAGTATTAGTAGAGATGTGGGGGGGGAAGGACAGGTGGAAAGAAAATAAATATAAAATAAATATTTTTTTTTTTTTTTTTTTTTTTGTATGACTAATAGTTTTTTGTGGTGGGGGGGGTTTGTGGGGGGTGGGTGTTTTGTTGTGGGGGGGAGGGGGGGGGGGGAAAAGTTTCAGTTTTCTCTTCGCCGCAAACCTAAAATCTTTTGTACAATTTCAAACACGGCTCGGAAATTAAAACAGTCTCTATATTATTTCGAAGCGCAAATGTAAATCAGGGTTAGGCCATGAGCAGCATGTCAAATGAAAACTACACAAATGGTGACCGTTACGAAGTATTGAAACAAATGATTATAACATTCTTTACACATTGTTAAAGCCTGTCCACGTTAAATTTCGGACACCAAAATAATTGAAGCAAAAAAAAAAATTAACACATAATTCAACAAAACCGATTGTTAATTTCAAAATAATAGAGTTATATCTACATTAAAAACAGTTGATAAAGATGTTAATCCTTCTTTCTGTAAAATTCTCGTACTTTCTGTGGTACACCTGCCATCAGGTTCCGTGCGGTATCCTCAGATACCTCACCGTGAGGATTCTTCTTTATCTTCTAGTGAAATCATCGGTACCATTTGCTTTTTTCTTAGTTTCGAAGAGTTTCCGCTTAACTAGAACCCAGCACTTCTCTATCGGGCCATGTTCTGAACAGTTTGGTGGGTTGGCTGTTTTTGACAAGTATTAGACCTCTTGTACCTTATACCATTCCAGGACGGATTTCGCATAGTGACAAGAAGCCAAAACACAGCTGGAGTGTCGTGGCTTCTGATAAATGGTAGAAACCGCTTTTGCAGACATTCTTTCTCGTACACATCCTTACCCAAGTAACAATTTTAGTTTTATTCCGTATAACTCTTCTCCCGGCTTTGTTGATAAAAATACAATCAAAACTGTTTTGTCTACAAACACCTCCTCTATACATGTTTCTTTATAGCCGAAATTTGTGCAAAATGGCCCACTCTATAGACGGTTGTGAAAACAAGTTAGTAAAACCTTTATAAGACCATAAAGATTTTGAAAATGTTCTAGTGAAAGATGTTATGACCACTTGAGAACCTTCATAAAACCTATTGGCTGCCATGAAAACCAGAATGTGGCCAAATGGCCACAGGTGTCAAACTTCACTGTGAAATCGAGGTTGGATTTTGTTGTTCTGCTTTGTTCGATTGTCTGCTCTTCTGAATCATTTAGCAGTAAAAAAAAGGTCAATTGTGTTTTCTACAGCATATTATGCTGCAAATTATAAGCGCATTTATTTTTGTGGTGAATATTTGCACGATAAGAGCCAAAAATTAATGCGCCTCGGAAATTATGTGAATTTAAAACAAATATATTCCATAAATTAATGATGAATTTCCTCAAAAGTGCTTGGAATTCAGTTTATTTGCATACCATTGAAAATTAGATGCATTTATTTTTCCACATTTCAATTATTTCTTATATTTCAGTATGACGATTGGAAAAAAATCACAATTTTGCCATAAATCCTATTTTTCTTCGCAATGACTATTATAAAACTATTTGTCTTATGATGACTTCCTTCAATGCCAATTTGTCGTTTAATGCATTTACCTGAGGCAAAATGGTTTTAAATTGCTTTTTCAACCGACCATTATAAGATTTTATGAATGAGTCCTAAAACGGCTTTTCAAAACAGCATTTTATAAGTTCATAAAGTCGAAATAAAACCTTTTATAAGAGTAAAAAGCATTTGAGAAACGTTGATCGTTGTAAACAAGCTGTGTAGGTTCTCATAAACCTGACTAAAATGTGAAACCTTTTGGCACCTCTTGGTGTCATAATAAAACCGAATTGATTTCAATTGGTTTTTATAAAACTTTAATAAAACTTAATAAAGCCGGATGGTTATAGCAATGTTACTTGGGTATTGATAGTACCGGTAGAAACGAAACATTTAGATTTTCGACCACAACTACATATGGCCTGCCAAATCAAATACTTCTTCGGCAATTCGGACACCTTCTTTGCATTGCGATGTAAAAAAAAAAAAAAAACAGACCCGGAAGCCGTTTCAATTATTCGAGTACGTATGTTTCGTCGTCCAGTATGAAACAAGAAAATGTTTGCATAAATGGTATAAAGCTCCTTAGCACGACTTTTTGCAGGGAAATTTTGCTTTTCATCACGGCTGGGCACCTTTTTCACTTTGTTCACCTTCAGTCCTCTCCTCTGCTTTGCTTTTTGTACGTATGATTTAAACTTTCTAAATTTGCGAGCCACATTTCGCACAGAAAGATTGGGATTCACTTTCTTGTGCATTTTTCGGGAGCATACTTTTCGATTTTTTACACTTGCAACTTTCTGATCCACAGTCAAGCGCTTGTTAAATGATATGCAAACACAAAAAACGGTAGTTTTAGTTGCTTGGCAAGATCGCGCACCGAAAAAATCGAATTTTGCTACCGTTCGTACAAAATGCGCACTTCCACTTGAATCGACGACAGTTTACTGAATGTAACAAGAATGTAAACATGTTGTACCACGAAATAAAGTGGAGGGTTTCAGATGTCATATATGCGAAACGTGTCAGCGATCCGTGTAATAATTCAAAATCCACACTGAACGAAAGGTGTCCAAAATTTAACGTGGACAGGCTTTATAAGTATTTAGTGTTAACACGAAATGAGAGTATTTTTTATTGGTTGAAAACGTCAAATCAAATACACACTAAAATCAAATTTACTCAAAACTTCATGCACAATAATTTATCTTGGTTATACTGCCGTTATAAGCATAACTGTCCCATGTATATAGGAAATCCCATAGAACATGGGACAATTATGCGTATAACGGCAGTATAATGGTCTTACAACACCATATTATGTCCATAAAGAATGTGCACACCAAAAAGTAGTCAACGGGAAATTAGTGGTATTAAATGGAAAATATGAGAAAATCAAAAGTAAATCATTTATTTAAGACTTCATAAAAATACAAATAAAAAACATATACAGTTAAGTCAATTTGACCTGTTATATCCAAATGCCCGCACCTTTCGTTTGACACCTTCCATCAGTTTTTGCACAGTGTCATCCGTCACCAATTTTGCAGCTTTCTGCCAGTTACGCCTGAAGCTTTTCTCATCAATTGCTGCGCTATTCGTTTTTCGAAGATTCCTCTTGACCAGAGCCCAATACTTTTCGATCGGACGGAGTTCTGGCGAATTTGGCGGATTGCAATAATTTGGGACAATATTTACACCATTAGCAATGTACCAATCCTTAGCCAGTTTTCCATAGTGGCAAGATGCCAGGTCAGGCCAGAACAGCACCGAATCGTTGTGTTCCCGAGAGAACGGCAACAGTCGTTTATTCAGACACTCTTTTACGTAAATTTGTCCATTTAGAGTGCTAGTCGTGATGAAGATGTCGCTTCTGAGACCGCATCCACATATTGCCTGCCATACGAGGTATTTTTTTGGGAACTTCGACAATTTTTTTTTGCTTAAAACGATCAGCAACATTTCCTCTTTGCAACGAGGTAAAAAACTGTAGTTCCGGTATCTGCTTAAAGTCAGCTTTGCAATATGTTTCGTCGTCCAATATTATGCAGTCGTATTTCTTCAGCAAAGTGTCATATAATTTTCTCGATCGAGATTTTGCCCTCTTGTTCTGGCTGTCGTTACGATTTGGAGCAACACCTACTTTGAATGATTTCAAGCTTGCACTTTTCTTCACTTTCTGGACGAACGATGGAGACATTTTCACTTTTTTCGCCACATCACGAACGGAGATATTCGGTTTCTTCTTAAATTCTTTAATCACTTTCTTCCTCTCCGCGACGAAACGAGAATCATGGCTACCTCCGGAACCGACCTTTCTCTTTAAAGTTAAGCGCTGCTGAAAGTTTTTTAGCACTTTAGTAACCGTCGATTTTGCGATTTTTAATGACTTGGCAATATCGCCGTGCGACATATCTGGATTTTCCACTCTTTTGTGCAAAATTGCTTCGCGCACGCGTTCTTGATTCGACGCCATTTTACTGAATAAAGGTTACTGTAGCCAAACGACGTCTTCATCATAGCACACATACATTAATATTCATGTAGTAGTGATCGGATTAGCAAAGCGTACACGGAGAAGACTGCATTAGGGCATTTCCGACGACTACTTTTTGGTGTGCACATTCTGTCTATACATCCCTTAGTATTGTGTACATATTGCTAAGACAAGTTACGAAAATACTCAAATAGGTGTTTGAGTGAAAACGACGGAAGCTGATCCAGCCCGAGTCTGAAAATCTCAAATATCAATAAACCAATCAACAAAATTGCAAATTTTGTAAAATGTGATCATTTTGAAGATTGATTTTTTTTTTTTTGAAAAAGTTTGTAAACTTAGCTTAGCTGAGCTTAACTTGATTGAAATTTTTTTAAATTGAGAAAATTTTGTTCGATTTGAAATTTTTTTATGTAGATTTTAAGAAATTTTGTAAATTAAAAAAAAAAGTGTCGGTTGATACATTTTACTTATACTAAAACAAATTTTTGCATTAAATTTATTTGTGAATATAGTTCTATAGTATATCTTGAAAATTGTGTATTTTTTGTGAAGTTTTGACAACATTTCATGTGTTAAAAAGTATTGTTGAGAATGAACATTTTTTGTCTATAATAAAAATATTTATAAATATTCATCAATTTTTTTGTCAATGTGGTGACAATTCTGTTCAGTTCTTGTGAATCTTGTTCAGTTATTTTTGTTTAATCGCATACGTTTGTTGAAAATATCGTTTTGATTGTTTGTAATTAATAACTGATTGACAAGAGCTCGGATCGGCTCCGTTTTAATTAACACTAAATACTAAAGAAGCACTATCAACACAATGAACACTAAGTACAAGACGTAGAGGAAATTTTTATATCTCGGTCTATGGATCTAGGATTCGGCATATGCTTAAAATTCGAAGCAAATATTTTTTCATAATTTTTATCACGAAAGTAAAAAATATACATCAGTATTGTCTCGATGACATATCAACATAAGAAAAACTTAACGACAGGCAATTTTCATCGACAGGCGAAATCCTAGAGCTATTTTCCCTATTTTTGATTACCAAGATGACCAAGAAGATCGTACCAGAACTCAAGCGCCTGCCAAACATGTCGATCCAGGATGCCACTCGAAAATCAAAGGTGTCGATCTGTTTGTCCAGAAAATCATGAAACGGTCTGGAATACATGACTGCAAAGTGTAAAAAACCCCAAACAGGAATTAGAAGGAAAATTTCGCTGCTCTTACCCATGCCCAGAAGCTCTATACGCAGCTGCTCACCAATCATTGCATTATGATGAACGATAAAACCTACCTTCAGGCCTATTTCCGCCAACTACCCGGACAGGAATATTTCGTCCAAGTTAAACGTTTCAAAAGATGTTTGGATAAAGAAAAATTTGCCAAGAAATTTTAAAACTGGCAGGCGATTTGTGAATGCCGCAAAATGAGTGCTCCTTCCATTACCTCTTGAATTAGGATTGGTGAATCAAAGATTGTTCTAAAAAAATAAACACAAAATTGATGAGTGTTTAATATTCACGATGGCAACATTTCGTCAAAATATGTCTAGTGGGTATCAAGCTGGCATCGGAACAGAACAGATCCACCAAAAAATCCTATGCATACTAACACCTAGAATTTCATATTCGACGTCCAGAGGAGTCGTTCAAGGAGATCTAGACGACCCTTGGTCAAGTAGCGACAGAATACCGAAGACAGCTGATCCGATGAAGTCAAGGTGTTGAAACTGTCAAGCGTCGACCCTTGCCTTTCGATCCACGATGTTTCCATCTGGTTTGTCGAACAAACGATGAAACATCTACCCCTTTACGTCTACAATTAGTCTTGACCCTTCACTCCCCAAGTAACACGATATGTTTAACCGTACACATTTTTGCATCAATGTGACAAATAATAATGTTGCCATTCTGGTGATTGAAAACTTTTTAGGATACTACTATAGAATTGGAATAGCGCAGAAGGTGGAGCCTATGAAACATAATTTATGTTTGATAATGGTCATAAACAAAAAAAAAATCTTGGGCTTCAGTAAAACAAATAATTGTCGGTTTTGAAAAAGGAATTTATGAACTAGGTCGGAACCATGAACTCCAAGCTTACTAGTTCAGTTTTCTTACCACTCGAGATGGTCGAGATGGTCTCATGTGAGAAATGGAACAATTAGAATTCTCTTAAACCATACCCATCATTATTATTTAAACTATCGCCAATGTGATAAGGGACACAGTTACCCATTTAAATGTATATAACTCTGGTGATAATGAGTGACAATTCAGGCTTAAGATAGTAAGCGTTTGATTTGAATGGATTTGCATACTTTGATGATCAGTCGATTACACTTCAGTTTTTGCTTATACGTCATCATACTAGCAATTGTACCCGTTCAAATAATGTTCAAGGTACAAGGTAATAGGCTACAGTAATATTTATTTTTTTCATCATACTGGCATAACTCAATTAGGTTCTTGAACCAAAGAGTACAGGAACGGTCATTTTACGTCCAATGCGACACGAACAAAACATACCTGACTGGTTGTGTTGGCATTTGAGATTTCAAATTTTGTTTCGTAATATATGGAAGACTTGTGTTGCCACATTTATAAAACATAATATGCAAACAAGCAAGATGTCAGATGTAAACAAACATGTCCTTACTTTAAAACATCAAACACATATATGACAAATCAATTAGCCATGTTCAAAACGCATGAAACGTTCATCTATATGACTAAACTAGTTAAATTGCACTTTTATAGATCTACAGCATGACACATGGAAAATATAACTTTCATATTTATGTTTTTGGTGCTACTTGGGTCAAACGTAAAGCGCTGGATGCCGAAACATGGCCTGAAGGACTTCTATTTCGAGAATTTGAAGACTGCGGATCTTCAAAATTTCGGCAACCGCTGATGAAGAACTTGCAAACAGCGCCCTCGCTACTACCTCAAACACCATCTTCCGTCACTCCAATTATGGACCTGTGCTGAAGTATTCCACTCCAGTTCGCAACAAAATGATTTTTTTTTTTAATCTCAAATGCCAGTTTTTACCTCAACACCGGGATGCACGTCTGGAAGCCTCAAAGAAGCCCCTTATCCTCTCGTCACAGTCGAGTCACTCCCGCCAGCGTTCTGCAGCTATCCCAGGCCTGTGTATGAATTTGGAGAAGGGGTCTTCCAACCAGTTTTAACAGGCAAGTATACAAGCAATGAGAACTCTTTCCTCCCGGTAACGTTTGTCGTTTCCAGCAACCCAACGCTAGCCATTTTCTGTTCGAACTCGTGTCAACGCTCGTAGCACGATTCGAGCTTTTCAATGTATTATTTTCATCGAGCAAGCCACCTACAAGCCACATGGAAGCCCCAGATCCCCTCGTCACATTAGAGCCACTCCTGCCAGCGACCTTCAGAAATCCCGGCCCTGTGTATGAGTTTGGAGAAGGGGTCTTCCAACCCGTTATCGCAGGCAAGTATGCATGCAATTTGAGCAAATCCCTTCCGATAGCATTTGTCGATTCCAGCAACTCTGCACCAATCCAGTATTTTCGATGCACAATGGAAGCCTTAAGAGCAGTAGAAAGTGCTTCTTTCGTCACAAACTCTATCTCGACTCAACGTGGCAATCTCTAGCTTCCCCCTTCGAGGTTTGAAGCTGGGCAAAAATCCAATGTTTCGGTCCACTATCAAAACGGGAGAGGCTTACGTACCAAAATTGTTTAACTACGCTTGCTGCTTACCAGCTGCGACTACAAAGTTCTTGTTTTCACGGAAACTTGGCTGAGAGAGGATATTAAAAGTGCTGAAATATCATCTGACGCCAAAACGCCAAAACTCGCACTAGGAAGCTGTACCGAGAGTGGCTGACGAAACCTAGCTGCTTCGTGATAGACGATGAAACTTGCATCAAAGCGGACACACAGCAATTGCCGGGGCAGGAGTTTTACGTTGCCACATCACGGTTGGCTGTTCCTGAGGAGGTAAGGAAAAGAAGGTGGACCGGCCATTTGTCGGTGTGGAAAGATGAGCCTGGCATACATCTCGACGGGTACCACGAATGGGTAAATCTACCGAGACGAGAGCCTTCAGAAGTGCATTCTGCCCTTCCTGCGGACATTATGAAAACCAAACTTCAAGAAATCCTACAGTTATGTGATGTAATAGGAAGCCACCACCAGTGCGGGACTTGCCTTGGCGTACAGTTCTTCGCAATGGCAAGATCAAACTGTACATAAAGGGCGATACGGTCAAAATTTGGTCAATATCAACTTGACGTATTTTTTTCAATTTTGCATTTAAAAAACCTGAACACCCCTCATTTTGAAGGTGTGTGTGTGTAGAATGTTGCTCCTATTTTGATTTTGGAATTCACTCTTCAGTTGTCAAAATGCCGTCCAAGCAAGAAGAGCAGCGTATCAAAATTTTGCTCGCGCATCGCGAAAATCCGAGCTACTCGCACGCAAAGTTGGCAAAATCGCTAAAAGTTGCCAAATCAACCGTTACAAATGTAATTAAAGTGTTTGGGGAACGTTTGTCGACAGCCAGGAGTTCTGGATCGGGGGGAAATCGAAAACCGCAAGCCGCTGAGACGACAAAGAGAGTTGCCGGTAGTTTCAAGCGAAACCCTAACCTATCTCTCCGAGATGCCGCAAATAAGCTGGGTGTATCGTCTACAACCGTGCATCGAGCCAAAAAACGAGCCGGACTATCGACTTACAAGAAGGTAGTGACTCCAAATCGCGATGATAAACAAAATACGACGGCCAAAGCGCGATCCCGGAGGCTGTACACGACGATGCTGACGAAGTTTGACTGCGTGGAAACCTACGTCAAAGCCGACTACAAGCAGCTTCCGGGACAGGAGTTTTATACGGCAAAAGGAAGGGGAAAGGTAGCAGATATTTTCAAGCACACGAAACTGTCAAAGTTCGCAAAGAAATATCTGGTTTGGCAAGCCATCTGTACCTGTGGCTTGAAAAGCAGCATTTTCATAGCTTCCGGGACTGTCAACCAATAAATTTACGTGAAAGAGTGTTTGAATAAACGTCTGCTGCCTTTCCTGAAGAAACACGGTTGTTCCGTACTGTTTTGGCCGGATTTGGCATCTTGCCATTACGGTAAAAAGGCCATGGAGTGGTACGCCGCCAACAACGTGCAGGTGGTTCCCAAGGACAAGAACCCTCCCAACACGCCAGAGCTCCGCCCAATTGAGAAATACTGGGCTATTGTCAAGCGGAACCTAAAGAAGACCAAAAAAACTGCTAAGGACGAGCAGCAGTTCAAGGCAAACTGGCTTTCTGCGGCGAAGAAGGTGGACAAGGTGGCTGTACAAAATCTGATGGCAGGGGTCAAGCGTAAGGCCCGGCAATTCGGATTTGGAGAAGCGGAAGCCTAACTGAATATTTTTCCTGAATTTTATATTGAACTTGAAAAAGAAATTTAATTTGATTTTTTAAATAAACGATTTCACCGATTTACACGCGTTTTCCCTTGACCAAATTTTGACCGTATCACCCTTTAGTATTCGAAAACGAACATATGAAATTGGAAAAGAATTTGAGTAAAATAAATGATGAAAATAATAGCATGTTAGTTATTCTTAATTTTCTACAAGTTTCACAAGCATCCGATAAGAGGGCGGATTTTGGTGAACATTATTGTGCGTACAGTTTTCCGCGAATACACCCTATAAAGTTTAAGTTTTGTTTCTGTTCTGCTGTCCATATTTTTTTCAGAGTTTATCTTTAATTTTTTGTCAAGTTTGTTTGCTTTGTTTTGAGTTATGTTTTCAGTTAAGTTTCAAACTATTTTTTGAATGTTTTTAAAGCTTTGTTTTGAATTTTTAGTTTTTTTTTTCAAATATGTTTTGAATTTTATTTTGAGTTTTGCTAGGAATTGTGTTGCAAATTTTATATTTCGTTTAATATTGAATAATGTTCTGATTCTTTCAGGCCATTTTTGTGTGCTTCAACGTGGAACAATTTTGTTTTTGAGGGCTTTTATTGATGTTGTATTCTGCATTTTTGTTTTATTTCAGTTTCTTACGTTTTGACGTTATTTCATTCTTAATCGTGTTGAAATCGACATTGGTTGGAAATTTTGGTTTAATTTTGTTGTAAATTGAAGTCGCAATGTTATCTTCAATTAAATCTATATAATATAAATGAGTTGGGGTTTCCTTTGTCACGATTTAACTCGCGAGCGGAAGGACCGATCAGCGTGAAATTTTGAATGCAGAGATTTTTAGGGCCGGAGAAAAATCTTATGATGGCTTGAGACCCCTCCCTTCACTGGAAAGGGGGACTCCCATACAAATGAAACACATATTTCTGTACAACTCGAGAACTGATCCAGCAAAGAAACCCAAATTTAGCATGCGGAAGTTTTTGGAGGCAAGAAATGTTTTTATGGTAGTTTGAGACCCCTCCCCTCTCTAGAAAGGGAGGCTCCCATACAAATGAAACACATATTTCTGTATAACTCGAGAACTGATCAAGCAAAGAAACCCAAATTTAGCATGCGGAAGTTTTTGGAGGCAAGAAATGTTTTTATGGTAGTTTGAGACCCCTCCCCTCTCTATAAAGGGAGGCTCCCATACAAATGAAACACAAGTTTCTGCATAACTCTAGAACTAATCAAGTTAATGGAACCAAATTTGGCAGGTAGAGGTTTTTGAAGGCAAGAAATGTTTCTAAAGTAACTCAAGACCCCTCCGCCCTCTGTAAGAGGGGGGCTCTCATGCTAATGGAACACAAATTTTTGCATAACTCGAGAACCAATCAAGCATATGGAACCAAATTTGGCATGTGGAGGTTTTTGGAGGAGAGAAATGTTTCCATGGATGTTTGAGACTCCTACGCCATCTGGAAGGGGGAGGGAGGGGGGGTTTACATACAAATGCAACACAAATTTCTGCATAACTCGAGAACTAATCAAGCAAATGGAACCACATTTGGCAGGTGGAGGTATTTGGAGGCAAGAAATGTTTCTATAGCAGTTAAATACTCCTCCCCATTTTGAAGGGGAAGGGGGCTCATATACAAATAAAAAGCAAATTTCTGCATGACTCGAGAACTAATCCAGCAAATGAAACCACTTTTAGCATATGGAGGTTTTTGGAGGCTAGATTTCTATATACATAAAAATGAATTTCTGTCTGTAAGACCCTTATAGACACGGAAAGTTCTGAACCGACCAACGTGAAAATTTATATGAAGGGGTTTTTGGGGCTGGGGAAGGTTCTTATGATTGTTTGAGACCCCTTCTCTCTCAGGAAGGGGCGCTCATACAAATACAAATGAGACACAAATTTCATCATAACCCGAGACCTAATCAAGCAAATCGAATCAAATTTAGCATGTGGGGGGTTTTGAAGGCAAGAATGTTTCTATGGTAGTTCAAGGCGCCTCCCTTTCTGAGGGGGGGGGGGGCTTCAAACAAATGAAACTCACATTTTTATAATAATCGATGAGCTCAGTGTGATGGTTCGAGAACTAATTAAGCAAATGGAACCAAATTTGGCATGTGGAGGGTTTTGAAGTCAATGATTGTATGGTGGTTTGAGAAACCACCCCCCTCGGGAAGGGAGGGCTCCCATACAAATGAAACACAAATTTCAACCAAAAATGAGAATTATCCAGGTTACTTAAACACAAACCGTGTATTTCTCGGGTAAGAAGCATGTTTTGATAGAAGTTTGAACCCCTGCTTATTCAAGAAGAAAAAAACTCATTTCGAAAAAAAAAACCATAAACGTGACAGTTATATTAAATTTTCCTTCAGTTAGTTGCAAGCGTAGCAGCGCACGCACCGGGTTCAGCTAGTTTTGAATAAATATTAGACTTTTTATTTGGATTTGGTTTTGAATTATGCTTTTTTTTTATTTTTTTTTTAAACTCAATTATGTTTCCCGTAATCTTTTGTACCTTTTCTTTGTTCAATATAAAGAAAGCTTATTTTCTGCTGCTATAATTGAACAATGCTGTATTTGTTTCAAAGAACACCAATATGATCGGCAGGTAAAGCTCTGAAGGGATTATAAAGCTGCGTACTAGAAGTGTGATTAAAACAAATTCCAGCCAAACAACTGTCGAAATGGAATAGTCAATTCTCTACCATCATGAAAATAGGCATTGGTTGGCATTGAAGAGCTGAGCTAGAAAGGCTATCTGAGAGCCAGCAAACCGCTCACTGCGGAAGTGTTAAAAACCTTGATGAAGAAACACATTACCTGACTGGGTCTAATCATGTATTCAATCAAGGTATCACCCCTCTTGCACCTCTTCATCACTCATCCTCGTGTAAGGCGTCGTAAATCGACCGTAAAGTGTCGCAAAAACAATATTACGTGCTCTAGGTTCATGTACAAAACACGTAGTAATAATTCCGACACACGATTTGGACGGTGGGAGGAAATCAGCGATCGGGAAAGCCAGCTCAAATGATGAATAACGATTGAATCTACCCAAGCCATCCATCTGCTACTAAGCTGGAGTCGAACAAGATGAGAAAAGGGTGATTACGGATCGAAAGGAAAGGCCTTAGGCCCACAGAAACAGCCATAAAACCGTTGTCGTCGCCATAATCGTAATGTAAATATGATGAAAAAAAAAAACAACGAAAAACAATAAAACAACATCCTGGTACGGTTCAGTTTTGTCCTAGCATTCGGACTCAAATCCCCCACGGAACAACCTAGAATTTTATTGGCCAGGATATCCTGTCGCTCAACTCGGGGGGGGGGGGGGGGCAAATTTCGGGCAGTAAAAACGAAACTCGAACAACCGGTCTTACACACATTGAGTCGTGGGGCCGGATAGAAACTCGATGAAACTAATTTTACAACCATCATAAAAAGGTGGAAAGATGGCGTTCTATTTGGTAAATAAAAGGGTCTGGA
Organism: Aedes koreicus; assembly: GCA_024533555.2. Taxonomy (NCBI): domain Eukaryota; kingdom Metazoa; phylum Arthropoda; class Insecta; order Diptera; family Culicidae; genus Aedes; species Aedes koreicus. The sequence continues at coordinate 65,365 of JAHHFK020004183.1, forward strand.
GGTGCCGGTATAAGTGGGCTTCCGAGTATCTAGATTCTAAGCGGGTGGTTTTCTGGAAGGATCCATTTGTAGGCACGCTGTTGTCGGGATGGTTCCCTGGAGGGGTTCAACAAATTGCCGGAAATGAAGAAAAATGACCTGTCAGACGAATTAAAGCTGTTGCTATAAAATGGAACATCATTTGCTGTGTGGGTCGCGGTTGAAAAAAGAAACGAGACGCTTCATTAAAAGTATCATTCAACAAAACCCGCAACATGACCAGCTGTGAGCGTAATGACAACTGTAGGGAGTCATTTTCCTCTGGAATCATCGGTTCGCATTCAGTTATGTCCTATTCGAAATGGGTAATGGGATTTTCCATTCAATTGAATTGCCAAAAAAAGCTAAAGCAGTTGCTAGCAAGCCCACGCTCAAATTTCTTTAAAATAAGATTCTCACCCTCCCAGCTTTTGCGGGGTTCTAACGGAGCATTCGCGTTGAACCAAAAGAAAACCCAAACTTGAACTGAACAAATAAAATAAAAATCAATCTGAGAGCGTGTTCCGTCGGGCGTCCAACGTCGTCCCATCATACTCCAAGCAGGCGGCGCGGAGCGAGGTGGCAATAAATATAAATAAAGAAGAAGCTTGTTCCTCAATAGAGCAGCGATCGAAGAGCTTCGTTTGACATTGTGTACTTTTGAAACTTCGTGCGGAAGCGGACGGCTTTCGAATGGGATGTTGCTGAGAAAACCCACGGGATCGAAGGAATAAAATATACCCGTGTACATCTAATAAGCTTAATTTATTTACGAACAGAGTGTGGCCATTTGTTTCACCCAGAGGCAATCAAGTCAAATCCGGTGCCTTCGGAACGAATAAGGATAGATTGCTGCCATTGGGATTGGACCCGCATATTCCGTGTCGATGGATGATGGTTGTTAGTTGGAACATAGTGAGGAATGTCATATTTTTGTTTTTTTTTATTAATCATTTATTTGTGCAGGCACAATCGAATCAACTTTACAGAGCCAAATTTTCATATTTTTATACATCATTTATCTAAAAACTAAAGTTAGGGGGATAAAACCGATTACTCGCGGCCGTCTCGAGGTTAATAGGAATTACAAATTACGAATCCGAAAGAGGGTGGGAATTTAAAGTAAGGTTTACATAAAACATTAAATTGAAATTCTAAATTATCTAAACGCTTATAACTATACAATTTATGGTTTTCTTTTGACTTGAACATTTTTTGAAAAAGAAAAAAAAAAACACACACACAACACAGATAAAAAAAAAAACTTAAAGTAAACATACAGGTTAAACTAACTACAATCTAAGGCTAATGTTAGTTAAAAACACATAAATGAGTTTCATGTACTCCGAATCACGTACATCCAAAATATCTCGAACTGGCACATTGGGTTGTCTACCTCGAGCCCGAAGGGAATCACAAAGCTCAGATCTGACTTCACGATGCTCAGCACAAGACCAAACAACGTGATCTGCGTCCTGATAGCCTTGTCCACACTCACAGAGATTGCTGTCGCTCAGCCCAACCCGGTATAAATGAGCGTTCAAAGAATAATGATTGGACATGAGGCGAGACATGACACGAATGAAGTCTCGACCCACATCCATCCCCCTAACCAAGATTTCTTCGACACCTTTGGGATGATAGAATGTTGCCATCGCCCCAAATCTCCTTTACTTCATTTATGCTGCCAGCTGACGAGTGACTGTTGACGAAAAATAGGAAAAAATTCGTTGAAGGCGATTTGTCGATCATAAATATCGCCTTCCATAGCGCCCACCTTTGCAAGCGAGTCCGCTTTCTCATTGCCCGGAATTGAACAATGAGATGGGACCCATACAAAGGTGATGATAAAATAACGCGAAGATAAAGCACTTAGAAGCTCCTGTATTTTCATGAGAAAATACGAGGAGTGCTTTACCGGCCTCAATGAGCGAATAGCCTCTATAGAACTGAGACTATCCGTGAAAATGAAGTACTGATCCGGTGATAATGAGGCAACAATTTCTAGCGTAAAGTGTATTGCCGCTAATTCAGCGACATATACGGAACAAGGAGCTTGAAGTTTACGATTGGCGCTATAAATTTCATTAAATATACCAAAGCCTGCTGACTCCTCTATCAAAGATCCGTCAGTGAAGAACGATTTAGTGGAATCAACTTGGCCAAACTTTGCAGCAAATACTACCAGAGCAATCATAGGACGATGATGCTCTGGGATTCCATGAAGCTCCTGCTTCATGGATAAATCAAAATGAACCGAATTGTCGAAATCGGAGAAGCAAACACGATTGGAAATATTCGGCGAAGGGCTGACATCCTGTGTTATGTACAAATGGTACAAGGTCATGAAGCGGGTTTGAGTATTCAACTCAAGGAGCTTCTCAAAATTTTCGATCACCTGGGGGTTCATAACTTCACACCTGGTGAGGAGCCGGAGAGATAATTCTGAAAACCGATCCGAGAGTGGCAACATGCCAGCCAGCACTTCAAGACTCATAGTGTGCGTCGAGTGCATGCAACCTAACGCGATACGAAGACACCGATACTGAATACGTTCCAGTTTGATGATGTGCGACCGAGCCGCTGACTGAAAACAAAAACTACCGTATTCCATAACCGACAAAATCGTTTTCCGGTACAACGTTAGAAGATCTTGTGGATGAGCTCCCCACCAGGTCCCGGTAATAGTGCAGAGAAAATTGACCCTCTGCTGGCACTTTCGCTTCAGATACTCTATATGGGATCTCCAGGTGCACTTAGAATCGAAGCAGACCCCAAGATATTTAAATGACATAGAATGAGTTATCGGCTTACCCCAGATTTGAAGCTTCGGTTGTGCTGGGTCATGCTTCTTAGAAAAAACTACCAACTCAGTTTTCTCCGTAGAGAATTCGATACCTAGCTCGAGAGCCCAAGTAGACAAATTGTCCAAGGTATCCTGTAAGGGTCCTTGCAGATCGACCCTATTGGGTCCCGTGACAGACACTACGCCGTCATCTGCAAGTTGTCTCAACGTACAGTTGTCACTTAGACAACCGTCAATGTCTTTGACATAAAAATTATACAAAAGGGGGCTTAAACATGATCCCTGGGGGAGACCCATGTAGCTAAATCGTGAAGCTGTAGAGGTTCCATGAGAGAAGCTCATATGTTTCTCTGACAGCAAATTGTACAAAAAATTATTCATTAATGGAGAAAAGCCACAAGCGTGGAGTTTATCTGAAAGAACTTCATCAGATACTGAATCAAAAGCCCCCTTGATATCCAAGAATACAGAAGCCATTTGCTCTTTTTTAGCAAAAGCTAACTGAATCTTTGTGGAAAGCAACGTGAGACAGTCGTTCGTTCCCTTACCCCTACGGAAACCATATTGAGTATCTGAGAGCAGGTTGTTCGTCTCAACCCATTTGTCCAGACGGAAGAGGATCATTTTCTCCAACAACTTTCGAATGCAGGATAACATCGCGATGGGTCGATAGGAGTTGTGGTCGGACGCGGGTTTACCAGGTTTTCGAATAGCAATAACTCTCACCCGTCTCCAATCATCCGGTACAATATTGTGTTCCAGAAACTGATTAAACAAGTGCAACATGCGCCTCTTTGCGACGTCTGGGAGGTTCTTAAGCAAGTTGAACTTGATCCTATCAGCCCCTGGAGCCGTATTGCCACACGAAAGGAGTGCGAGAGAGAGTTCTACCATTGAAAAGGGTTGGCTGATTTCATCTATCGAATTCTCGGTTTCACGAGGAATGATCCGTGCCGGCACAGAATCTGGACAAACTTTTCGCGCGAACTTGAGGATCCATTGGTCCGAGTACTCCTCGTTCTCGTTGTTCGTAGTTCGGTTACGCAATCTTCGCGCCGTGTTCCAAAGAGTACTCATCGACGTCTCGCGCGATAGCCCGTCCACGAATCTTCGCCAGTATCCGCGTTTCTTGGCCTTGATGAGGCTCTTAAGTTCGCGTTCGAGAGCCGTGTACCTTTCGAAGTGCTCAGGTGTTCCACGTCTACGAAAAACTTTGAACGCGTCGGACTTTTTGCGGTAAACCTCGGTGCATTGCTGATCCCACCATGGAGAAGGAGGTTTCCTGCGAAATGACGTTCCTGGAACTGGTCGAGTTTGAGCTTGAAGCGCGCTGTCTAAGATCAGGTTGGAGAGGAAGTTATATTCCTCCAGCGGTGGAAGCCCTTCTACCGTCGTTACGGCTTCATCTACTGCTGTCCTGAACTTTGTCCAATCGATGTGACGGAGTAAGATCATACGCGTACGTTGACGAGATTCCCGATAGATCCCGGAGGTTGAGGAAAATTCACTCTATAGAAGGAGTAGCACTTTTTGATCCCCAAAAGTACTCCTCCTCCACGTGAATCCTCACGATCAAGACGAATTATATTGAAATCATGAAAAGGAAGATCGATTTCAGAAGAGAGCCATGTTTCACAAAGAGTAAATGCATCACAACCGGTATTGTGAGCTAAAAATTTGAATGATTCCAATTTAGGAACAAGACTTCGACAATTCCACTGCAGAACAGTGATCAAATCCTCGACCTCCTTTTTGGAAATTTATCCATCGAAGGAATGATTGCTGCAAGGAGGGGCCACTTTATTGTTAATTACTTCAAAAAAAGTCTTCACAGTGGGAAGCATTGCCAGAACAATGCTTTTAAGAGGGTCACACATTTCGAGGTACTTGAAGATACCTTCGACAATGTCATCAAATGAGAACAGCCCAGTCGAAGAGGGGGCTTCTGTTCTTAAAATCGGGACATCAGGGGTTTTGGATGTCCCCGGAAGAGATGGAAAGTCCTGTGTGTAGTTGGCACTACGGAAACCAGGAGGATTCGTTTTTTCCTTTTTTCCACTTCTTTTTGAAATGGGCATGTTGGTCTCGGGCTTCTGTTCAGCTACGTTCCCCGCTTCACGGAAGCGAAGACGTATCCGAGCTTCCGTGAAGCACTTTCCGGAAAACTGAAAGATGTTCCCTCCTCAGCCAAACCAAAGTCAGACTCGTCATCTGACAGAGGAGCAAAAGGATTTGTATTGGCGTTGGGTGATGGCGAGGCTTTCCTCACGCATTTCGGCGAAAGATTGCCTTGAACGTTTTTTTAGAGAACGTTCCAATTTCTCCCCCCGTTTTTTGTACGCCGGGCATGACGAGAGAGCATGGGGAGGAATTCCCTTGCAGAAAACGCATTTTAGTGTGTTATCTGCACAAGGGACCAGGCTCATGTTTCTCCCCGCAAGTTGAGCAGCTTGCCTTATTGCCGCAATGGGAGGCCGTATGCCCCATCTGCTGGCAGTTTTGGCAGATCATTACCCGGGGTACAAATAACCGCACAGGTAGCCGAAGTTTGTCCAGTTCTAAGTAGTGAGGAAGGGCAGAGCCAGAAAATGTCACCCGAAACGAGTCTGTGGGGGTAACTTTTTTCTTACCCTCGCTGTGCGATATTTTAACTAATTTTTCTTACTTCCAGTATCTGGAACTGGGGGAGCAGAGGTTTGTTGAATCGGCCAATCGCCTGCTTCTCCAAAATTTCAGAGCACAGACTCGCCTCTGTGACCACTCCTACAATCTCCACATCACGAGCTGGAATATAAACTCGATATTCCAGTGTAAAATGCTGGGAAGCAGCAATCTCATAGGCGTAGCCGGGGGGGGAGGGGGGGGGGGCCGTCCCCCCCCTAAGTTTTGATTTTATTTTTAGAATTTTATTATTTGTTTCAATATATTATTATTTATTTTTTATCTCTAGAAGGTTGCAAGGTAACTTGTTGCAATACAGTTGATGTTACTCCAATACTACTCAATTAAGTCACAATCAAGTCACTGTAACCAAATATGACGATTTTGTGTTGCTTGGGATGTTTGTCAGATTGCTCCTTTGCCTAAATAAAAAAGCCAAATTACGCGAAGTTGCCTCGATTTTGTAACAAGTTGTAGCAAAAAAGCGTAAAAAATTGACATCCATGAGAAAAAAGTTGTAATTATATAATAGTTTTTAAATAGTAACGAGTAACAATTTTATTACAATATTTTTCCTTTAACCTAGAACCCAACCTATGTAGCCTAAAGTATCTAAAAACCCCAAGCAGCACACAACAGTCAAAACTGGTTTCAGCAGCTCTATTGTGACTTAATTGAGTCACAGAGCAGTCACCTTTACTGGGTTGAAACAAATGTGCTACTAGGGAAATATCTCTTAATCTGTAATGTTAGCTATTAGATAAGCATTGATTGATTTTTTTCCCCGCTAGCTGAAAGTTGAAGAAGCTATGCTCAATAAAATGTTCAGTTCTTGGTTAATCAAAAAACTGAATATTCAAACCTATGCTATAGCTTTCAGAAGCCAAATAATACTAGATTAAGAAACACAGTTGATAGTTAGAAAAAGTATCAACGAAAAATATTTATTTGAACTATTCATGGCATGGGTCAAACCGCCCCGTTACCCCGCTTTCCCCGTTTTAGGGTACTGTAGTTTCGTATTATTGAGAATATATGTTGATCATATCTTACAGTTTGAGTCAGCGTGTGAGAAGCAGAACAGCAAGCTAGTCAGGGCGAGAAGTTGCAGTTGTCTTATCCTATTCAAATAATTTATCCGTTTTTATGAGCATGAGCAGGATAATGAGCATGATTGACCGCCCGAAGTTGTTATTCCGTTACTGCCAGTTCAGCTGTTATTACTCAGAAGATCAACAGATGATGCAAACATGCTCAATGTGTAAAACTGGTGATCCCAAACTAAGGCAATACCGGCGCTGGCCTCGCCCGAATGCAGGTCAAATAAGGAAAGGGTAGGAATGCGTTAACGTTTATTTGGACGTTTTATTGGAAGCCGAGACCACCGCCGCACTTCCACGAGAAATCACTGGGATTTTGGATGACAAGATTGGGTGGCAGCAGGGTTCGTTTTGGTAAACAATAAGCTGAATTCACGCTTCGTTTAGTAAAATATTTAAATACTAGTACCGATTTCTGATTCGAACCGATTACAACAGTAAGGATGCTATTGGGGCCACACACAAAGTGTAATGGTGTTTTTTCATCGGAAAAACAAGGTGATTTTTTATAATGTTGGAAATCCGATTTGATCTGAGTTAAACCAATAATAAGGATGCTATTGGAGCCACTCACAAAGTGTGATGGTGGTTTCCGTTAGGAAAACAAGGATAATTTTATGAACGCTTGAGAGACGCTTTGTTGTTCTCTTACTGTGCTCACTCGATCACTCGTTACACCGAATTATAGATAACCGAAACAACACGAAACGCGCCATGCTCGATAGGAAAATAGTGCGTAATAAAGCATCGACACAACCTTTCACAGCCGATGCTCGAACCAAACTCTTTTTTCGTAACTTACAATTTTTACTACTGTATTCTACAATCTATTGCACTGCTGTAACTAATAACTGTATCAATCAAGTTGAAGTGTCTAATGAACAATCTATGCTAATCCATTAAAAATTGAAATTGAGGGATTTCGTAAAAATAAGAGTCCGTAGATGCATTTTGTGCCTTCTGGTAACTTTATGTTTCTATTGATATCCATGCTCATCGGTTTAATACCAACCGGGAGAGACTTGGCCTTATACAAATGGATTTCATTATCTCCAGTCCGCTCAACCAATCGCAACGTTTTGTGATAGATTGGACGGATTATTATAATTTGAGATAACTCCATGCAGATGTCTTCCAAGTTTGGCAGATCGACAAGCAATCGGTGGAGAGTTTAGAGGAAGACCGGAAGAATAAGCGATGGTTCTGCGCGTGTTTATAAACAGAAGAACCTTCATAACAAAACGAATCATCGGGTAAAATACATACGGTTTTTTTTTTTAATTATAAGCAGTCTAAAGCAGTTATTTGATTCATTTTATCCAGAAGTACCATAAATGGACATTCGAAAGTTTTTCAAAAGTAAGTATAATATTTTCCAGCATGTAATTAAAAAAAAAACAAGCAAACAAAACAAAACGAATGTTTTTTCATGCAGCTGAAATAACCACGAATAGAAAAATATGCAAAATGGTTGTATTTCTCGAATTTGAACAACAATTTTAATGTAATTCAATGATACACCGTTTTGGTTTCATACTACTCAGATACACATGATTGCTACATATACCGTGTTTCGACAGAACGTGTTTCAGTTGGATCATATCAGATAAATCGGTTCAAATTTCAAAACGCAGATGCAGATGTGTATATAAATTATTTTTAAAATATTGAGGAATAGCTGTTGGAACGCATATGAATTTCTTTTCGTCATTGATGAATAAAATTTCTTAAATTATTTACTAACTACTCGTGTGTTGAGAATGCAAGTAGCAACAATTCAGCACAAAAAACACAGCTTGCTTACATTTGTTACTTACGTCGTTTTAAAAGGTTATGTTTGATGTTCCTGTTTAGAAAATATCAGATAAAATAATTATACTAAAGGTGAGCAAAGGGGACACAAACCATAAGCTATAAACCACCAAAACTCAAAATGTATGTTTGTTAAAAGCTAATCACTTATTATTTGAACAACCATTAAAAAAATATAATCTATTCAAACGGTGTGAGCATGGTGAGTAAAAAACGGTGTTTCTTCTGTGTTGCTTTGGGTGAGAGGGTCGCGGATGAAAAGTACATTTTCAGTACAAACTGCAAACAAATTCGGTGGTTATTCTATACAAAAATCCAACATGACCCGTTAAATGTTTGGCATTCAATGTGGTTTGATTTAAAAACATGGGAAAAATCGAAAGTTTTTAAAATCGTTTTTTTTTATTCCAGAACAAGCCTAGAATTGTTTAATCTTGTTGCAAGAAACGGACGGGTATTGTCAAATACTTTGGGTGAGAGTAGAGAAGATAATCCACCCGCATTCAGGCGTAATGTCACATAAATGGGGCTCCATTCCCGCTCCATCTGTCGGAACATGAAAATGACCCTACTCTACTGGTCCACCGGGCGTTGTATTGTCCGTTAAGTGTCCGTTAATGTTAATTGTTCAGTATGTGCAACCACTGGTTGGAGACGATGTAATTCTCTCTCTCTCTCTCTCTCTCTCTCTCTCTCTCTCTCTC